>JAJAGP010001323.1:0-204993 GCA_025084515.1 Ancistrus triradiatus
AAAGTAAACTTGGAGATAAATAGGTAACACAAACAAATGTGTACATTTGAACATTTCTAATTTCTGTTTATAGAATATATTTAAATCCTTGGTATTGTTGGGAAAAGTTGTTGGTGGAAATAACAGAATTGTAGCTTTTTTGTAACTTGCAAGTAAATTTCAGTTTTGGCGGACATTGATTTACAGTACAAGGTGTCTGATACGTATATTTTTATAGTACTGTATATAGTTTTATAGTACAATGCTGTGTGTATGGATTATAGCAATTTAGATGCAAGATTTGTGTTTAAAATTAGGTTTCACTTTTAACTAGACAATCACACCAGATGAAATATAGTTAGGATCTGTTAAATGGCTCATTAGCATTCATTGACAGGCCTTATAGGTTAAGCATAAATACAACAGGATAGTCTCTGCAAAACCTGCTCCATGTCTGTGGATTGCCCCATTCCTCTCATTTCCATGCCAGGAAAACCACTGTTGTCCATTCTCTGGATAACTTGTTCTCGACATAGATCAACTATTCTCTGTGCTGAGAGAAAGTTGAGAAACATCTCATCAACAGACTTAGCTGAGTATTGATCACTACTTGCCTCTACGTCTGTCAACGCAACCTAAACAGCTCCCTTTCACTCCAAAATCAACTCATGCATCTCAAATCCATGGAAATTGTTCTCAACCTGTTTCATATTCAGCCCCTCTTACAGCTGAGAATTTCATGACCCATTTCTCAAAAAAAGGTGACCAACAGTCCGTCATCCTTCTATAATCCAGTCAAGGTGCAGAAAACCCATGCTCATTGCTTAACATTCATAACATTCAAACCACTTACTGAGGATGAAGTGGTGCAGTGACCACAAATTGTCCAATGGCCTGGTCACTGGATCCAGTATTATCAACACTTCTCCAGGCAATATTCAGCTAACTTGCACCATATATCAAAATAATGATCAACTTGTCATCCACATCTGACCTGGTTTCTTTCTGGTTTCGACATCTGACCTGGTCTCCTCAAGGTGGCTTGAGTTAAACTTCTACTAAAGAAGTTGTCACTCAACCCAGCTGATGTGTCCAACTACTGACCCTCTTCCATTCCTGTCCAAAACCCTTAAACATGCTGTACTTCAGCTCTTTGATACCAACCATTAACTACAGCTTCACAGAGCCAAGAAAACACAATGCCTTCAGTATTTATCCTACTTAATCTTTCTACTGCGTTTGACACATGCTCTTACATGCTTTTACCTGGTTCTCGTCATACTTGATCAAGATCAATCCTACCAGGTAGCACAGCGAGGGTCACTTTCATCACCCTCATAGGATTACTAAAGGAGTTCCCTAAGGATCAGTTCTTAGTCCACTTCTGTTCTTCTTGTACACTAAATCACTTTGCTGAGTGATAGGATCCCATGGCTTCTCATAACAGTGTTACACTGATGATACTCAACTTTATTTTTTCTTTCCCCCTACCAACCTCCTAAGTTTCAAAACAGCTATCTGATGGCAAAATACCATTTGAAGCTTAATCTGGGCAAGGCTGAAATGATCAACCTACCATCACAGCACTCCCCTCCAGCCTACCTCCTGTTACTGCCCATCTGGCCCATATGGCAAAGAACCTTGATGTGATTTTGGACAATGTCAGTTTTTCTAACCACAACACATCAACCACCATATCTTTCAGATTTCGTCTATACAACATCAAGAGAATATGTCCTTTTCTGACCCGAGGAGCTGCTCAGATGCTTGTGCAGGCTCTTGTTATGGGACTGTGGTGGCCTAGCGGTTAAGGTACTGAACTATTCAAACCAGGGTTCAAATCTACCTCTGCCAAGCTGCTGCCACCTTTGGGTCCTTGAGAAAGGCCCCTATCCCACAATTGCATGGATTGTAAGAATGTATCAATTGTAAGTCAGCCTGGATAGGGGCATCTGCTAATTGACATAAATCTAAATGTTATGTCCATGCTTGATTATCGCAATGTTCTGTTTTCTGGTCTGCCTTCCCATTCCATTGCTCCACAACACAGCATTCAGAACACTGCAACCCTATCCAAATTTTCTCATGTCGCCCCTTTGCTGAGACCACTCTGCTGGCTTCCTGTTGAAATGGTGATGATGAGCATGTGTTATAATGTAGGTGAATTAGGTGAGCTAAATCTGCAATGAACTGTGCATTTGCAATAATGACAGAAACAAGAGGAGAAACATAAACTGCATCTATGCAATACAGCACACTAAATGCACTCGTTTTTCAAAGCATGTCACTGTTTCTGCATGCTTCTCAGTTCAGAACAACAATAAACCAGAAAATCAATATCTGGAGGTCATTGTTGATATTACATAAATAATGTATGGGGAACACTGCAGTATCTTAACTATTTAGTCAATACCATATTTAGCAAGTACAGTATACCAAATAACATTACGGTATATAATATGGTGTCTTCCAACTTCGAGATCACATAACGTGCAAGAACAACGTTTCACAGAACATACTGTATCATGGACATTAAACAACACATTCCTTTACTCATACAGTGGGGCAAAAAAGTATTTAGTCAGCCACTGATTGTGCAAGTTCTCCTACTTAGAAAAATGAGAGAGGTCTGTAATTTTCATCATAGGTACACTTCAACTATGTGAGACAAAATGAGAAAAAAAATCCAGGAAATCACATTTTAGGAGGTGGTGGAAAAATAATTGTAAAATTTGGTAAGTACCCCACAAACAAGCAAGATTTCTGGCTCTCAGAGACCTGTAAACTTCTTCTTTAGGAAGCTCTTCTGTCCACTTGTTACCTGTATTAATGGACACCTGTTTGAAACCTCGTTATCTGTTTGTAACAGACACCTTTCCACAGCCTCAAACAGTCAGACTCCAAACTCAATCACGGCCAAGACCAAAGAGAGCTGTTGAACGGACACCAGGAAGAAAATTGTTAGACCTGCACCAGGCTTGGAAGAGTGAATCTCCAATAGGCAAGCAGGTTGGTGTGAAATAAAATCAACTGTGGGAGCAATTGTAAGAAATGGAAGAGACATACAAGTACCCATAATAATCTCCCTTCAATTTCAATCCCGTGGGGTCAAAATGATCATGAGAACGGTGAGCAAAATTCCCAGAAACTACACAGAGGGACCTGATGAATGACCTGCAGAGAGCTGGGGACCAAAGTAACAAAGGTTACCATCAGTAACACACTACACAGAGAGGGACTCAGATCCTGCAGTGCCAGGCGTTCTCCCTGCATAAGCCAGTACATGTCCAGGCCGTCTGAAGTTTGCCAGAGAGCATATATTGATCCAGAAGAGGACTGGGAGAATATCATGTGGTCAGATGAAACCAAAATAGAAATTTTTGGTAAAAAATTCCACTCATCGTGTTTGGAGGAAGAAGAATGCTGAGTTGCATCGCAAGAACACCATACCTACTGTGAAGCGTGGGGGTGGAAACATCATGCTTTGGGGCTGTTTTCCTGCAAAGGGGACAGGACGACTGATCCGTGTTAAGGGAAGAATGAACGGGGTCATGTCTTGTGAGATTTTAAGCCAAAACCTCCTTCTACCAAAGCATTGAAGATGGAACGTGGCTGGGTCTTCCAGCATGACAATGATCCCAAACACACCGCTCAGGCAACGAAGGAGTGTCTCCGTAAAAAGCATTTCAATGTCCTGGAGTGGCCTAGCCTGGCCTAGCAGTCTCCAGACCTCAGCCCCATAGAAAGTTTGTGCAGCCCCAAAACATCACTGCTCTAGAGGAGATCTGCATGGAGGAATGGGCCAAAATACCAGCTACAGTGTGTGCAAACCTGGTGAAGACTTACAGGAAACATTTGACCTCTGTCATTGCCAACAAGGTTATATTACAAAGTATTAAGTTGAACTTTTGTTATTGACCAAATACTTATTTTCCAAGATATTTTACAATTAAATTATTTAAAAATCCTACATTGTGATTTCCTGGATTTTTTTTCTCATTTTGTCTGTCATAGTTGAAGTGTACCTATGATGAAAAGTACAGTAGGAGAACATGCACAATCAGTGGCTGACTAAATACTTTTTTGTCCCACTGTGTATCGTTAAGTACTTGCATCATGCTACCTTCAGCTGTTTGCACATTTGTTAATATGGTAAACATTTTCACTTTTCATTGTTTCTTCCTTTCTAGGCATCAGAGCTAGGCATGACATCATCTTTCTACAAGTACATCCTCACCACATTGGTAAGACAACATACCTGCTTTCCCCTTCAACCAATGACAAACATACCTTCCTCTTCACCTTTCCTCTCTAAATCGTCCTATAGATAATCATTGTCCTGTGATTTCATCATAAATGAAAGTGTGGTTTGTGAGATTTATCATGGTCATGCCTATACTGTATGTGTTTGGCAAATCAAAATTTGTTTATATAGGGGTGGTTAAACCAATTTGCGTTTAAAACAAATTTATTACAAATAATACTACTCCCAAACTGTGTTAAAAGCCACACTATATTAGTGTGTTTTAAAAGAAGATTTAAAAGCCTGTATGGATGAGGCCAGTCTAACATTAAGGGGTAATTCATTCCACAGTCGGGGGCTATGACTTCAAAAGCACGGTCACCCCTATGCCTCAACCTTGCTTTTGGCACAACTAAAAGGGATTAGTCAGTGCACATGAAAGGACATACTGATGTAAATGAACAGAAAGATAAGAAGAAAGTAGACCATTAACTGATTGTTAAACAAACAATAAAATTTTAAAATTAATAATAAAATAAACCAGAACCCAAAGAATGGAGACTGAAATGGGGGAAATGTGGTCAAAAATGTAGAACCTCCATTTTACCCTCATTTAAACAAAAAATAATAATAATAACAAGAGGCATCCAAGATTTAATGTCACTAAGGCAATCCAACAACAGTTTTAACACCTGCAACACATAATTTCAATGATGGGCAAATTTTGGTTTCATCTGCATAACAATGAAATAGCAATGAAATGCATAACAATGAAATGAGGTTCCATAGAACATTAATAGATATCAGTAACATGGATTCTGTGCTAAGTAAAATCATCCAGAAAAATACAGAATACCATGACCATCCAAGAAAGATTGGAGCTGAAAAAAATCTCCAAAAGCTTGTAAAGGAACAGGAATTTTGAGTCTACACTCAGAAAGGGAATGACATGTCCAACTTTTTTAATCAAAGGTTATACTACTGCATACTTAAAGTAAATTAGTTCAATACTAGTAACCAAACTGATATTAATAATTTCTAAACTACTTAGTCCAATAAACTCAAGTGCACATGACAATTTAGATGTAGGGTTACAATGTCCAAGGGACATTATTATGCAATTAAGGACAGTTAAGGAATTGACAGTTTCACCACTAATAATGCATGGTAATGAAAAAAAAATCATCATGGTTGAAAGATTGCTTTCAAAAAGGCTCAAGGAAAAAGTCAGGAAATGCACTATACATCCAAAGATAGGCTTGTGTTCCACCTTCCAGCACAACAACAACCTTAAACGCACCACCAAAAGAACGACACATTGGTTAGAGGATAGTAAGGGAAAGCCCTGACCATTATTCAAGCCTAGTCTATTATCATGTGAAGGGAGTAGTCCATCACTGTTCATGACAATATTTGACTGAATGTAACACCAGCAATTCTGTAAGGAAGAATGGAGAAATATTATCCAATCTAAGCATCAATGGAATAGACTTTTCTAAGCACACTCTTCACTGTAATCAGTGCGAATGGTGGCTCACCTATTATTGGGGAAAAATGTACAATTGAAAGAAGGTTCTTGTACCCTTGATGGGGGAAACCCTTGCTGTGTGTGGGTGAGCATTATCCTGCTGAAAAATGCCGGTTGGAGGCCCTGCCATGAGAGGATGCACAAACGATGTGGCCGCAGAATGTCTTGCACATATTGCTGAGCTGTTAGTTTCCCTCCCGTCACTACTAAGGGTGACCAACTCTCGTATGTGATGGCTCCCCAGATCATCACGTGGCCTCCATAATCAAACCTGATCGTAGTCGCATCCCAAACAGATCCTGGATTAATCACTAAAGGCGATACACAGTTCCAGTCCATAGCAGTCCAGGTTTCTCGTTCACAACATCACTGAAACCAAAGGCGACTGTGGCTGGCTGTAAATGGCAGGATGTTTAATGTGTGCTGTGACAGCAAATATCTTTCTGCTCAGCACCTGAAAATGGTCCGTGCAGAGAAAGGGGTGTATAGTGAAGGTGTCACCTGTGTCTGGTTGGTGGACAACGAAACTGTGGGAGCAGCTTGTGCTTGCCGGCGAATCAAGCAATCCTCTCTACTGGTAGTCTGTCTGGGCCGTCTGGAGCCTGTTTGCCATGTATCACTACTCTCAACACCTCCTAACAGCTAAGTCAGAACAGCCTAGATGGTGGGCAATTTGTCAAAATGACCATCCTACTTCTCTCAGTCCACTGATGCCCCCTCTGTCAAGATCTGTCAACTGGGCAAAATGTCTTCGAGTGCATTGTAGAGACATGTCTAGCAGGCAACGATCTCTCACCAAGATTTACACTACCCAAAAGTAACCTCTGAGAGCCTTTTTATAGGGCAGCATGGGAAGCACATTTAGGCCACCTTGTGGCAAGACCCAGTGTCTAATTAGATCATGTCTGTAATCACTTACATATCTGCCTGGGACATAACTGTATGCCGAGTTTTGCAGCAATCCAACATTCATGTCAGGGATGCACAGGTTTTAGTAAAATTTTCCATTTTTTGTAATTCTCTCTGGTTTTAAAGGACTTCCCTCTGCTGAAGATGGATGATATGGTGGATGACCTGTCTAACATTGTTGGATTCTCCATGCTAAACAGTAGTCATCCATTCTACCTGGAATTCATCAGGAGTCTCAATCTGTCTTGGAGGGAAGGATGTGACCTCGGCCCATATCCTGGGCCATCTGTAAGCTTCATGCGTTGATGCACATATGGATGTACTTGTTTTGTGTTTGTATGGTAACAATGTGAATAGGTTCACATACTCTGAAGTACAGATTGCAAAACAACAGCTATAATATTTTGAGATTTTATTATCTATTATTAGCCACAAGCTGTCTAAGAACTAAACCAAAATTATCTGTAAAGAACATATTATTCAGGGCACATTTTGCTCTAAATAGACATCATAAAGTATCAGGTTCCCAAGGGACCCAAGTTTAATATTTGCTCCTAGTTATTGTCTGTGCGAAGAATGTTCTTTTGTTCACATGGGTTTCATCCAACCTCCCAAAACAAAGGACAAGGTAATTTACATCATTACAGTCATAGCTTTCTACATACTAAACGTCAGACCTATCAAAATATTCCATGGCTTTATGCATTTAATATTAGCATATAGCGAACAGAGTGCCAGCTGGCAGCCTGGCTAACTGCTAATAAACACGTTTCTAATTGTCTTGTCATTCTAATAATCTCAATATCATATGCAATGAAATCAAAGTCACAGTGACCATTAACATTTATATCTACATTAACATTTCCAGCATTTAGCATTTAATATGAACTTGGACATTCAGTGGATTTTTGGAAGCAAGAGAGATATAGAATTAAAAGCATATTTTAATCGTGATAAACTGAGATAAATTAGAGTGATAAATTGAACTCAAATGTTAAATAATATAATTGGATTCTGGAATCAATTAGAAATGGCTAGACATGGTTACATTTGGACAGCTAGGTTAAGATGTCCACAAAAGTACATTTACAAATCATATCTGAGCGCAGATACTATCATACTTAAGAAACCAGAGTATGTGGATTCTGTCAGTTGGATTGACACAGTGGTTCTCAAACTTTTTCTGCAGTGCCCCCTTTTGCAGATAAGAATAGTTTTGATCCCCGCCCCCCCACTCCGAAACACACGTAAACGTCTTTTACTTTGAATTTGTAATTCATACGAATTGCAAAAAGTCTTATTGAACGCAACAAAATAAAGTGACAAATCAGCCTACAGTGGAATTATTACAAGTGCATGCATTATGAATTTTTAATTTGTACTGTGTAACAGCATTCATTGCCTTGCTATGCTCTCCTTGCAATAGTTACACACCAGACAACACAGCAAAATGTTTAATTCTATTGTGGTGCTCATGACCTAAAAATGAAACATAAATTACAGGAGGTTGTACATGGATACTGCATATACAAAACAAAGATTTCTCAGCCTGTGGGAATGCAAAAACCTATCAGGGGCTACCTGATTGCGAAATCTTTAAGTTCAGACATGCATGTCATTGGATTATGCTGGAGTAAACCAGCCATTCTTGTATTCATTGCCAGTTCAATTACTCATTAGAATGAATAGTGCTAATAATGTGTTGACAGGTTTGTACAAGATTTCACCACCACTGGCTAGTATTTATTGTGAAGTTAATTGGAACAATCCTTGTCCTTGCAATGTGAAAAATTAAGTCAAACACAAGGACATGCCCAATAAGAAATCACAGGTTACCCCGTTCGAATGGGAAAGAATTCTCCAAACTTGCTGAACAAAAATAACAAGTCAGTTCTCATAGACAGTCACTGTTGAGGGTGAATTACAGACACAAGCAGGGGCATGGCAGGTGATCAGTTGTTCAGGGAATTAAGACTGTTGCAAGAACGATTAAAAAACAACTGACATTAACCAAGCAAATACACATAAACATAGGCTTTACCTGGAAAAAGTGAACAGTTGACCACACTGATAGAGATTATGAAATATTTCTGATGCAACTGTAACCTTGACTTTACTTAATGTGTTATAAGAAGCATGCTAAGCTACTTTTTTATGGCAAAGAAAAATAATTAAAAGAGTTGTATGTGTCAACACATGCCACTTACAAAATAATTTACTAGGATTCGCTGTAAGACAGATATTCAGATGAAACAAGGATGTTGTATGGGTAATTTGTTTTTATGTCTTGTTATTATTTTCACATTGACATCTCAACTATCCATATTATTGAAGAATTTCTTCAAATGTTATATTTTTGGGGTCAGATAGCTCAAGTCAGTTTGAGGCTTAGAACTGTATTATATACACAGTGGTGCTTTAGAGTTTTTTTATATTTCTGCATAAATATATGAGCTAAAATTTCATCAGATCACAAGTCCTACAATTAGATAAAGAGAAAACCCAGTTAAACAAATGAGACAAAAATATATAACTTGGCCATTTACTTATTAAGGAAAATGATCCAATATTACATATTAGTGAGTGGCTAAAGTATGTGAACCTTTGCTTTCAGTATCTGGTGTGACCCCCCTGTGCAGCAATAACTGTAACTAAAACTTTTCCTGTAACTGTTGATCAGTCCTGCACACCGGCTTTGGAGGAATTTTAGCCCATTCCTCTGTACAGAACAGCTTCAGCTCTGGGATGTTGTGGGTTTCCTCACATTAAATGCTCGCTTCAGGTCCTTCCACAACATTTCACTTGGATTAAGCTCAGGACTTTGACTGGCCATTCCAAAACATTCCAAAACAAACTTTATTCTTCTGTAACCATTTCTTTGATAGAACGACTTGTGTGCTTAGGGGTCGTTGTCTTGCTGCATGACCCCCCCTTCTGAGATTGAGTTCATGAACAGATTTCAGTTCATGGGATTCTCTGATTTAATCCCAGAATTCATTGTTCTATCAATGATGGAAAGCCGTCCCGGCCAGATGCAGCAAAACAGGCCCAAACCATGATACTACACCACCATGTTTCACAGATGGGAAAAGGTTCTTATGCTGGAATGCAGTGTTTCCTTTCTCCAAACATAACGCTTTTCTTTTAAACCAAAAAGTTCTATTTTGGTCTCATCTGTTCAGAAAAACATTCTTCAATAGTCTTCTGGCTGTCCACGTGATCTTTAGCAAACTGCAGACGAGCAACAATGTTCTTTTTAGAGAGCTTTCTCCTTGCAACCCTGCCATGCACACCATTGTTGTTCAGTGTTCTTCTGATGGTGGACTCATAAAAACATTAACATTAGTCAATGTGAGAGAGGCCTTCAGTGCTTAGAAGTTATCCTGGGGTCCTCTGTGACCTCACCAACTATTACACGCCTTGCTCTTGGATTTGATCTTTGTTGGTCGACCCACTCCTGGGGAGGGTAACAATGGTCTTTGAATTTCCTCCATTTGTACACAATCTGTCTGACTGTGGATTGGTGGAGTTCAAATCTTTAGAGATGGTTTTGTAACCTTTTCCAGCCTGATGACCATCAAACAAACTCTATTTGAGGTCCTCAGAAATCTCCTTTGTTTGTGCCATGATACACTTCCACAATCATGTGTTGTGAAGAGCAGACTTTGATTCTGATTTGATCTCTGATTTTTTATTCTAATAAAACAGGGTTGCCCACTCACACCTGAACTGGCATCCCATTGATTGAAAACACCTGACTTTAATTTCACATTTAACTTAACTGCTAATCCTAGAGGTTCACATACTTTTGCCACTCATTAATATGTAATATTGCATCATTTTCCTCCATAAATATTATGAAGCAAAGCATAATATTTTTTGTCTCTCATGTCTAAAACTGGGATTTCTCTTGATGGTACTCATAGGAATGTTGTCAAAGTCTGCTGAGTGTTTTAGGTCATATTTATGTAGAGAAATATATTTTTTTTTTTTTTTTTTCCATGCACAAGCATTAATATTTTTGTCTCATTTGTCTAACTGGGTTCTCTGATTATGTACTTATGATGATGTTTTAAACAGTCATATTTATGTAGAAATATACTTAAATCTCTCTCTCTCTCTCTCTCTCTCTCTCTCTCTCTCTCTCTCTCTCTTATATATATGTCTCTCTATATCTCTCTCTCGTCCATACAAACAGCTGTCATCTGCCCTGATGTTTGATGCTGTGCATGTGGTGGTGGGGGCAGTGCGTGAGCTGAACAGAAGTCAGGAGATCGGAGTGAGGCCACTTAGCTGCACTTCCTCACTCATCTGGCAGCATGGCACTAGCCTCATGAATTACCTGCGCATGGTGTGTGATAAGTCATGGTTGCTAACAATTTATTTATTAGTGGTGTTCTATTATTATTATTTTTAATTATAATTTTTTAGTAAACTTTTTGTTTGTGGTATATACATGAGGTTCTTCATTACTACAGAGTTTGTATATAAGCTTACACACACACACGCACACACAGACACACACACACACACACACACACACACACACACACACACCCACACCACACACCACAACCAGAGACATGACCACCTCCTTGTTTCTACACTCATTGCATATTTTATCAATTTTCACTTACCAAAATAGAGCATGTGTTTAGTTATACAATTCTAGACTGTAGTCCCATTTGTTTTCTCTACATGCTTTATTAGTCCACTTCATTCTCCTCTTGATTTCGCAAAAAATGCAGTGCTGCAGTGATGGTTGACGTTCTGCATGGTTCTCCTATCTGCACACAGGATCTTTGGAGCTCAGCAAGAGTGATCACTTGGTTTTTGATCATCTGCCTTCTCCCCCAAATACTTAGTTTGATGGGGTGGCCAGCTCTGCGCATAAACAGACACTTTAGGGACCAACTGTCCTAGTATGTCTTCACAAACAAAGCATGTACCATGTAGTGAGACTAGTCTGTAATTGTATAACAAAGTTGCTACAAAGTGCTACTATATGGCAAGTGAAACTGGACATTGTTTGTAGAAACAATTATATATAATATATATCTCAAGTGTCTTTGTTATTTCCTTTTTAAGGTGGAAACATGATGGCTTGACAGGACGAGTGGAGTTTTAACAGCAAAGGCCAGAGGACCAAATTACACCCTTCAATTCTACAGAAATCCAAGGAGAAAACAAAGAAGTAACTTATCTTACCGTAGTGTTATAAATATAAGCATGTCTACCAATTAACCATATCATTAAAATTGCCTGCCTAATAATTGTATAGGTCCCATAGTTAAACTTTACCTCTGTGTGTGTAGATTGGCATCTGGTTCTCCAACAATACACTGGCAATGCGTTCTCCCTCTTTAGACATCAGCACATATCAGACTCTGGCCAACAAGACACTTATTGTGACCACCATATTGGTAAGGCATTACAGTTCTTCATGCCTCTGAATGGTGCTGAAAAAGTGGCATTCACTGCTGACACCATAATACTAAGAGACTTACCATTTTGTTTCTTTCTAAACTGGAGGTTGAAGATTGACTACATAGTCAATAGTTTGTGGGCACCCAAAAATATCATCCAAATGCATGGCTAGTAGTATGGAGCAGCCCCTATGCTGCTACAATACCCTTCTCACTTCTAAGAAAAATTTACACTAGATTTTGTAATATGACTATGAAGTCGGGCACTGATGTTAGACAGTAAGCCCATTGCTCATTCCAGACCCTGTGTCAAAGCTGGAAAACCATTTCTGTATGGACTTTCTTGAGGAGGGCAGGCCACAAATTTGATGACTTCTTAAGTAGGTGGAAACCTATGAAAGACTCATATTAAGACTCACTGAGGTGTTGGGTGTTCAGTACAATTAATTTTGTTTGATTTCATGATTGTGTGCTTCATATTACGAACCACCTCATTTATAGTCAATCGTACACATTTCTCCAAAACACTTAAGCTTTCTCCATTTGTTTTTTGGCAAACAGATATATAAACTTCAACATTGTTTGAAGTTGAGCTAACAGAATGATTATGCTGCCTTACAGGAGAACCCCTATGTGATGCGGAAGGAAAACTACCAGGAATTCAGAGGGAATGAACAGTATGAGGGATTCTGTGTGGATATGTTACATGAGCTGGCTGATATTTTGAAATTCTCATTCAAGATTAAGCTAGTTGATGATGGATTGTATGGTGCACCTGAGCCAAATGGGTCCTGGACAGGCATGGTGGGCGAGCTCATCAACAGGGTAAGGTTCACATGCACACACATATGCATTGACCAGTAAGTGCACAGAAACTGCAGAGTCACAAACCATACACAGTGCATTCAGAAAGTTTTCATACCCTTTCACATTTTGTTATGCTAAAATAAAACAGAATCAAGGTCTCCCCCATCATTCTGCATTCATTAAGCCATAATGAGAAAATGAAAACAGAACTGTAAAAAATTTACTAAAAAAAGGAAAAACTACATTTTTGCATAAGTATTCAGACCCTTTGCTATGACACTTTAAATTTAGCTCTGGTGGCCCCACCAAACTAACAAATCAGGAGAGAAGGGCCTTGGTAAGAGAGGTGAGCAAGAACCCAATGGTCACTCTGACTGAGCTAAAAAGATCTTGTATGCAGATAGGAGAAACTTCCTAAAGGGCCAACTATCACTTCAGCACTCCACCAATCTGGGCTTTATGGCAGAATGGTGAAGCAGAAGCCTCTTCTCAGTAAAAGACACAAAAGTCCATCTGGAGTTTGCAAAAAATGCAGTGATGGTTGACTTTCTTGATGGTTCTCCCGTCTGCACACAGGATCTTTGGAGCTCCCAAAGATCATTTTTGACCATTTGGACCATTTGGTTTTTTGGTCATCTGTCCAAGGCCTCTTACCAAATACTTAGTTTGATGGGGTGGCCAGTTCTAGGAAAAGTCCTGGTTATTAAATTGGGAGGTATTTTTTCCCCTCAGTGTAATATAAACATGGGCACACATGCACACACACAAACACTGGGACACTTTGGGACACCAACTGTCCTAGTATGTTACTATAATGTGAGAGGAAACCAGAGTACCCAGAGGAAACCAGACATAGGGTGAGAACATGCAAACTATGAACACTGAACCACCATACCACCTTGTAGTGGTAACCTAAAAGTCAGTTATATTCCCCAAAGCAAAATTTACTCCAACACTTTGTTGTCTCAAGTTCTCTTGCTTTTTTGGAAATTATTGTTGGTTGTAGTGCATCTGAACATTGCCAACACAGTTACATGCTGACATTTTATATGGCACATTACTGCACTCTTGCTAAAGTTATATTTCAAGCCATCATTACTGCAGAGGCAATAAATGTAGTTTGTCGTCATTGCTTTGGCTCGTATTGCGATCCACTCTGTAGAATTTAAACCATGATTGCTCCTAGAACTCCTGTTAAATCATTCTAATAAAAACATTTCCAATTTTGCTCTTGATTGATTAAATTGATTGAAACATCACTGACTAATCATCAAAGAAGCATCTTAATTGCATTTTGTGTAAAATGGGACATCTCTATTAAAAACCTTAAATAAGTCATGTTTTAAAAAGCACAACACCCACAGAGGTTTGAAGAGTCACAAATCTCTGACTTCTCCAGATAACAATCTAATAATCACCTGACTTGAAGGACTATGTCAATAGTTTATTGAAACTTAAACTCAATGTCAGAAAAATAATAATAATATTATATAACTCTCTGAAACACAGTGGTAGCTGGTGGGTTTTAAACTTGGGGAAGCACATATGTTCACATAAACAGTCATATCAGAACATTACCCCAGAATACCACCCCTTGTTTATACACACTCACTGTCCATTATATCAGCTTCTGTTTACCATATAGAAGCACTTCGTAGTTCTATAATTACAGTCTTGTAGTCCATCTGTTTCTTTACATACATTGTTAGTCTTCTCTCATCCTGTTCTTCATTGATCAGGACCCACACAGGATCACCACAGTGCAGGTACTCTTTGGATGGTGGAGTGGTGCTGTGTTAGAGTGTGTTGTGCTGGTATGAGTGGATCAGACACAGCACTGCAGCTGCAGTTTTTAAAAACCGTGTTCACTCATTGTCCACTCTAGTAGGCATATCTACCATATTGCTCCACCTTGTATATGTAACCTCAGAGACAGTAACTCATCTGTTGCTGGACAAGTTTGTGTTGGTCATCATCTAATCCTTCTTCAGTGCCCACAGGTGCCTACATGACGTTATTGGCTGGATATTTCTGGTTGGTGGACTATTTTCAGTCCAGCAGTGACACTGCGGTGTTTAAAAACTCCAGCAGCACTGCTGTGTCTGATCCAATCATACCAGATCATACACATCACACACATCAGTGTCACTGCAGTGCTGAGAATGATCCACCACCCAAATAGTACCTGATCTGTGTTGGGGGATCTTCACCCTTCAAAGAACTGGGTGGAAAACGAGGTTAACAAAGTATGCAGAGAAACAGATGGACTATAGACTGTAATTATAGAACTAAAAAGTGCTCCTAAATGGTAAGCAGAGGCTGATATAATGGTCAGTGATTGTGGAAACAAAGGGTGATCATAATCATCACCACTATTTATCAACTGCATTAAGTTCTGTGAAACAGGACGTTGACTAAAATTTTAATTTATGGAAATTCAAAACAATTGTTGCTGCTGGAGTTTTTAAACACCTCAGTGCCACTGCTGGGCTGATGTGTTTAGACACCATTTTGTTCAAGTTACTCATGTTTGCATGACTTTCAGCTACTTATTTGTAACAAGCTGTAAATGGGATTCGTAAGTGTATGTTCCTGTCCTATTGTAAGTTGTACTCTTTTTATAAGTAGTCTCCCCAATACCTCTATTTTCTCTCTACCCTGTAACTATATAAACTGGTTCACTGTCACTCACTGAGTCTTTGTTTCCTCTGGCTGATCTTCTATGTTGTTCGTAGTACTGTCTATCAATGCAGTTTTGTTCCGTCAAACAAAAGTATCAGATCCATCATACCATCCCCATAAGTGGATAAGTGGATCCTTTTAAGCGTTCCTCTCATGTTTTCTTAAGAAAATACCCTTTATATTTATATTACAGACTGTGAGACAACTTCATAACACAAAAACTTTGTTTCAAAAATCAAACACAAAACTTTGTTTAAAGACTTTGATTAAAGGTACACTGTTTTGCTAATGATGATAAAACTTGGGATTGGAAAATCAATCCCTGTGGATAAATGTATGTTTGTTGAATAATTACTTAATGGGAGGTTGATACCCTGTGGATGTCTGCATTCTGAAGAGAATGACATCTCCATTATGACTGTTAAGGGTCTTACCTGTTTCCGACGCTAGGAGGTAGCTTTGGCTTTCTTTTTCTCAGGTTGAGACCCTGACAGTGAGCGTGATCGCGCATGCACGATTAAGGCCGTACGATTGCGTTTGATCATGCGTATATCCCATCAAGCTGCTTGATCGCTTTATGGGAAACACCTGCTGACTCAGGCATATAAGGTCCATCCTGAGCTAAGTCGGTGTCGCACCATCACACGTGATGGGGTACCATCGCCCATTGGAGCCCTCATTAGGGATAATGGTAGCTGTTTCTTCGAAGAGAAACAGTAATGATACGGTTGGGAAGCCGGATAGTAGCTGCTAGGGCATTAGACGCTAGAGCAGGGTAAGGATCCTTCATTCGCGTCCCCTTGCTGCATCACGGCCCCACTGGGGCCCCACCGGGGCCCTCCGGGGCTTTTAACTCACCGCTGTGGCGGCTGGAGCACCTCCCTCTTGTCCAGTCGCCGTTCCCGCTTCTTTAATTGTGTTTATGTTCCTCGCTCTTGAGTGGAAGGCAGGTGCCTTGCTCGTGCTGTATTTATTTGAAACGTTGTGTCGCTTTTTAGCCCCGTTCCGTTTTCCGCGTCCTTGTCATGCTGCGCAGAACCGTGACTCGCCTCGCGTCTTCGGGAACCCACGAGGCTTACATCACAGCTCATCATCGCTTTCTCTTTCTCCTGAGCTGCCGGTTGGGCACATGCGCAGTCTCTGTGAAAGAGAGAGAGAGCAATCGCTCTTTTCCTTACCTGAGCAATTTATTTCGTGTTCGCCACACTTTCCCTTGTTCGAGCAGTTAGTGGCGATCGTGTTCAATTCTATCCATTCACCATTTTCCCTACTTTTGAGCTCGCTCCAGGCTGTGGTCTTATGATTAAAGTAGCGGACTTTGATGCTGTCGTTCAGAGTTCGATTCCACGCTGTGCCAACAATGGCATTCATTATTTAGCACACTCTATTTTTTTAGTATATTTAAATCATTATTTTGGTTCACTAAATCAATCTGGAGCTAATTGCATTTTGGGTCCTAAAACCCCTGTCTTTTAGGGTTCGCTTTATACCATTTTGGCGAACCCATAATAATGACATCGTAAAAATAAAGATATAAGGACTGTTGCTTACCTGAAATAGATTTTTGACAAATTGTATTGAGGAGAAAAATTACAAGAAACATATTTAACGCATCCTCTACAAATAATGGGCACTTTAAAGATCAGGACAACTTAAAACTTGTTTGTGATTGACATGATGGGATCACTTTCAGCTTTATCTGGGACGCCAAAGCTGATGACATTCAAGCAAAGTGAATTCGATAGCAAAGAACCAGTGGATATAGAAGTGTGGGACTACAGAAAACCATCTATGGACAGAATATGAGTTTAATTATATCTTGCAACCTATGGATGTGGACTAGGGCTGTCAAAGATATGTTCATTGAAGCAGGACTGGTGAATAAAAAAAAACAGGAAGAGAATGATTGTAGCATGGGACTGGTGGAATTAATAATAGAAGGCATAGAAATACAGAAGGATCCTGAAACTGATTGATGAAGAGTAGACAAATTTTAGCAAGGAAGTGACATAGGAATTGGTAGACATGGATGTATGGAGAGACTTCAGCATAGGTTTGATGGATGCAAGAGAGATATTGAAAACAGAACTGAGGAATGTAGAGAAAATAAGGGATTGAAGCAGGGAACAAAGGATACAACAAAAGGGAGAGATTGCAGCATAGAACTAATGGATTGTGCAAAGAATCAAGACATTTCTTGGACCTGATGGATGTAGAAGGAAGGGAAGAGTTGCAGAATGGAGCTAAAAGATGTAGAACAAGAGGGACACTTGCAGTGTGGAGCTGATGAGTAGAATCTGTGAACTGATGATTTTTTTTAAAATAGAGAAATTTCACTTGTAACTGGAGAGATATAAAATATAGACAGGTTGACTATTGAACTGGTAACTATAGAAATGGGAGATAGTGCAAAGTGGATTTGATGTAGAAGTAATGAAAGACTGCATCCTGGCAATTAAGTCTATACAAGAATAGACAGACTTCAGCATGGGACTGATGGTAGATCAACATATGGTAGATATACAGTGGTGCTTGAAAGTTTGTGAACCCTTTAGAATTTTCTATATTTCTCCACAAAATATGACCTAAAACATCATCAGATTTTGACACAAGTCCTAAAAGTAAATAAAAAAACCCAGTTGAACAAATGTGACAAAAATATTATACTTGTTCATTTATTTATTGAGGAAAATCATCCAATATTACATATTAGTGATTGACAAATGTATGTGAACATCTAGAATTAGAAGTTAATTCTAAAAAAAACTTTTGTCACTGCTTTGTAAAGTGTATCCCAAAGGAACACAATACATAGCAGTTTCAGGGTCTACGGTACTTCATCACTTTGTCCTTTTATCTTATGGTTAACTTTAAAGAGAAGTTTATATTTTTAATTTAATCTGACTGTCCTACTCTGTCTCTGCTTCTTTCTTCCTCAGAAAGCAGATCTGGCTGTAGCAGGTTTTACTATCACCTCAGAGAGGGAGAAGGTCATTGATTTCTCCAAACCTTTTATGAATCTGGGCATCAGCATCCTCTACCGTGTCCACATAGTAAGTATTTCACAAATAAGTAGATGTTGTGCATTGTAAACACAGTATGCATTTGGAGTTTTTAAATAACAAGTACCTAAGTTTTTTACAATACTGACATTACACTATATTCCATATATTTTATATAGTGCTATGCAGTGTGTACTCCACAAACAAGTAAAGAGGAATGGAATTATGTGAGAATGCCATTACAATTCACAAGAGAAAAAATGAAACATACAGTGTACATACAGTGTATAATTGAGTTACGTAAATGATAGTCAGTTAGTGTAGCTAAAGTACATGTTGAAACACAAGAAATAAAGTTAGGCCAATTCCATTAATGACAGTTTAAATGATATACAGTACAATGTACAGTGCTATGAGTGACACTCACCTCTAGACTTAAAACAAGTTAGTTTTAAATTGGACATTCACTATATCTATATATGAAGTAATTAAGTATAGGAAATTGGTGTAGTAAATAAGTAAAGTAATTAATATAGTAACAATCATCTGTACTAGTCACTGTAAAAATATGTACACACTATAAAACACACTGTACACACTGTACACACTATAAAACCGAAAATGTTCTTTCTGTTAAAAAAAAAAAAAAGGAAACGTTGCTCCTGTGTAAAATACACAAATACACTCACTGAGAGTGAGGAAACATATGAGGAATACATGCCCATCATGTGGCCAGCAGTGCAGATTGGCCAGAAGCCTTCAGGTAATGTTCAACCAACAGAAAATAAGTTTTTCAGTGATTTTAACTGGGGCATGATTGTTGGTGCCAGACGGACTGGTTTGAGTATTTCCATAACTGCTGATCTCCAGGGATTTTCACACACAACAGGGCTTTAGCACTTGCTCAGAATGATGCAATAATGAAAAAAAGGTCCAGTGAAAGGTAGTTCTGTAGACAGAAATACCTTGTTGATGAGAGAAGTCAATTGGTTCAAGCTGAGAGAAAGGCTACAGCAACTCAGATAACCACTCTGTACATCTGTCGTGAGCAGAAAAACATCTCAGAACGCAGTGTTGAACCTCTAGGTGCTTGGGCTACAACAGCAGAAGACAATGTCAGGTTCCACATCTGTCAACCAAAAACAGAAAGCTGAGGCTGCAGTGGACACATGTTCACAAAAGCTGTATAGTTGAGGACTGAAAAAGCATAGTCTGGTCTGATGATTCTCGGTTTCTGCTGAGGTCAAAATTTGGTGCCAACTGTGTGAATCCATGGACCCAGACTGCCTTGTGTCAACAGTCCAGGTTAGAGGACGTGATGTAATGGTGTGGGGAATGTGTCTTGGCATTCTTTGGAACCATAAATAATAATCAAATTATTGTTTGAATGCCACAGCTTATATGAGTATTGCTGCTGACTATGTACAACGATACATGGCCACAATGGCCAGTAAATCTTTTAATGGTTATTTCCAGTTTGATAATGCACCATGTCACAAGGCAAAATTAATCTCAAGCTGGTTTCATGAAAATGATGATAAGTTCAGTTCAGTATTCTTTAGTGGCCTTTGGGATGTGGTAGAATGGCAGATTCACAGTATGAAAGTGTACCTGAAAAATCTGTAGGAAGTACATGAAGCAGCCATGTCAACATGGGGCAGAAACTCAAGGGAATATTTCCAACATCTTGTGGAGTCCCTGCCATGAAGAACTGAGCTTGAGATAGAGCCCTTGTCCTACACAGTGTATACATAGTATAGTGTTACAATAATAACACGTAGTTGATGAGGGTAGATGTGTGTGTATATAAATATATATACATACCGTATTTTTCGGACCATAAGACGCACTTAAAATCCTTTAACTTTCTCAAAAATTGACAGTGCGTCTTAAAATGCGGTGCGTCTAATGTATGAATTAATTCTGGTTGTGCTTTCTGACCTAGAACCGATTGTAGATGGTACACGGCGCTCATAAATCTGTCAAAATGTTTTAGCACTGCCTTGGTAAGTTACGAAGCTCACGGCCACCGTAGTGCGCAGCATCGCGGAGTAATACGGTATGTGCTTCAGCATTAGGGTATGTGCATTCATTCAATAATTTTCGAAGCGGATTTCAAACTCAACGCTATCAGTCACGCAGTACAACATGGACATAGAGCAGCTGCGAGAGAATTCAACATTACCAAATCAATGATACGGAAGTGGAGGAAGCAAGAAGACGCCCTGCGCCAGGTAAAGAAGACAAAACTGAGCTTCCGAGGGAACTTAAGAGTTTTGTTTCAATTCATGCGCCTTATAACACGGTGCGCTTTATGTATGAAAATATACCCGTTAGCAGCCGATCGTTGATATTGCGTCTTATAATCCGGTGCGCTTTATGGTCCGAAAAATATGGTATACAGTGCCTTGCAAAAGTATTCGGCCCCCTTGAACTTTTCAACCTTTTGCCACATTTCAGGCTTCAAACATAAAGATATGAAATTGTAACTTTTGTGGGACACAATCGTGAAGTGGAACGAAATGTATTGGATATTTTAAACTGTTTTTTAGAAATAAAAAACTGAAAAGTGGGCAGTGCAAAATTATTCGGCCCCTTTACTTTCAGTGCAGCAAACTCACTCCAGAAGTTCAGTGAGGATCTCTGAATGATCCAATGTTGACCTAAATGACTGATGATGATAAATAGAATCCACCTGTGTGTAATCAAGTCTCCGTATAAATGCACATGCTCTGTGATAGTCTCAGAGTTCTGTTTAAAGCGCAGAGAGCATCATGAAGACCAAGGAACACACCAGGCAGGTCCGAGATACTGTTGTGGAGAAGTTTAAAGCCAGATTTGGAATACAAAAAGATTTCCCAAGCTTTAAACATCTCAAGGAGCACTGTGAAATGGAAGGAGTATCAGACCACTGCAAATCTACCAAGACCCGGTCGTCCCTCTAAACCTTCAGCTCAACAAGGAGAAGACTGATCAGAGATGCAGCCAAGAGGCCCATGATCACTCTGGATGAACTGCAGAGATCTACAGCTGAGGTGGGAGACTCTGTCCATAGGACAACAATCAGTCAATACACACTGCACAAATCTGGCCTTTATGGAAGAGTGGCAAGAAGAAAGCCATTTCTCAAAGATATCCATAAAAAGTTTGCCACAAGCCACCTGGGAGACACACCAAACATGTGGAAGAAGGTGCTCTGGTTCAGACGAACTTTTTGGCCACAATGCAAAACGTTTTATGTTTGGCATAAAAGCAACACAGCTCATCACCCTGAACGCACCATCCCCACTGTCAAACATGGTGGGTGGCAGCTTTTTCTTCAGTAGGGACAGGGAAGATGGTTAAAATTGATGGGAAGATGGATGGAGCCAAATACAGGACCATTCTGGAAGAAAACCTGTTGGAGTCTGCAAAAGACCTGAGACTGGGGACGGAGATTTATCTTACAACAAGACACTGATCCAAAACATAAAGCAAAATCTACAATGGAGTTGTTCACAATAAATTGTATCCAGGTGTTAGAATGGCCAAGTCCAAAGTCCAGACCTGAATCCAATCGAGAATCTGTAGAAAGAGCTGAAAACTGCTGTTCACAAACGCTCTCCATCCAACCTCACTGAGCTCGAGCTGTTTTTTGTAAGGAAGAATGGGCAAAAATTTCATTCTCTCGATGTGCAAAATTGATAGAGACATACCCCAAGCGACCTGCAAGCTGTAATCGCAGCAAAAGGTGGCGCTCCACAGTATTAACGCAAGGGGGCCAAATAATTGTGCATGCCCCACTTTTCAGTTTTTTATTTCTAAACAAAAGTTTAAAAATATCCAATAAATTTTGTTCCACTTCACGATTGTGTCCCACTTGTTGTTGATTCTTTTTTCACATAAAATTACAATTTCATATCTTTATGTTTGAAGCCTGAAATGTGGCAAAAGGTTGAAAAGTTCAAAGGGGCCGAATACTTTTTGCAAGGCACTGTATATATACATATATATGTAACACACACATATATATATATATAGAAACTGACTTAATTATTTGTGTCTTAGATGCATCAAGGTACTGGAACCATTCCTCATAGATTTTGGTCTATATTGGCATAATAGGATCATACAGTTGCTGCATATTTGTCAGCTGTACATTCATGATATGAATCTCCTGTTCCACCACATCCCAAAGGCTTCTCTTGGATTGAGATCTGGTGACTGGGAGACCATTTGAGTCCAGTGACCTCATTGTCATGTTCAAGAAAACCAGTTTGAAACAATTTGAGCTTTGTGAATTGGGTGTGTTATCCTGCTGGAGGTAGCCTGAACTGTTGATGCAAGACAGGATGGTCCCATGCTTTCATGTGGTTAATGCGAAATTCAGACTGTACAATCTGATTGTCACAGCAGCCTCATCCGAGACTCATCAGACCAGGCAACATGTTTCCATCCCATCTTCTGTTGTCCAGTTTTGGGGCGAGCCTGTGTGAATTATAGCCTCAGTTGCCAGTTCTTTGCTGACAGGAGTGGACCCGGCATGGGGCCTTCTGCTGCCTAAAAGTTTACAGTGGGGTAAAAAAGTATTTAGTCAGCAATTGATTGTGCATGTTCTCCTACTTAGAAAGATGAGAGAGGTCCCTGTAATTTTCATCATAGGTACACTTCAACTAAGAGAGACAAAATGAGAAAAAAAAATCCAGGAAATCACATTGTATAATTTTTTTAAGAATTTAATCGTAAATCATGGTGGAAAATAAGTATTTGGTCACCCAAAAAACATCAAGATTTTTGGCTCTCACAGACCTGTAAAACTTCTTCTTTGGGAAGCTCTTCTGTCCTCCACTTGTTACCTGTATTAATGGCACCTGTTTGACCTCATTATCTGTATAAAAGACACCTGTCCACAGCCTCAAACAGTCAGACTCCAAACTCAAACCATGACTACGACCAAAGAGCTGTCGAAGGACACCAGGAAAGAAAATTGTAGATCTGCACCAGGCTGGGAAGAGTGAATCTACAATAGGCAAGCAGGTTGGTGTGAATAAAATCAACTGTGGGAGCAATTGTAAGAAAATGGAAGAGATACAAGACCACTGATAATCTCCCTCGATCTGGGGCTCCACGCAAGATCTCATCCCGTGGGGTCAAAATGATCATGAGAACGGTGAGCAAAAATCCCCGAACTACATGGAGGGGGCCTGATGAATGACCTGCAGAGAGCTGGGACCAAAGTAACAAAGGCTACCATCAGTAACACACTACGCCGAGAGGGACTCAGATCCTGCAGTGCCAGGCATGTCCTGCTGTTTAAGCCAGTAACATGTTCCAGTATCGTCTGAAGTTTGCCAGAGAGCATATGGATTATCCAGAACAGATTGGGAGAATATCATGTGGTCAGATGAAACCAAAATAGAACTTTTTGGGAAAAACTCAACTCGTCGTCGTGTTTGGAGGAAAGAAGAATGCTGAGTTGCACATACCTAATGTGAAGCTTACGGGTGCAAACCTCATGGGTTATTTTTCTGCAAAGGGGACAGGACGACCTGATCCGTGTTAAGGGGGGGAAGAATGAATGGGGCTATGGTATTGTGAGATTTTAAGCCAAAACCTCCTTCCATCAGTGGAGATCAATAAAGATGGAACGTGGCTGGGTCTTCCAGCATGACAATGATCCCAAACACACCGCTCAGGCAAACGGAGTGGCTCCGTTAAAAAAATCCTTTCAAGGTCCTGGAGTGGCCTAGCCAGTCTCCAGACCTCAACCCCATAGAAAATTTGTGGAGGGAGTTGAAAGTCCGTGTTGCCCCAAAACATCACTGCTCCTTAGAGGAGATCTGCATGGGGGAATGGGCCAAAATACCAGCTACAGTGTGTGCAAAACCTGGTGAAGACTTTACAGGAACCGCTTTGTTACAAAGGTTATGTTACAAAGTATTGATTTGACCAAAATTTATTGACCAAATACTTATTTTTCCACCATAATTTACAATTAAATTATTTAAAAATCCTACAATGTGATTTCCTAATTTTTTTCTCATTTTGTCTCTCATAGTTGAAGTGTATCTATAATGAATTTAACAGACCTCTCTCATTTTTCTAAGTACGAGAACTTGCACAATCAGTCGCTGAGTGAATACCTTTTTGCCCTACTGTATGTACAGATAACATTATCACCACCTGGTCCACAATGACACGTTTGGTGATACATTGCTCTACATAATTTTACAGTGTGATTTTTTTTAAAGAAATTAACATGGTAAGAAATATAGTGAGTTACAGAGCATTTTCCAGACACAAAACCTCAGGACTTTGTGGCCATATAGCTCAGTGCATGGTTAACAAATATAACAATGAGGCACGACTGATCAATGGCATTATAATGTCATTATTGATCTAAACTGGTTAATTAAAACAGAAGCAGCCTTGAGGATGTAGTAATGCTGGGTGAGGGGCAACCATCCTAAATAAGCAAGACTGTGATAGATTGTAGCACGTTAACCTTAAAATTGTGTATCATGGCAAGAGTGAGTACAGAAAAAATATATAAGGTGATTATCCTGCATGAGCAAGTTCTTTCCCAAGTTGAACGTTTGTGGCAGATAGGTGTGTCTAGATGTGCTGTTCGAGTTTTTTGCATAAGCACAGACAAGTAGGCATAGTTTATGAGAAGAAAAACAGCAGCCTGCCATGGAAACTAAGTTCAGAGGACTTGAAGTATCTTAGTCTTACTTTTCTTCAAAATTTAAAAATGTCCAGTACAGCTGTCAGCTCAGAACTAGCAAAAACCATTGGGGTCCTGGTATACCCCTCTACAATCCGGAGAAATTTGACCAAAAATGGTTTTCATAGAAGAGTTACAACTAAAAAGTCATGGTTGTGGCTCTGAGGGAGCAACAAAGCCAAGCAACTCACCTATGCACAAAAATACAAGGACTGGAGTGCAGTACAATGGCAGCAGGTGCTCTGGAGTGATGAGCCAAAATTCTATATTTTTGGCTCTAACAGAAGCCATTTTGTCCACCAAAGGGCTCACAGCAGAGAGTTATAGGCAGATTCTTATCCATCATGCAATTCCACCAGGGAGGCATTTGATTCATTCCAAATACATTTTCCAGCACAACAAACTTCAAACACAAGCCAAAATCATAAACTATCTTCAGCAAAAAGAAGAACAAGGAGTCCTACAGCAGATGGTATGGCTAAACACAGGCCCTGATCTCAACATTATTGAGTCAGTCTGGGATTACATGAAGAGACTGCAGCAAGTGAGACAGCAAAATTCTTCAGATGAACTGCGGCAGGTTCTTCTAGAGGCTTGGGAAAACATACCAGCTGAATGTCTTCAAAAACTGCATGGCAGTGTACATAAGAGAATTCATGCTGTTTTAAAAGCTAATGGTGTTCACACCAAATATTGATTTGAAATAAGTTTCTTTTGTTTGTCAACTTTATTTTTGCAAGATAAATATTTGTTTAATAAATTAATAATAAATTAATAAAATAAATATGTTGTTTCTCTCTGATGCACTAATGCAGCAGAATTAAAATACCAACTGTATTTTACTGTAAAGCTGTTCAGTCTCTAAAACCTTTGCAGAGACTATGAGTTATTTTGAATTTAGCAAAGTCTATCAATAATCCAGAGGGGTCTTGCTGTGATAATACATTCACTTAAAAAAACATTCACCAAGAAGAGTTATTGGGATGAAATGAAACTTTACATGCATGAATGTAATGATGATGTATGTAAGTGATTACAATATTAGAGGATAAAGTATAAGTTTATTTGGGATATCCGTATTGTAAGAAATTGAAAAGAGGCTCTAGTACCCTGTTGAGCCATCTCTAGCCTGGATACAAGATGAAACACAGTTAAGCATGGAGATCACAGTTAAGCATGGTTCCATATTGTATCCAGTGGCATATTTTTCCCACATATTTTGCAGCTGGGCCTTTAGATCTTGTACACTCGTAGACTGCCCCATAAATTCTTTATTGGCGATAAATCTGGTGACCGGGCAGGCCAAGGAAGTGTTGCAATCTGGCGGAGAGATTTCTGGGAAAACCTTGGGCTGTGTCGGAGAGCATTAGGCTACTGAAAAATGCCAGTTGGAAGCCCTGATATGAGAGGCAACACATAGCAGCAAGATGTGCTGCACATATCATTGAGTTGCTAGTGTCCATCGTATCTCTAGGGGTGACTGACTGTCTTATGTTGATGGTTCCCCAGGTCATCGCACCAGCAGGTGGTGCAGTGTGTCACTCCACAGCAAAGGCAGGATTGAGGCACTCACCATGAGGCCTCCATACTAGAACCTGACCATTGTTGGAACCCAAACAGAACCTAGATTTGTCACTAAAGTCTGTAGCAGTCCAGGTTTCCCAGAGACAGGGGTGTGTAGTTTAGGTGCCACCTGTGTCTGAATGGTAGACAATGAAATTGTGGGAGCTGCTCGTGCTTGACGGTGGATCAAACAATCCTCTGTACAGGTGGTCTGTCTTTGCCATCTGAAGCCTGTTTCTCATGTGTGTGTGCTTTCACGGAACCACTGCACTCAACACCTCCTAACTGGCAAGACCCAGTGTCTAATCAAACCACAGCATTAATCATTTACATATGTGCCTGAGACATAGCTGCATGCTGAGTTTTCCAGCAGTCCAACATTTCTGTCTGAGTGAGTTATTTAATTTTTAAATTTTTAAATTTTTTTGTCAAAGTGTACATTTTTATCAGTCATTGATGATAACAAGCCATTACTGGCTCATCTGCTGCATGATCTATTTATGATACATATCTACTATAATGGATAAGTAACTTAGCCTAGCTTTTCTTTAAGCACCATGCATGTTTATGTTTATCATTGCTAATTTGGCAGTTACATATGGTGTAAAAAAATCACATGCACAATGTTATGATGTTAAAGCATAACAGAACTCACTTTTTCTGGTAGGTTCCTTTTTATTTTTAATTATGCAGTGAAATGAAGACTTGGCTGGGTTTACTGGGGTTCATCCCCATCCTTTTTGGCTCTTTAAATTGGCTATGTTTCTTTTAGTCAGCAGTATGTCATCCTTTATAATGTACCTCTATAAATTGTTGGCTGAGTTGGATGTTTGCAGCTAGAAAGTATGGAAAATCTTCAAGATTATTTTTTAGTACTTCAGCATACTGCCTAGATATTTTTAAGGATAGTTGCAAAAGAGATTTTTATTGAAACAGCCAGCCCATAGATGATGTATTGCCAGTCTTAAACTTTTTGAGTAGCAGAGAACTGTCTCTTTTCTTCAATAGTGCATCCAAGGCCCAGGAATTTGGAATTTAGCAAAAAAGTAACATTTCAATGACAGAATTTGACAAATCGTTTTTACAACTAACAACTGACAACCAACAACGTTAGACTGAGGGTGGATATTCTTATTAGACATTTAAGATGTGTCTGTTCCATGTTCACATAATAATATGCGATGGGCAGTTATGTAGCAGGATCTTAGAATTCTGTACACTTGATCAGCCAGCTGTCAGAGATGTTTCAGGGAATGATGCCCCCAATAACATAAAATAATTTAGGTGATAAATCTACCTGGCAAATCAGTGTCAGCCTCTCCAGTGGTGCAGGGAGATGATAGTTGGGGGATCATCCAATGGTGCAGGAACAGCAACCCCTACCCATCCCTGTGATAGATTATATCAGCTATAATTTCCATGGCTGGTAGGAGGTTAACATTATTTTGCCTCTATGAGTTATTATTAAATGTCATCATATTGCTTCAGTGTTTATGTATTTATTGTAAAGGGTTGCGACAATCTCATGACAGGTAGGAAAAACACAGAGAACCCCAACTGTGATTAAAACTTTCATTTTTTAACCACAGTATTG
This sequence comes from Ancistrus triradiatus, assembly GCA_025084515.1. NCBI lineage: Eukaryota > Metazoa > Chordata > Actinopteri > Siluriformes > Loricariidae > Ancistrus > Ancistrus triradiatus. Next base: position 28,440 of record JAJAGP010001323.1, read on the forward strand.
CTTGAATTTTTGAACCATCACAATACTGTGTATCATTATCCTAGTATATTCAGTGACAATTTTATTCCAGGAACAGGGCTTTAGTTCTAACCCTAAAATCATCTGTTGAGGATACAATTTATCAGTTTGCATATTAAATTTGGCAAAAATACTTGCAGTTCTAGAATCATATACCCTTTGATTAAAATGAGTTAAAAGTTAATGAAAAATGTTTCAGTTAGCTTTTACTCTCTTATAGTATTTTATAAACTTCGTCATGGTGATCAGTGACTGAGCAATTTTTCCCTTTTGTGTTATCACCATATTCATATACCAGTGAAACATGAAAGTTAGGTATGATTTCTTAAAAGTTCATTAATACTGCAAAACTCAAAAAAAAAAGTGTATATATATATATATATATATATATATATATATATATATATTATATTTATATATATATATATATATATATAAAAATATAATATAAAATAAACACACTTAGTTTACATTATGTTCATGAAAATTAGTAATGGTGACAATAATTTTTGATGTGTTTAAAATGTACTAAAAGGTTATTACATTTCTTTTATATTCTCTAACCAATTTAAAGTTGGCAAGATGAAATAAAGTTTTCCTTAAACCACCTTCAGTCACAGTTTCTGCCACGGAAAAAAAATATTCTCACTGTACTATCCTATAGGCTAATAGATTAACGACATTATTTTAAAACCACCTGCCTAATATAGTGTGGAACACCTTGTGCAGCTCAAACATATCTGACCCATCAAGGCTCTGGAGGTGTCCTGTGGTATCTTGCACCAATCTTGCAGATTATTTAAGTCCTGTAAGGTACAAGGTGGGACCTCCATGAATAGGACTTTTTTTGCAGCAGATCCCACAGATACTCAGTCAGATTGATATCTGGTGAATTTTTCCATAATTTCCATAATGGATCCTGGTGCCATCACAACCCCAGATAAGTGATGCACACTCAGTATGCCTGGCAGTGAGTTTAGTGGTATGGCTGAGACCACCACGGAAATGTTTAATCTTTAAAGATTATAAAACTACATAAAATTCAGAATTTATTAGTATTTGGTATGTTTTGGTATGTTCACCTTTATCTGTGATGACATCATGTATTTGAGCTGCCGTAGGCTCTATAAGTTTGCTCAAAATCCATGTATATCAGCAGGCTAACATCTGCCTCTGATTTTTGCTGGAGTATCAACATTTTTTTTTTTTTTGGACATCATTTTTAAAAGATTTTTTAACTGTCTTTTTGTTTGTGAACTCATGTAGTCTGCTTTTATGCATTGAAGACATTGCTACCATAAAAAGTTTTAATAATAACACAAAGCCTCAAATGTGTAAATAAATTGTGACATTAAATACTACATCCGGGGTGTTGAATAACTCAATGGCTGGCAGAAGCCAGTGGAGTGACTCATTCAAACTTTATTTTGTGTTCCTAACAGGGCAGGAAGCCAGGTTATTTTTCCTTCCTGGACCCATTTTCTCCTGCTGTCTGGCTCTTTATGCTTTTAGCATACCTTGCTGTCAGCTGCATTCTCTTCTTGGCTGCCAGGTAACAAACATATAAACTATTTTCATAATAACAGACTGTAGGCCAAAGAATTAATGGCACACTCAAGTATTAGATTGGTCATTGCAAAAACAGATATTGAAAATGCATACTGTATGTAGGAAATAAACCCACTCCATTGTCTTCACACCATATACTGTATCTCTATTCTTTCATTAAATTACTACAACAGAGGTAGATAGTAACTGTAAATATTTGAATAAGTCGTATCAATGAGAATAGTTTTAATTTGGTTGACACTTCAATAATAATAACAAAAATGTCCTTTACATTGTGTCATTGGTATATTTTCATTTTATTGTTTCCCATGACTTACTTTCAAATTGCATTCTGTTGAGAAGTGATTAAATATTATTGAATTGAAAAAGGGAGGCAAGGTTGTGTAGTTGTTAGCACTGCCACCTCACAGCGCTGAGATTCGCCTTTCCAGCGACCCTGACTAGGTATAAGTGGATAGGACAATGAATGAATGAATGAATTGAAAAAGAAAAATATTATGAAATTCAATTAATAGTGCACATATACAGTGTCTTGCACAAGTTTTCACTCCCTTTAATCATTTCTACTTTTTGTATTGTTGTAACTTGGAAGTAATGAACTTAATTGGAATTATATGTCATGAATCTACACAAAATAGTCCACAATACTGAATTGTGAGGAAGTCCAAAAAGGACTGAAATCAAACATGTTGTGTTTGCATAAGTGTTCACACCCACTGTTGTGAAGTCCCCTAATCATTTGAATAGGGTCAATCTGTGTGCTATTAAAGTGTTCGATCTCAGTATAAATTCACCTTGTTCTGAAAGATACTTCAGATTGAGGGCATAGTTATAAGTATAGTCACAAAAATGATGGGACATTCAACACAAGTTCAGGACAAAATAATCGAGAACTATTAATCTGAATGTGGTTATTAAAATAAACTTTGAACATGGAGCACCATTAAATCAGTTATTAATAAATGGAAATATTATGGCAGAACCATGACTCTGCTTAGGCAAGGGTGTCTATAAAATGTTAGTGACAAATTAAGGAGAGCAATAATCAGAGAAGCAACCAAGAAGTCAAAGATTGCTAAGAAGGAGCTGGAGAGATCTGCAGCTGAGATTCAAAGAGCTGTGCACAGGACAAATAATTCATAGACACACCACAAAACTGGAATTTATGGAAGAGTGACAAGAAGAAGGCCTTTCTTGAAAGAAGCCATTTGAAATCACATATGGAGTTTGCCAAAAGGCATGTTGGAGATTCAGCAAACGTATTGGAAAAGAGACTAATGAGTCCCTTTGCTGGTGGTCTGATGAGGCAAAAACTTTTTGGCCTTGTTTCAATGAGCTGTGTATGGCACATACCACACTCTGCTCATAATCCTGAGAACATTATCCCTACAATGAAGCATGGAGGTGGCAGCATTGTGCTGTGGAGACAGTGTTCATCTGCAGGGACTGAGAAACTGGTCAGAGACGAAGGCAAGATGGACGGAGTGAAATACAGGCTAATCATTAAAGAAAACCAGTTCCAATCTGTATAATACTTAAGACTGGGGCAGAGGTGTACTTTACAACAAGAAAACAACCCTAAGTATACTGTTAAGGTTACCCTGGAGTGGTATAAATGTAAGAACCTCAGTATTAAGAGTGATTAAGTCAAAGCCATGACCTCAATTCAAATGAGAATCTGTGGCAATATTTGAAACCTGATGTTCACCAACAGTCTCCAACCAATCTGACAGAGTTTGAGGAATTTCAATAGGAGGAATAGGCTGTAATTTCACTATCTAGGTCTGCAAAGTTAATCATAACATAATCTCATATCTGCAGCTCTGATTGCAGCAAAAAGATGGAGAGACCATATTGAACACTGGAGGTGAATACTTATGCAGTGAACGGTGTTTACTTAATTTAATTAACCTTGGTGGCACAATAACAATATTTTTCACATTCAGATGGTTATGAAATAATAGGTAAACATCTCAGTTAAGTATATTTTAATTAGAGATTGGAACAATAGAAAATGTGGAAAGGTTCAAGTGGATAAATACTTATGCAAGATACGGTATAGTGTACAGGATTTGGCCAGATTTTTTGTTTGTTTGTTTTTTATTCTGAATGCAATCCAATGAAGAAGGAAGATTATGCTGGATACATTAAAATGAATCTGTAACAATAAAGTTTGTGACAAAATTGTGATATTACCACTGGTTTTCCTTTTTGCTGAATATAGTTTATTGAACAATATTAATATGTGTTCCACCCTCTTTTCAGGCTGAGTCCATATGAGTGGTTTAACCCCCACCCATGTTTGTGGGAGTGCAGGGGCCTGCTGGAAAATCAATATACACTGGGTAACAGTTTGTGGTTCCCTGTAGGAGGTTTCATGCAGCAGGGATCAGAAGTTATGCCTCAAGCCCTTTCCACAAGATGTGTGAGTGGTGTCTGGTGAGTGTTTACTTGAAGGTTCAGAGAAAGTGAGTGAAGTACAGAGAGATGTATGTGTGAGAAGAAGAAGAAGAAGAAGTGAGAATTAGAAAGTATTTGTGGAATCATGTTATGATTATACAATAGTAAATGGTTATTGAGCTGTTTGTGTGTACAACATTTAATTTTGTATACCAAAAGTATATAGACATCCCTTCTAATTAGTAATCTACGTTAATTCAGCCACTCACACTTCTGACAGGTTCATAATACAGTATAATGCATACAGTGATGGAATCTCTATAGACAAACAGAGGTATTAGAATGAGTTGTACTAAACACCTCAGTGACTCTCAGTATGACATTTCCAGTGGTTTTTCACCTCTCCAACAAATCAGTTTGTCAACATTCTGCCCGGGTCTCCTAAGCAAAGTCCATAAAGAAATGATTTGCTATCTTTGATAGAGAATTTGGCTGGCTTGCACAGAGCCTTGACCTCAAATCCATCAGACACATTTGAGATTAATTGGAATGCCAACAGTGAGCCAGGGCTTATTAGTGCCTCACAATTATATTCCAATATCTAGTGGAAACTCTTCTCAGAAGAGTGAAGGCTTTTGTAAAACAAACAACATACTAATCCTGTTACATCTGGTGAACAGGAAGGGAAGGAAAGCAGATGGTGGTGCTGTTTCTAGCTTAAACACAAATATTTATTAATAAGCAAACCCCGAAAAGCAGAACAAATATATTAGATAACAACTAATAACAGTAAGAACAAAGGGAAAGCAGCTAGCCGAAAACCGGAGGAAGCATAATAGGAGCTGCCGAGGCTAAAGTGACACAGCTAAGCTAGTGGCAGGCTACGGAAGGTAGCCAAAAAGGCTAAGGGTAGCTAGCAGCTAAACTAGAGCTAGCATAAGGTAAACAAATGCGCAGGCACAGCCGCGGGGCATTCAGGAGGCGCGGACGCAGCCGCGAGCAAAAAGGGGGATGTGGGCACAACCGCACACGTACCTCTTGGTCGCGATAACCGGGAAGTCCACGGACATGATCGCGGTAATGGTAACCCAGTCGTGGACCGCAGCAACAGGTAATCCAGGAGGTAAGGTGCGCACAGATGCACGGGAGCCAAGGTAATACTATGGCGACAGCTTGGGGAAGAGCGGTGCTTATAAGGAGCTCCTCCCAGCTGTACACTGTTACTGATACGGTTAGTCCGTGATCAGTAAACAAGGCCCAGGTGAAGCCACGGCCATCTTTCTTCCGCAAGGAATTGTGGGTGATGTAGTTTGAGTCATCCCCGGTTAAAATACTTGGTCCTCACCCCCTCAACCCCCCTGGAACAGCAAATGTGTATGGAAGAGCAGAGAGATGCTCTGGACGTCCTCAGGGAGCGAGGTGATGCTTTGGATGTCCTCAGGGAGCGAGGTGATGCTCTAGACGTCCTTTTGAAGAGGCTGGGAGGATGACGACCCCTAGGGGGGCCCAGGAACGGAGAATCTCCTGGAGAGTATGGCGACGGACCACCACCAAACAGGCACCAGACTGGGCGTCACCTAGGGACAAAGTGACACTCTGGACATCCACGGGCAGAGGTGATGGCACGGGCATAGACGTCCTCGGCATGAGCACAGGTGCTGACGTCCTTGGCATGGGTATGAGGGCTGACATCCTCAGTGTGGGCACAGGTCTTGACGTTCTCAGCGCAGGCACAGCCGCTGAGGTCTTCGAGGCAAATGTCCATGGTGCGGGAGTTGGTGACAACGATCGCGGCGCAAGGAATGGTGCTAAAGACCACGGTGAGGGGATCGGCGGTAATGACCAAGGCTCGAGTATGGAGCTAACTTGCTCAGATACGGAGCTGGGAGGCGCAAGCTGCTCAAGTACAGAGCTAAAAGGTGCTAATAGCTCATCTACAGAGCTAACATGGGCGGTGTGCTCAGGTATGGAGCTACAGGGTGCTAATGGCTCATCTACAGAACTAATATGCATGGTGTGCTCAGGTACAGAGCTAAAAGGCTCTAACAGCTCATCTACGGAGCCAACATGCATGTTGTGCTCAGGTACGGAGCTACAGGGTGCTAACGGCTCATCTACGGAGCTAACATGCTCAAGTACAGAGCTAGTCGACGGTAATGGCTCCGGTACAGTGCTAACGTGTGCAAGTATGGAGCTAGTCGACGCTAATGGCTCAGGTACGGAGCTAACGTGCTCAAGTATGGAACTAGTTGATGCTAATGGCTCAGGTATGGAGCTAACATGCTCAAGTATGGAGCTAGTTGATGCTAACAGCTCAGGTACAGAGCTAATGCGCTCACGTATGGAGGTAGTCAATGCTAACAGCTCAGGTACAAAGCTAATGTGCTCAAGTACGGAGCTAGTTGCCGCTAATGGCTCAGGTACTGAGCTACGAGGCGCTAACTGCTCATCAATGGAGCTAACAGGTTCAAATACAGGGTTAAAGGGGGCGGGGTTCTGGGTGGGACCCTGAAGAGACACCCTCTGGACAACCATGGCCCGAGAGCTGGCGGAAATCCATGAACAGCTCGCGAGAGGAGGGTCAAGGAGGTGCCGGACGAAACATGGCTGATAATATTGTTCGGTAGGCCAATGCTGGCCTGACAGTGAGGGCAAACTCAGCCTCAAGTTCCCACAGAAATTGTACAAAGCTCGCAGACCTAGATAACGACCAGTTATCTGCTGCCCATAGTAAGCCTTATCAGTGAGGCGGGAAGCCACAAATGCGAACCGCGTGGAGTACGGCCAAAAGGGGAAGTTATTCAAATAAGCCCTGCATTGGGCGATAAACTCCCAGCACCGATTCGGGTCCCCACCAAACTGGTCCAGAACCCCCGGCGAGGGGCTGGAATCTGCCGTCTGCATAGTATGGCGGTAGTATTATGTTACGTCTGACGTGTAGGAAGGGAAGGGCAGACGATGGTGCTGATTTCAGTTCGGAACAATAGCCCAATTCGGAACAATAGCCCACAAAGGAATCCAGGGCGGAGGACAGGTATGGGGCGCACAGACGCACAGCAGCCGAGGTAATACTACCACGGCTGTACATGGTTAGTCCGTGATCAGTAAACAAGGCCCAGGTGAGGCCGTGGTCATCTTGCTTCTGCAAGGAATTGTGGGCGATGTAATTCGAGTCGCCCATGGTGAAAAATACTTGCCCATGGCTCGTAACAAATACACATGTGTTTAGATGCAATTTTTGGGTGTCTTTTGGCTATACAGTGGTACCTTGGTTTCAGTTTTTCAGATTTCAGTTCTTGACAAATTTAAAAAAAAAAATTTGTGTCAGTCGTCGTCATTTGCTCATTACTCGGTGCACTTGCTTAAACTTGTATGAGTCGAGCCGCTCGACTTGTTTCAGCCAAAACTCGATTCACGATTCATAATTCATAATCCGAAGATTTCTATTTTTCTGCTATTTTTATCGTGTTTATCTTTGTCAATGGAGTAAGTAAGCTAACTGCTTTTACTTTTCAATCCATTACACACTAAATTACATGAGATTTTTCAGCACTTTATTACAAAATAAGCTTTGTGTTAATTATTTTGGCCAACTGTAGGTTAATTTAAGTGTTTTAAATGTCAACGTACATATTATTGCCTATTATAGTATCCTTTCCATATCTCCACTATTATACACTAAAGACCGCTCTACCAAACACTCGTTAAACTCATCGGTTCATGATACATTAAACTTATGATGAATTTGTTGGAACATATCTCGTTTGTAAATCAGAGTGCACCTGTACAATACAACTCCATTATTGCGTATACAGTGGGGAAAAAAAGTATTTAGTCAGCCACTGATTGTGCAAGTTATCCTACTTAGAAAGATAAGAAAGGTCTGTAATTTTCATCATAGGTACACTTCAACTATGAGAGATAAAATGAGGGAAAAAATCCAGGAAATCACATTTTAGGATTTTTAAGGAATTTAATTATAAATCATCGTGGAAAATAAGTATTTGGTCAATAAATTTGGTTCAAATCAAGACTTTGTAACATTTGTTGGCAATGACAGAGGTCAAATGTTTCCTGTAAGTCTTCGAGGGTTTGCACAAACTGTAGCTGGTATTTTGGCCCATTCCTCCATGCAGATCTCCTCTAGAGCAGTGATGTTTTGGGGCAACACAGACTTTCAACTCCCTCCACAAATTTTCTATGGGGTTGAGGTCTGGAGACTGGCTAGGCCACTCCAGGACCTTGAAATGCTTTTTAGGGAGCCACTATTTCGTTGCCCGAGTGGTGTGTTTGGGATCATTGTCATGCTGGAAAACCCAGTCATGTTCCATCTTTAATGCTCTCACTGATGGAAGGAGGTTTTGGCTTAAAATCTCTCATCTCGTCCTGTCCCCTTTGCAGAAAAACAGCCCCAAAGCATGATGTTTCCACCTCCATGCTTCACAGTAGATATGGTGTTCTTGGGATGCGACTCAGCAATCTTCTTCCTCCAACAACAACGAGTTGCATTTTTACCAAAAAGTTCTATTTTGGTTTCATCTGACCACATGATATTCTCCCAATCCTCTTCTGGATCAGCCATATGCTCTCTGGCAAACTTCAGACAGGCCTGGACATGTACTGGCTTAAGCAGGGGGACACGCGTGGCTCTGCAGAATCTGAGTCCCTCTTCGCATAGTGCGTTACTGATGGTAGTGTTTGTTACTTTGGTCCCAGCTCTCTGCAGGTCATTCATCAGGTCCCTCCGTGTAGTTCTGGGATTTTTGCTCACCGTTCTCATGATCATTTTGACCCCACGGGATGAGATCTTGCATGGGCATCTTGCATCCCCAGATGGAGGGAGATTATCAATGGTCTTGTATGTCTTCCATTTTCTTACAATTGCTCCCACAGTTGATTTATTTACACCAACCTGCTTGCCTATTGTAGTTTCACTCTTCCCAGTCTGGTGCAGGTCTACAATTTTCGTCCTGGTGTCCTTCAACAGCCCTTTGGTCTTGGCCATGGTTGAGTCTGACTGGTTGAGGCTGTGGACAGGTGTCTTTTATAGAGACAACAAGGTCAAACAGGTGCCATTAATACAGGTAACAAGTGGAGGACAGAAGAGCATTTTAAAGAAGAAGTTACAGGTCTGTGAGAGACAGAAATCTTGCTTATTTGTAATTGACAAAATACTTATTTTTCACCATAATTTACAATTAAATTCTTAAAAAATCCTACAATGTGATTTCCTGGATTTTTTTTCTCATTTTGTCTCTCATAGTTGAAGTGTACCTACGATGAAAATTACAGACCTAAGTAGGAGAACTTGCACAATCAGTGGCTGACTAAATACTTTTTGCCCCACTGTAATGCCTTATACACTTATATGCCTTATGCCTTATTACAGTGGATTTTCTGTGGGTCTGAAATATATGAATTCAATTTACATTTTTCCTTATGGGAAAAATTTGCTCAGTATTTTTGGTTCTCGACAAGCCTTCTGGAACGAATTAACAATGAGAACCGAGGTACCACTGTATAGTGTTTATATGCATGTGATCACAATGCCTACATTTCAACGTCTGTATTCACTGACTCAAGGCAACGAGGAAAACAATATTATCCACAGACACGGGGCAAAGAGGCAAACACAGAACATTCTAGAATACATCAGAGTTCTACACACTGCAGCATATTACCACCATTTGCAAGCAGAACTTTGGAAAGAAATGTTCAATAGAAGCTACAGACAGCAGTAAGACCAAAAAGGTGCCCTTACTCCTATATGGTTTGGTCCTATAGCATTATCATTGATTGTATGTGCATTAATACATCCATTACCAGGAAGCAGATTTAAATGAATGATGAATTTGACTTGATGGGCATAACTACTGTTAATCCAGAAGAAAGGCCAGAAGAAAGGGGAAGCATTATTTAAGTCATAGTACAGTAGATCAAAACTGACCTGGTGCAACTTCCTAGTTGTCTCCCTAAACTGCACTTAGTTTTGGATCATAATCTAAATCTTACCATGTCTCTCAGTTGAATGAATAGTGAGCCCCTTGTCTTACTCCACTTCTGCAGTCTTCTACCCTTTCAGCCATCCCGTATGCCCAAATCCATATTTGTCTGCTCTGATTATATGCTAAACGTATGCGTCAGAGTTCTGTGTCAGTAAATGTGCGTTCCATCTTGAATATATTATTAATTGCTTGTAGTGCCTAATGCTTGCAGCTTGTGCTGTGAATCAATTAGTGCACTCTTTGTTAAAATGTTTGAAAGGTTTGACCAGTTGTTGTACTCTGTTTGGGTGATATGTATGTTTTGTGTGTGATTCAACTAGGTGGGCATTTACACTGATCATCATCTCCTCATACACGGCCAATCTGGCTGCATTTCTGACCGTTCAGAGGATGGATGTGCCAATTGAGTCAGCAGATGACTTGGCAGACCAGACCAACATTCAGTATGGAACCATCCAGGGAGGCAGCACTATGACCTTCTTTATGGTTATATGACTTACTCGTTACATTTAGTTTTATGTAGCATCTGTAACATCTTTGTGGATGAACTTATCTTCATGTAAAATTAAATCCTGCATATATTTACATAAGCTGTTATGAGACCTTTTCTTATCTCTACATATGTATCTCTACGAATGTTACAAACCATGCTTTGCAATTTATTTTTAATTATGAGTACACTGGATGCTTAATATCTGTATTTGAACATCTGTATTTGTAATGACATCATTGAGTTAATAACCATTTTCTCTGTACTCCATTCCCATTTATTCTATTCACCTACACAAAAATACATAACAACACATATACAAATAGAACTCGCGTTATCAGACGTACCAGCGCATGTGGAACTATATGTACTTCAAGCAACCCAGTGTGTTTGTGAAGAGTACAGAGGAGGGCGTTGCCCGTGTTCTCAATTCCAAATACGCCTTCCTCCTCGAGAGTACCATGAATGAGTACCGCCGGCGCCACAACTGCAATCTCACACAGATTGGGGGCCTGCTGGACACTAAGGGCTATGGTATCGGCATGCCTCTGGGTGAGAAAGTCATTAGAAAGTATGTGTGTATAAAATGTGCATGAAGGTACGAAACTGACTGAGGGCAAAGTGATAGCAGTTTCACCTGGATATGTTATGGGCTTCTTATGATTTATCCTTTCAGGTTTTCAGATACAGATCTATTTTTAATTAAGGATAAAATTTCTGTGCTAAGCCATACAATTTCAAAACTCAGTCCACTAATGTACTAAGCAGGGACTGTGGTGGCACAGCAGTTAAGGTACTTTACAACTAACCACAAGGTACAGAGATCAAGGTCATTGCTTTGATTTTACCTTGTAAGATTGTATCAGTTGTGATTTGCTCTAGATAAGAGCATCTGAGAAATGACTAAATGTTAAGGTGTTTTGTGCTTTCCCAATAAGCTCTTAAAAATCATGCTACATGTCCATTATTAGTCATTGTTGATGTCTCATCTGGATTCAGGTCATCTTGGTTCTTTTGCCCCCCCTTCTCATAGGTTCTCCCTTCAGAGATGAAATAACTCTTGGAGTACTGCAACTGCAGGAGAACAACAGGCTAGAGGTCCTGAAGCGCAAATGGTGGGAGGGAGGCGAGTGCCCAAAAGAGGAGGATCATCGTGCTAAGGGTGCGTGAATTTACAAATTAGACTGAGTTGAATGGACACATGCCACTGTACCATGCCAAAATGAGCTACCATAATGTTAATTGCTATGATGACAAAATTGGTGTTATACTGTCTGAGTATATTTTAGGTTGTGTAATGTCTTCCGGAACAAATTTGTAAACTAGACAGTTAACTTCTCAATGCTACATTATCTATCTAGCTTAGGTTTCTATACACTCTGTGAACCATGTGCAGTGTAAACTTTAATATGTTCACTTCTAAAGGGCATAGTGGCTTAAAAACTAAGTAAATGATTGAATTTGGGGTTTTATATTTTGAAATATCATCATTTATTATATGTTAACCTGGGTTTAAAACCAGGGTGGTTATTGCAGTATGAGTATCGGATGGTTTGCTTATGGAACACTGCAATGGACTGGCACCCTGTCCAGGTTGTACCTCTGCCTGCACCCAGTAAAGTCTGGGGTTGGCTAAAGAACCTCCCCCGCACTCCTGACCAAGATAAGCGGAAGTAAAACAGGATCCTTTTCTTCTGCTTTGAAAACTTTCAATTATTTAAGTCACCTCTTGTGGTGACTTACCTTTGTTACTTGTACAGAATTTCATCGCTTTCAAAAATATAATGTTAATTGTTATCAAGTTTGCATGATTATGAAAAGTGATTGGAATTATAAGGGTCTGGATTACAAATCCATAACAACTGTTTAAAAATTGTTCACAAAGTAACAATTTCATATAATAGGATTACTGCTTCAATTACATACATTAAATCAGTAACATTTATAATTTTTGTAAACATATTATTATTCAATATAATTATATTTAAATTTTGCCTGCAAAAGTTGTACTTAACTGTGTGTGTGTGTGTGTGTGTGTGTGTGTGTGTGTGTGTGTGTGTGTGTGCGTGTGTATTGGCATGCCCACAGGTCTTGGCATGGAGAATATTGGTGGCATCTTTGTGGTGTTGATCTGTGGCCTGATCATCGCCATATTTGTAGCCATCATGGAGTTTGTGTGGTCCATGCACCGTTCAGTTGAAACTGATGAGGTATGTCCACCTTGCTCCACACATACACGACTACCCCTGTCAGAAATATGGCATTGATGGTGGGAATAATGGTCTATGATTAGGCTCCGTCCTGCAAAGCTAATCTTTCAAAAGTGGCAAAAGTATGTCAACCTCTAGAATGAGCAGTTAACTTGAAGGTGAAATTAGAGTCAAGTGTTTTCAATCAATGGGATGCCAATCAGGTGTGAGTGAGCACCCTCTTTTATTTAAAAAACAGAGATCTATCAAAGTCTGCTCTTCACAACACATGTTTGTGGAAGTGTATCATGGCACAAGCAAAGGAGATTTCTGAGGACCTCAAAAAGAGTTGTTGATGCTCATCAGGCTGGAAAAGGTTACAAAACCTTCTCTAAAGAGTTTGGACTCCACCAATCCAGAGTCAGAAAGATTGTGTACAAATGGAGGAAATTCAAAACCATTGTTACCCTCCCCAGGAGTGGTCAACCAATAAAGATCACTCCAAGAGCAAGGCGTGTAATAGTTGGCGAGGTCACAAAAGACCCCAGGGTAACCTCTAAGCAACTGAAGGCCTCTCTCACATTTCCTAATGTTAATGTTCATGAGTCCACCGTCAAAAGAACACTGAACAACAATGGTGTGCATGGCAGGGTTGCAAGGAGAAAGCCACTGCTCTCCAAAAAGAACATTGCTGCTCGTCTGCAGTTTGCTAAAGATCACGTGGACGGGCCAGAAGGTTATTGGAAGATGTTTTTTGTGAACGGATGAGACCAAAATAGAACTTTTTGGTTTAAAAGAAAACGTTATTGTTTGGGAGAAAGGAAAACAACTGAACTCCAGCATAAGACCTTATCCCATCTGTGAAACATGGTGGTGGTAGTATCATGGTTTGGGTCTGTTTTGCTGCATCTGTGGCCAGAACGGCTTGCCATCATTGATGGAACAATGAATTCTGAATTATATCAGAGAATTCTAAACAAAAAATGTCAGGATATCTGTCCATGAACTGAATCTCAAGAGAAGGTGGGTCATGCAGCAAGACAACGCCCCTAAGCACACAAGCCCGTTCTACCAAAGAATGGATATAGAAGAAATCAAGTTAATGTTTTGGAATGGCCAAGTCAAAGTCCTGACCTTAATCCAATCAAAATGTTGTGGAAGGACCTGAAGTGAGGAAAATGTGAGGAAAACCCACCAACATCCCCAGAGCTGAAGCTGTTCTGTACGGAGGAATGGGCTAAAATTCCTCTAAGCTGGTGTGCAGGACTGATCAACAGTTACAGGAAACGTTTAGTTTGAGTTATTGCTGCACAGGGGGTCACACCAGATGCTTAAAGCAAAGGTTCACATACTTTTTGCCACTCACACTAATATGTAATATTGGATAATTTTCCTCAAATAAATAAATGACCAAGTATAATATTTTTGGTCTCATTTGTTTTAACTGGGTTCTCTTTATCTACTTTTCACGACTTGATGGTTAGGTCATATTTATGCAGAACTACAGAAAATTATAAAGGGTTCACAAACTTTCAAGCACCACTGTATGTTATGTGCCTGAAACAGAAGAATGGAGAAAAGTCACAAAACTGCTTCACACACTAAATTGATATATGGCAGCAATATCAAAAGCTCAGCGGTATGCAGAGGGATTGCTTATTTTGACACTATGCCAAAAAGGTTAAGCAGGAATGCCTTCCAATTTAATAAGCAGTCCACTATCTAGGGTGTGCATGCTATTATTTCAAAATGCATATTGTGTGACAAATCAGGTCATATTTATGCAGAAATAGAAAATTCTAAAGGGTTCACAATCTTTCAAGCGCCACTGTTTTTGATTTGTTTATTTGCTGGGTAAAAAGCTGGGTTAACATCCCAGTGTTGGATTCCATAATTTTTGACAGAGCTAGTGATAGGTTCTGGTATGAAAATGTATCACAGGATGATGAATCATGAGTTCAGCTGCAGTTTACTATATGTAATATAATGTTAAATATCAGTTGTTCACAGGTGTGAAAAACATAAAGGCTCTGTTGACTCATTCCATCACTCTTCTTTCTTTCAATCATTCTTCCTATCTTTCTGTGCCCATCTCCATCAGTCTTCTAGACTGAATACCCTTTCTGTTTATTAGATGTACTGTATGTTCTTATTCTCTTTCAGTAGATGATGTAGATGCTGATTCCATTTTCCTTATTTATCCATAGCCTCCTCATTTCATTATTCCTTCTATTCTTTGGTTTTATGTATTTCTTCTTTTTTGTTTTGTTGTTGTTGTTGTTCTGTGTTTTCATTTTTTCCAACATATGTCAGTATCCCAGGAGTTGATGACCATAAGCTCTTTTCTTGTCTTTTTTTTATGTAGCTTAATGACATGCTCCCTGTATTCATTATTTACATTACCTTCTTTTAGGTTTCCATATGTGGAGAGATGATGACTGAGTTCAGGAATGTCATCTCATGTAAAAAGAGGTCTCGCCTCCGTAGACGCCGGACGCTTTCATCTCATGCTGTCCTCCATCGTACGGCTCGTCTTCCGCCAGGAGTGCAGAGGCCTGTGAGGCTCATTCGTGAGATGCGACTTAGCAATGGCAAGCTCTACAGTAGTGTCCCAGTGCCGCAGAATCCTCTGGAAGACCCCGTGGGTCATGATGAACCCCATTCAAAGTCCCCTGCGCCTCTAGCTCGAGGCTGTGCTCACGTACGTGTGTGTCAGGAATGTCGTCGCATTCAGAGCCTTCGTTCTGGCTCCTGCTCTCGGATGCCTCCTCCCTTATCTACCTCCTCCTTGCCACGCTTGCCTCCTCCTCCTCCCCCTCCTCCCCCTCCTCCTCCCCCACCATCTTCATCATCCAATCTATGTGAGTCCAGCAAAGGAGGTGGAGAATGCCCTACAACCAAGCCCGTTCCACCTCCTAGGCCAGCCCCACCCTTGAAAAGAACCACCAGTGATGTGCCCAGCAAGCAAGACTGAATTTGTTTGTTAAAAAAATAATTAAGTTAAGAATATTTTGTGCAGTTGGTGAAGACCTATGGGTTGGATTATTCAGTGCTTGTGGCCTCAAAAATGAGATGTTTTTGAGAGAGATGTAAAGACACTTGTTCTTTTCTATACGCAAACTATGCGAGGGAGTCCCCATGACAATGAGAATGATGTCATATATTTTTATAATAATTTAATAGATAAGCCTATTATGCATTTCTTAAGAGTATAGGGTCCTTGAATAGGCTCACTGCACCCCTTTGATGGCACCATTCACCTTTATGGATGTGGGTGTATACATTATTTTCAGTAAAGACCCTCTGAATGCAAACATTGTTATTGTATGACCCAGTGAGAAGAGAGGTGTTTATCATAAATATGACCTTGTTTTAAAATAAGATACAGACGCTTGTTTTTTATATTTATGGCAAGAAGGAAATTCTTTAATGTATGTGTTAATAAAGCGTAAGTGAGAAATTGTCCATGTGTGTCCAGGTCATTCTGATGGATGAATCTGAAGTACTAAAGTACTTTTTAACTATGGGGAATTATGATAGGGAATTATGACCCAGGGCTGGTAGGTCTATTGTGTTCCCAATAGGTTTGTCTTCCAAGGTATGCCATCCTGGTGCCGTCACTTGGTTAATACATTGTTGAATTTTTTACTAGCTCATTACAGACCAATAGAGACATATTTCTCTGTGTTTTAACAATTGACAGCAGATGTAAGCTCAAAAGAAACACAATACTTATGTACCGTAAACCACTTTATTACCAATTATAAATGACTTACGCTTTTTGTTCTGAAAAATTCTTCCTGTAAACAGCTTTAAAAAATTCTGTGGTAATAAGTAAGCATTCCACATTGGACCAAGTGGGATAACCTTCGATGCCAATGTGGTTTGTTTCTATATTGTGGTTTGTATCTCCTCTGACCACTGTTGGACAGGAACACTCCATAAACCTTGCTGTTTCAGAGATACTCCAACCCAGTACAGATGCTCTCCGATTTACAATGGGGTTACGTTACAATAAACCCATCGTAAAATGATTGTATCGCAAAATGAAAAGTTTATTATATGCTGTATATATCAAAGCCTAGTGTAACGTGACCTCAGACTGGCAGAAGGGAGAGACACGTGCAGGTTCAAAAAAGGACAAAAGGTTATTGAAAGAACTAACCAAACCAAGGAAAAACACAGTGAACAAAAACAAGCAGAGCCGGAAAACGGGTCAGGAACGAAAAGCAGGCGAAGCCGGAAAATGGGTGTAAAACAGAAAATAGGCGGAGACAGAAAACGAGTGAAGAAGCAAAACTGGCATACATAACGCGGACGCAGCCACGGAAAGAAAATTGAAGCAGTCACAGCCGCACACAGGCCTAAAAGGCTGACAGGACCGCAACACAAAGTCCAGGAACAAAGTAATCCAGTGAACAAGGAAGCAACACAGGAATCCCAGGCGGATGTGGAAGCGCAGGAAGGACGCAGACGTGGAAGCTGATGGGAAAGCACAGAAGGCATGGACTTGGCCAAGAAACAATAATCCACCCCGAATGTCTCTCGAAGCCGTGCTTATAACGAGTGCTCCACAGCTGAGTTCAATCTCCATTCCATCAGCTGTGGAGCTCCCGGATTGGTACTTGCATGTCCCATGATTGTCCGGAATGCTGTGAGCGGCGCTGCTCAGTCTGTTCACAGCAAAGATCAGCAGCTGGGAAAACAGGGTTTTGGGGAGAGCCGTGACAGTACCCCCCTCCCCCCACAAGGAGTCCGACACAGAGCCAGGACTCCAACAAGTCAAGTCAAGTCAAGTCAGATTTATTTATATAGCGCTTTTTACAATGGAGCATTGTCTCAAAGCAACTTTACAAGTTTAGATTATCTCCTAATAACTACGTCCAATCCCAAATTGAGCAAGCCTAGGGCAACAGTGGCAAGGAAAAACTCCCTAGTTCTAGGAAGAAACCTTGGGAGGACCAAGATCAAGCAGCTGGGAAACAGGGTTTTGGGGAGAGCCGTGACAGTACCCCCCCCCACCCACCCTCCCCCCACAAGGAGTCCGACACAGAGCCAGGACTCCAACAAGTCAAGTCAAGTCAAGTCAGATTTATTTATATAGCGCTTTTACAAAATGGAGCATTGTCTCAAAGCAACTTTACAAGTTTAGATTATCTCCTAATAACTACGTCCAATCCCAAAATTGAGCAAGCCTAGGGCAACAGTGGCAAGGAAAAACTCCCTAGTTCTAGGAAGAACCCTTGGGAGGACCAAAGACAAAAAAGGGACCCACCTCCTTGGGCGGCGTAGATGTTAAATCTAAGAGCGCGAACTAAAGTCATGGAGTCAAAGTTCGAATAGAATGTGAAGTATGCACATCGACATTAAGTGGCCCGGGTATGATAAATCTAAGAGCGAAACTAAAGTCATGGAGTCATGGTCGAATAAAATGTGAAATATGCACAGTGGAGCTCCATCAGATGAACATCATGTGTGGGGCCGGAACTGCCGGGAACACAGCTCGGAGAGAAAACAGAAAATATGTAATTAGTTATTGATTAAGAGCACAGTGTTTAATTAACAATCACTGATGCCATGTCAATCACTGATGCCAAGTGTAGCATGAGACCCCCGGCAGCATTAGCTATAGCAGTCATAGCTAGAAAGCTAGAAAGAGGAGAACTGGAAGGAAACAGCCAAGAGGGAATCACATGAGACATTGGCCAAACCCCACGAGCGGCAGAAGACAGCAACCCAACGTCTCTGATCACCATAAGACTCTTTGACTATGAACCCCCAGCTCTGCCCTTATTCTAAGGCAAGGATGCATGAGTCAAGATCACGAGGACCAAAGCCCCAGTTCAGCCAGACCGCCCACCCGACACTCCCGGCAAGCGGGACAAGGCAGGCAGGCCAGACATGACTCCAGACTCCGGCCTCAGCAACCCAAGCCATGCAACCCTGGTCTTTCTAAATCTAGTCAAAAGCCTGCGTAAATAAGTATGTCTTTCAACAGTGGTCCCATGGGTACAATCCAGTCTCTGGGGGTCTTCTCTCAAGGCGATCCCTAGGAGGAATCTGGTAGCAGTCAGGCTGCTGGCAAGCGGGGTCGCTGACAGGATGCTGGTGAGCAGAGTAGTCGACAGGATGCCGACGTTTGGGGTTGACAGGTCCTACGTCAGAACCAAGTGCTCCCGGGGCTATTGCCGTAACGGGGAGCCCTGTGTCGGACTCTGGGACAGGAGTCTCCCTGTCGAGCTCTGGAACAAAAGTCCTTCTAGCGACCCTTTTGGGAACCAGAGTCCCATTGTCAGACTCTGGGACGGGAGTTGCCCTCGCGACTAACTCTGGCAACAAAGTCACCCTTGCGACCTGACTCTAGCCTGGAATAGACCTCATCTGAACAGGAACTGGTCTGAACCTCCTCTGGAAGAGGTGATGTGCACTGGACATCCTCTGAATGGTTTCTGGGAACCGACAACCTCTGAAAAGGCCTCACTGAAGCAGACAGCCTCTGGGAATGCCTCACTGAAGCAGACGACCCCTGGAAAGACCTCACTGGAGCAGGACGACCCCGGAAAGGCCTCACTAAGGCAGACAACCTCTGGAAAGGCCTCACTAGAGCAGGCGGCCTCTGGAAAGGCATCACTGAAGCAGATGGCCTCTGGAAAGGCCTCACTGGAGCAGACGGCCTCTGGGAAGGCCTCACTGGAGCAGACAGCCTCTGGAAAGGCCTCACTGGAGCAGACGACCCCTGGAAAGGCCTCACTGGAGCAGGACGACCCCTGGAAAGACCTCACTGGAGCAGACAACCCCGGAAAGGCCTCACTAAGGCAGACAACCTCTGGAAAGGCCTCACTGGAGCAGGCGGCCTCTGGAAAGGCATCACTGAAGCAGATGGCCTCTGGAAAGGCCTCACTGGAGCAGACGGCCTCTGTGAAGGCCTCACTGGAGCAGACGGCCTCTAGAAAGGCCTCACTGGAGCAGACGGCCACTGGGAAGGCCTCACTGGGAACAAACGGCCTCCTGGCAGCCCTTCAACATGGACGTCCTTGAGGCAGGCACTGGCACGGACATCCTCGGCGCAAGCACTGGCACGGACGCTGACATTCTCAAAACAGGCACTGGGAAGGACGTCCTCGACACAGGCACTGGAACAGACCTCCTTGGCGCAGACAAGGGCACGTACGTCCTCGGGGCAGGCACTGGCACAGATGCTGACATCCTTTGCACAAATGTCTGTGGTGCAATTTGGAAGCCCATTGCAACGCCTCTACCCATGAGACGTGAAACAAAAATCGAAACCTGGGCATGGGGTGAGCAAGAAGGGTGAAAACAAAAAAATTCAGAGCATTGGGAGATGAAACGCTGACAAAGCTCCAGACTACCGTTGAACCTGGTTGGCAGATTCGGAACAAAACTAGAATCCTACATGGTGGCAGATTATTCTGTAACGTGACCTCAGACTGAGAAAAGGGAGAGACGGGTGCAGGTTCAAAAAAGGAAAAAAGGTTTATTGAAAGAACTAACCAAACCAAGGAAAAACACAGCGAACAAAAAGAAGCAGAGCCGGAAAACGGGTATAAAACAAAAAACGGGCGGAGCCAGAAAATGGGTGTGAAATAGGAAAACAGGCAGAGCCGGGAAATGGGTGAGGAAACAAAACTGGCGTACATAACGCGGATGCAGCCGTGGAAAGAAAATAGAAGCGGTCGCAGCCCCACACAGGACTAGAAGGCTGACATGACCGCAACACTGGTCATGCAGAGCAGACAGGACCGCAACACGCATATACACAGCAGACAGGACCGCAAAACAGGAATCCCAGGCGGATGTGGAAGCACAGGAAGGACACAGAGGGCGGACGTAGCCGAGAAACAATAATCCGCCCTGAATGTCTCTCGAAGCCGCGCTTATAACGAACGCTCTACATCTGAGTTCAATCTCCATTCCATCAGCTGTGGAGCTCCCGGATTGGCCCTTGCATGTCCCATGATTGTCCGGAATGCTGTGAGTGACACTGCTCTGTCTGCTCACAGCAAAGATCAGAGGCAGGGAAAATGGGGTTTTGGGGAGAGGCGTGACACCTACCCTGCCTTAAACATGCTTAAAACACTTATATTAACCTACAGTTGGGCAAAATAATTCACATAAAACCACTTTTTTAATAAAGTGTTTAATATGTAATTTATTGCATAATGTATTGAAAATGAAGAATAAAAATAAAATGCTTAATCCACTGGTGGACTGGGGGTGCTGATGCTCAGCTCAGTCAGCTGGCCATTGCCTGGATGCCCAGCATATTTGTGAGAGTTCCCACTTGCTCAGGGATAAATCGAAATTCAACATTTTTCTGCTGAATGTATTTGTGTATTATCAGTTTCAAATGTTCTGAGATCGAAAACTGATCCATCAAAATCTGAGTAGCAACTGTAGTCTGGCCATAACAATTTGGACCTTGTCAAACCTTGACTCAGGTCTTTACTTGTGTCCATTTCTTTTGCATCCAACTTATCAACTCTGAGAATCATCTGTTTAATTAACATCTAATATAGCCCATACTGGGCAGCACGGTGGCTTGGTGGGTAGCACTGTCGCCTCGCAGCGAGAAGGTTCTGAGTTCGATCCCAGGTGGAGCGGTTTGGGTCCTTTCTGTGTGGAGTCTGCATGGGTTTACCCCAGGTACTCCAGTTTTCTTCCACATGCGTGTTAGGCTAATTGATGTATGTAAAGTGGCCCTAGTGTGTGAGTGTATGTGCCCTATGATGGATTGGCGCCCTGTCTGGGGATGTTGCTGCCTTGTGCCCTATGCCACTGGCTATGCCCTGGCTTTCCTGGGACCCTGTCCAGGTTTAAGTGGATAAGAAAGTGAATGAATGAATAGTCCATACCTTGACTCAAGCATTTGTAATGAGATGTTCAACATTATTCATTACTTGATCTGTGCATCAAGTTTTTGGTTTTGACTCATCAGTGTATAGCAAATCAAATTTTGCTTAGAGCCCTACAACAGTTAAGGATTGCACTGTATAGAGATATTTTACAACTAACCAACACAGTTTCAGGGACAAATGTAATCTTTCAAAAGTAATATTTCACATAATAAAATAATTTAAGCTTAGAACAGAGCCACCTGCTTTGAGTTTTTGAGAATTTGCTTTGAGCCTGCTACTTCCTTCTTATTTCTGTTGACAAAAGTGGGTCAAATTCACACTAGATCCAGTATGAAAGGTCTCAACATTAGCACTAACTCTGATGCCTTCCAGCTTTAAAAGTCCAGCTGGGCACATCATACATTTTGTGTTTCCTCTTTTGTTTTAAGTCCTCCTAAGGAGTAATGGTTATTTGCACTATAAATTATTCATTTATTTTACATTCTTTATAGACTTTTAAATTTAATTTGTTTTTTTGTGCTACATCTTATCTGTTAATGTGCAAAGTGATACTTGAATGGTAGGTGTTCAGTTTATCCATTTTTTTTTTTTACTGTTTGTGTATTTATACAGTTGCAGGAAAGTCTGTGAATCCTTTCTGCATTATTTCAAATGCAGATTCAGTTTCAGATGCAGTTTCAAAACCAATAGAATTTATAAACTAATTATAACTTTCATTACGGCAGTGTTTTACTCAGTATAACTTGACTGCTTTTTCTGGCGGGCGTCGTTGCTAGGTTACATGTGTGCCGCAGATTAATACTTATAGAGCGTCGGTCACAGTGCCGTTATGGTCAATAATGTCACGACGGAAGACGTCTCTCAGATTGCGGGTCGGAACTAACTGTGGTATAATCATTCATAATCCAGGCTTGGGAACCCTTGTATTTATTAACTGGTATTTATTAATTTATTAACATACTCACTGCACATGACTGGTCTTTACTTCGACGCAGTGTAAATTGCAGTAAAATGTTGTTTGTTTGGTTTCATGGCAAGAAACCAAATAAAACATCAGAAATAATTTGAATAACTAGCTCCACTAGCCGCATTGCTTTTCTCTGCCATGTTCTTAAAAATCTTTGCGTGTGTTGCATCATGGGATTGCCTTAGCAGCCAAGGAAGAATTTGATGCTTCCTTAAAATTTGGCCAAAGTAAGGTATCCCAGTAGGCAGCATTTTTAAGGTATCTAAGAACTGGGACAGCCTTCTTGTCGAGAGCGTGCCTACTATGATGTGAAATGTTGTCTAGGTAGGCAGCTCACTAGCTTTTGAGACAGACCCCAAGCGACATCACGCATGTCTATGAAATGTGGGAGGAAACTGAATTACCAGGAGGAATCCCACGCAGACATGGGGAGAACATGCATCGCTTCAATCAATATTTTTATGCATCTTCTTTGGCAGAAATTGTAGCCTCCTTCTTGTAGTCAGTTAGTTTTTTTTTTTTTTTTTTTTGTATGCTTTTGTATGCTTTTTTCCCACTCTTCCTTGCTCAGCTCTTCTGGTTGCTTCTGTCATGCATACACAACCATTCATGATCATCTACCCACAGATTTTCATTAATATTTAAGTCAAGAAACTGATAAAGCGACTGAGTCTATGATCTTTTTTCTTGATGCATCTCAAGGTTGATTCTGAGGTTTGTTTTGGATCATTTACTAGTATCCAGCTTCATTCTGGCTTTAGATTCATTACAAAATGATATGAAACATTCTCTCCTTTTTTACAAGCACACCTTTGATGATTATATCTACAACCCCAAATCAGAAAAAGTTGGGACAATATGTAAAATGCATGTGAAAAAAAAACATTGTTTCTTATATTTACTTTGACTTTTATTTCATTGCAGACAGCATAAACCTGAGATACTTCATGTTTTGTCTGGTCAACTTCATTTCATTTGTTAATAATCATCCATTCCTGCATTTCATCCCTGCAACACATTCCAAATAAGTTGAGATGGGGGCATTGTAAAACTAAATGATGATTTGGTCAGGTGATATCAACAGGTGATTGTAATTAGGATTTGGTACAAAAGCCGTATCCAGGAAACAGGATATCCAGTTTGTCAACAAATCATGAGAAAGTTATTGAAATGTTAAAAACAATGCACCTCAAACAATTCAAGGAATTCGGAGGAATTTCAGTGCATAAAGGCCAAGAGCGAAAGATAAGGTGAATGCCCGTGATCTTCGATTCTTCGAACTTTACCATGCAAAAAAGAAGCCTTATGTTAACCAAGTCCAGAAATGGCATCAACTTCTCTGGGCTCTGAGGCATCAACGGTGGACCATCACATAGTGGAAACGTACTGTCGTCAGATGAATTAGTATTCCAGATCTTTTTTAGAAAAATGGACAGAAAGATGAAAATCTACACTATTATCAGCAACAAGTTCAAAAGCCAGGGTCTGTCATGGTATGGGGTTGTATCAGTGCTTTTACAAAGGTAATTTTCTCTTTTCTGATGAAAGGCGTTGATACATTGATATCTCAAAGTACAAAGAGAGCAACAGAAGCTGCCTTCAAGATGGCATCTTTCACAGGAATGTCCGTGCATTTTCAACAAGACAATGCAAAACCACATGCTGCACACATTACAAAGGCAATGGCTCTGGAAGAAGGGGGTATGGGTACTTGACAAAGTGTGGCAAGGGTGCAAGCCTAAACTGAACACCCATGATCTCCGAACCCTCAGAAGGTACTGCATTGAAAACCATCCTTCATTATGGGCAAGGGATTACTTTATCAATATTTTGTCAAGCACCACAATATGGAGTTACATTCATAAATCCCACTTAAAACTTTACTGTGCAAATGTGTTTTTTGGGGTTTTTTTTGGAACTTATCAACAGTCCAAAAGCCAGGCTCTGTTGTGTTAGTGCCCTTGGCAAAGAGCATTAATACTTCTGTGATTTCAACATTATTGTAGAAAAATATTGTACTCTGAGATTTTAGAGCAACATAAGCTGCCTTCAAGATTATATCTTTTCCAGGGATGTCCATGAACTTTTCAACAACACATTACAAAAATACATGCTGCACACATTACAAAAGCATGTCTGTGGAAGAAGAGGGTATGGGCACTGGACTGGCCTGCCTGCAGTCCTGACCTGTCCCCAACATAGAATGTTTGAAAATTTTTGAATTGAAAAATATGACTACAACAGTCCCGTACTGTTGCGCATACCAAGAGATGTGTTTGCAGGAAAATGGGACAAAAAAAAAACACCTGATACACTTCATTGCTTGATATCCTGGTGCTAAAACATCTTTTAAGTGTTGTGAGAAGGACTGGCAACACTACACAGTGGTAAATGCTTTAATATCCCAACTTTTTTGGCTTGTGATTTTGAATGCATTGTTTTTTGGGGGGAAGCATGCACTTGATATGGCATGGACTCTACATGTTCGTGCACATTCTAATGATACCTCTGAGCATGAATTTAATACTTATCATGTGATGCTACTTGGCTTTCTCTGCCTTGAAGTGACCCCACTGGTGGAGTTTAGATCAGGTGGAGGAAAGTCCATCATCAGCACTGCTTGATGATCATTGGTGGATTGATTAGTACATAGAAATTTTTCCAGTCATTTACCATGTTATGTCTGTCCCTATGTCTTATCCCATGCCAACTGCATTTCCAAGTGTAACTGTTCTGAGAAGGGGTTGAGTTGACCAGTGTATTACTGATTGGAGTGGATCTTTATTCAGTATATTCTGTCTCTGTCTCTGAAGCATATTTTGGTCCTCCAGTGGTGTGGTCAATGGTTTGCTCTGTCTAATTGTGGTTGGATACAAATGATCCAGTTTTGGCAAAGCATTTTAGAGTGACATGGCTCTTTGCAAAGAAGACATATTTGACTTAGCTTGAGTTTGTGCTTCAGTGGAAAGGGTAAGTCTCAAGTAAATCTAACCATTTGTCCAATGAAACTGACATGGTCAATTTCCTCACTGTTTTCTTCAAAAAGCAGACTAACTGTACATCCATTTTCTGGCCAGAGCACCTCTACAGCTCACTCTTACCACTCATTTCTTATCAGAAACTGGAACTCCTTCATTTTGGACACACACTTGGACTGTGAATGATTAATACCAGATTAATATCAGGTGGAGTCTGGTTACTGTAAACATGGGAGAGGATATCAACATTTCTCTTATTCCCGATGGCCAGATGGTTAATTTGTAACCAATGCTTGAACACATTTGAATCCAAGAACCTCGGGTGTTGCCAGCTGAGAATATCTGCTTTCCAACTGCTTTATATCAAGAAACATTTAAGAACACGGTACGTCAGTAAAATACAATGGATTGTTCATTTGCTAGTCCTCTTAAATTACTTGTACGGCATCACCCTCTTGTGGTAGAAATAAGTGCTGCTTTCATTAGCCAATACTTATTTCTACCACTAGAGGATGATGACGGACAAACGTACTGGCATTCCCTGCGAGTTCTTATAGAAATATCAGCTGTAGCCCGAGCAAATTAACCTGCTGATTCATGCAAAAAAGCAATTGGTGCAATAACAACCTAATCATGAAACTCATACAAAACTTAACTGCCTCAAGTTACCAGGGGACTCCAGTGCTGAAACTCCTAATTGGTTAATATCTTCAGCTGTTCTGAATTCCCATAATAGGTTTAATTGTTTAATAGTCTTCTTTCTAGTTACCCACTGGAATCTGCCATTGCTGCCTTCATTATCTTCAGAAAGTAGATTTGCTTTTTATAACCATGGCAGCAGTTCATTCAGTTGGAACCTAGTCTGTACTGATGATTGCCCGAGGCTTAATAAATGCATAATGGAATAGCTTTCATGCGCATGCTCCATAAAGTGCCAGAAAATATTACATATTTGCACCTGAGCAATTCTTTATTGGACCTTTTGATCAGAGGAGATTGTAAAGTGCTGTAAATGAAGCTGGTATTATAGAAAATTGGATCAACCAGAACATTTTCACACTCAGGTGTTTGTTCTGACACCTCTCAAACTTTATGATATACAGCTACATTTTAACCCAAAACCACACAAGGCCCAGCTACATTCCTGAACATGCAGTAATGTCTTTTGGAGCAGTGGGTTTTCTCAGTGGTATCGATGCTACCACCATTTTGTTCAGTGTTTTTCTTATAGCACACACATGCACAGATACCAATCTGGAACATTCCTTATGTTTTATTCAGTTAGGTTTTGGTTATTTTAACTGCTTCACCACCGTACGTTGCTTCCTACTTCTAGGACAGCCATTTGCAGTGCAAGTAGCAACAGAACTGCATTTTCTCTATTTGTCAAATTTGTTAAATCATGGATTGATAAATATCTGAATCATTAAAAGAAGGCATTGCCCACTGTTGTACACCTCTTCGACACTTCTGAGATCATTTCTAATTTTAATTAATCACAGCATAGTTCATGTAAAACAGTGTTTCTCAATCCTGGTCCTGGCACCCCACCGCTCTGCACAATTTAGTGTTTCTTTTGTTTAAACACACCCACTTTAACTCATTACGGGGCTTGTTAATCAGCTGAGTAGTTGTATCAGGTGTGTTGGGAGCAGGAAAACACTAAAACATGGAGAGCGGTGCAGCACCAGGACCAGGATTGAGAAACACTGTTGTAAAAACATCTTTTTTGTGAAGACTAGAATTTATGTACATCACCCCACATCCACATTCTCACATTCTCCACATTCACATCAACAATGCCAACTGCTTCATTGTGTGTTGTTGTCTTCTTCATCCAAAGTACATCATCACCAGCTTTGCTCTCCTTATTAGGTATTTTATCAGTTATATCTATATAGGTACACTTTTTATATGTATTCAAATATGGAGTGTAAATCCTCTGTTGATATTGTAGACTAATTTTCTCATCTATCACCACTGTTCTGAATGATCCACCACCCAAATAACATCTTGTCAGTTACCCTATAATGATAAATCTCCATGTATAGCATGCTAGAAGGGAGTTGTTTTTACTGGTGAGGGTAGCAAGGGCTCCAAAAACTATTTCCAGAGAACAGGGGACGCAGGCATATACACCAAGCGTACAAATTATGTACAGATTGTATTAGAAATACAAGACCTTTGTCACTTGGTCAACCATCAAACATCACTCCAAGTGTAAGTTGTGTAACAGTCTGCAAGGTCACAAAAGTGTCCAGGGTGACTCAAGAAAATAAAGGCCTCTCTCACATTTTCTAATGTTAATGTTCATGAGTCCACTGTCATTGAACGGCAATTGTGTGCATGGCAGGGCTGCAAGTAGAAAGTCATTGCTCTCCAAAAATTTAATTGCTATCCATCTGTGAAACATGGTGGTGGTAGTATCAAGGTTTGAACCTGATTTTGGCATTTAGGCCAGGGTGACTTGCCATCATGGTTGGAATAATGCATTCTGAACTGTGCCAGTGAATGCTAAAGGAAAATATCAGGATATCTGCTTGTGAACTGAATACCTAGAGAACGTAGGTCATGAAGAAAGACAGAAATCCTGAGCACATGAGTTGTCCTGCCAAATTTAAAGGACACTAAAGTTAATATTTTGGAATGTCCACGTCAAAGTCCTGACCTTTAATCCAATGGAAATGTGAAATCAGTTCATGTGAGGAAACCCACCAACATCCCAGATTTGAAGCTGTTCTGTATGAAGGAATTAGCTAAAATTCCTCCAAACTGATGTGCAGCACTGAACAACAGTTACCGAAAAATTAACCACAGTTATTGCTGTATAAGAGGATGAGACCAGATACTGAAAGCAAAGATTCACATTCTTTTGCCACTCAAAAATATGTAATATTGGATCATTTTTTTCATAATAAGTAAATTGCCAAGTATAATATTTTGTCTCATTTTTTTAATGGTACTCTTTATCTATGTTTGGCACTTGTGAATGTCTGTTTGAATATCTGATTTGTTATCCTGCTAGAAGTAGCTATCAGAGGATAGGTACACTGTGTTGGTAAAGGGTTTGACATAGACAACAACAATGCTCAGGTAGGCTGTGGCATTTAAACAGTGCTCAACTGGTATAAAGGGGCCCAAAGTATGCCAAGAAAATATACTCCACACCATTACACCACCATAACCAGCCTGAAACATTGATACAAGGCAGGATGGATCCATGCTTTTATGTTTTTTACGTAAAATTCTGAATCTACAATTCAAATGTCACACCAGAAGTTGAGACTCATCAGACCAGGAAACGTTTTTCAGATTATGGTGAGCCCATGCAAATTGTTGCCTCAGCTGCTTGTTCTTAGCTGACAAGAGTGGCATCTGGTCTGGTATTTTGCTGCAGCAGCGCATCTGCCTCAAGGTTTGATGTGTGGTGTATTCACAGATGCTCTTCTGCATAACTCTGGCACAATGCCAAACACACACTAACACACCACCTCCACATCAGTGTCACTGCAGTGCTGAGAATGACCCACCACCCAAATAGTACCTGATCTCTGGTAGTCCTGTAGAATCCATATCATTGCAGAACAGAGTAAATGGGACTAACAAATTGTAGTTGTAGAGAAACAGATGGACTACAGTCTGTAACTGAAGAACTACAAAGTGCAGTGAAACACTAAAACTTAAATAAATAAAGTATAAGCAGAATTTTTTTTTTACTTGAGGTGACAGTAAATTTTAACCACAATGCCAGGTTTTGCCACGAAAAACAGGTTATGCCTTTTGCTTATTGTCTTTCCGAGGAACATAACATTCCTATCCCTGTATTCCAAGATGACAATTCTCACGTTTACAGGGCTGCAAATGTGACAGATTGGCATGATGACCATTCCGGAGCAGTCACACATTTGGACTGACTCACAAAATCCCCAGATGTGAATCCTCTTGAAAACTTGTGGCTGAACAGTGATGTCGCCTACATCCAGGTCACTTTAAAATGTGGCAAATTCCATATTTAATATGCCATTACACAATTGAGGTGTGAAGACAAAAATTATCTATTTTCACAATAGCCATTTTCTCAAAACAGCTATCCAAAAGCCAAGGCCCTCATTGATAAACCAATTAGGACAAAATTTTGAGAGGAACCTGGCTCAAGCAGGTAAGACCGAACAACAAGATTAATTAATGAACAGCAGTCGGGTTTAAAATGTGAATAAAACAGCAAATGTTCTGATATCAGGACAATACATTTATAAATAATGCACCAGCATTTGCTTCCACACTGGACATAGGAGATACAAACATGTTCTTTAGTGTGCAATGTTGCGGACAGAATTGTCAAATCTTTATACATGTCCCTTTGGTCATTGTTCAATCTAAACACTACAGAAATGCAAAAATGAACTGCAGAGCTTGTATAGAACGTAAGATTAAGCGGTTGCTGAAGATGAATGACCAAATGAATGAATGGATTTATATTTATATTTTCTCAGCATAGTGGTTATACCTGACTATGTATGAACATAAGTCCTGTGCAAATCTTAAACATCTCTCACATTTTCTTCTATATAAATTACATTTTACCTTCACATAGCAGAAAACATTCTCACAATGAAATCAGAACCTGTACTCATTTTGGACCCACTGCAGATATACTGTATATGATATTGTGTACAATAATAAGTGATAAATATAAACGTTAAAATTACTTTTAAGAAATAATGTGTCAGTGTACCCTTAAAACGAGTGGAACATTAAACCTATTTCCACACTAATTATTATCTAAAGGAAGAAGTTTTTTACAGTCAATAAAAGTTCAGCAAAATTTAAATGGGAACATGCTTCAGTTAGCCTATTTTGTCCATTGCTCAGGATAAATAAGTCAATTAAAGAATATTTTTCTAAATACCTCCTTCTATTGTTATGGTCCGCCAAAAAGGCAGCGAACTGTATAAAACAAAAAGGGATTCAGGACCCAAATGCAGTTAGATCCAGATGGAAATGATGAACCAAAAAATCAAAATAAATAGTAAGAAATTAAATGGAAAGGGAAGTGTGTGTGGGATAACACACACACACACAAATGAGAATGAAGCTGCACCTGATGAGGCTGGAAGCTGAGACTTGAACCCTGATCAATGGCGTTAGGGTCCACAGTGCTAGCGTCACGCCACGAGCGGGCTGAACACAATGCAAGCTACAAAAGAATAAAAAGGGCAAACGAAAGCGGCATCTGAGGACACACTCAAAAAGCGATTATCTATATGAATAAAAATGGAAAGAAAACGAAAGCCACTAACAACCCAGAACGTGCTGTGGCGAGCGAAATAAAGAAGATACAAAAAAGAAAGAACGCGACAGCGCTCAGCATTAAGCGCTGAGTTGGATGCACAGAGCAGAGCTCGGGTCGGCGCGTGCGTGGCGCAATGAGGACCCAAGAGGAGCGAGTGCGTGGTGCTCTATGGAGATGCTTCGGAGATTCCCCGGGGAACCTGTTAGCACGTGAAGCGTGTCATGGTTTTGCACAACGCAGTGTGACATGGACAAGGGACAAGACCGATTACACAGTGCAGCATCCCTCGAAAGCGCGATCACGAGGGGGAGGCGCCAATTCCTTGATCAAGGAGAAGGGGGTGCTTAAATAAGCCCAACATGGGCAAAGTGAACGAAGGCTGGAGGACAGGGAGTGTGAGGAGACCGGTAGCTGCAGGGCTGGTTTCCCCAGCCAATCAGCTAAGCCCTACTGGTTACCTTGAGCTTCCATGCTCTACCCGACTGACACTCTACGCAGGCCCAGCCTACCAATATCCCTAGCACGCAAAAATGCAAAAACCTGGAAGTTTCTGTTTTTCTGGTCCTCACTATTTTACTTGTTTGTTTGTTTTTTTAGAAAAAAATCACCCAGAAAAAAATTTTGCAAATTTTATTTGAAAAACTGAAAGAGCCAAAGCAATTTCTTTAGGTTACTGAGGTTAAGGTTAGGGTTAGAGGAAGGTGTAGGTGAAGTATTAATTAGCTGCTAATTACTGCTTCATTGTCATTCATGTCAATGGAAAGTCCTCACAAGAACAGCAAAACAAATGTGTGTGTGTGTGTGTGTGTGTGTGTTAGTGATGGGAATTCTGGCTCTTTTCAGATACATTTACAGCATTTAGCAGACGCCCTTATCCAGAGCGACTTACAATTGATACAATCTTACAATCCAAGCAATTGTGGGTTAAGGGTCTTGCTCAAGGACCCAACAGTGGCAGCTTGGCAGAGGTGTGATTTGAACCCTGGACCTTTTGGTCCATAGTCCAGTACCTTACCCGCTAGGCTACCACAGTCCCAGATAGCCGGCTCTTTTGGCTCCCAAGTGGCTCTTTAGATTTTTTGTAGCTTGATTTATTACGTTTATGTGTAAAATGAATTACTAATGTAAAAACACTTAATATCCAGTTTTTGTTATTATAATATGGTTTTAATTGATATACTCACAATGGAACACAGTAAAATAAATTATAAAATACAAAAACGAAGACCCATCTCAATTACAGCTCCAATCTGGTCTCTGATTATGTGTATTATTTGTAAATTTGCAACTATACAACTGTTATAATCTGACCTGTTTTAGAAAAGATTTATATATTTACATTTACAGCATTTAGCAGATGTCCTTATCCAGAGCGACTTACAATTGGTACAATCTTACAATCCAGGACCCAACAGTGGCAGCTTTTTGGCTGAGGTGGGATTTGAACCCTGGATCTTCTGGTTCATAGTCCAGCACCTTAACCACTAGGCCACCACAGTCCCTTTTTTATATATATATATATATATATAAATCCCCTCAGAGAGAATCTTATATAATTTTATTTTATTTTATTTTATTTTTTTATTTTATTTTTTAGATTAGATTCAACTGTATTGTCATTACACATGTACAAGCAGGAACCGGCTCCCGTCGTTCATTGAAAAGAGCCGAGTGTGCGTGCGTGCGTGCGTGCGTGTGCACCTTCTCGAATTGGTTCCTGCCTTGTGCTGCAGTGCCCCCATAGGCCTGAATTGGTTTAAGTGGGTGTGGAAAGAGAGAGAGTGAGTTAGTGATTGAGCATTAGCTATCTCTAGATATCTCATATGTTTGTAAAAGTTGATACAAAGGTGATGACTCTCTAAGGAACGTTTGCAGAAGTATTTCAAAACAACCCTCCTTTAACTTTCCCCCTAGGCTCTGTCGCCCATCTTAACTTACTGAACATCCCTGTCCTGCTCTACCTCATGTATTGCACCTACAGGAAAGAAGGAGTCGCTTTGGACTGAACCTAGGTGTGTGTGTCTGCACTGGGTGTGTCTTCTGGCACCCATCAAACTGACAGAGCGAGTCATGAAGCAGGCGCATTCTTAGTTGTGAGTCGAGACGTTCGGAAGGCGCAGAATGGATTCGTGCCATTTGAGGTTACCTCTCTTAATTCTGATTGCAGCTGGTAGGTGACAAGCTTTTAATTGCATTTGTGAACGTTTTTTTCATGTCTTCTTCCTGTTTAAACTCGTAGGCTACGGTTTGTATGGTAACATTTAAAACGTGTTTCTGAAGGTCCATGGAAAGGTAGCTTAATGCTCTTCTAAAAAAAAAAAATCTCTTTCACCCTTAGGTTGCTGTTACTGCAGCCAGATTATAGTTCCCCCAGAAACGAGCGGCGTGAAAGGCAAAGACGTTCAGATCACTGCCACGATTCCCCCAGAGTACCAGGTAGGGATGGCGATATGGACTTTTAGTACCCAAGGTGCCTCTGTGTCCGTCTACTCCAATGCGTTTGGTCAAGACAATGTAGGACCTGACTACGTTGGCCGGGTCAGTTACAACAAGAATACCTCCACGCTTCTGATCAAGGAGCTCAAATCCAGTGACAGCGGAACATATATTCTACAAATCATCGCACCCATTGGCACGTTGACTGGCCAGACTGTGCTTTCGGTACTAGGTACGTACGCGCAAACGGTTTTAAGTTACTTCTGTACAAACCCGGCACACTGTCTTGTTAATTATGAATATAAGTATAACTTATGTCCTACAATAATTTGTACAACCTAACATGCACGCATTATTAGTATACCTTATAAACACAACGCATGTTCAAATCCCTTACGTGCCACCCTTTAATAAGTGGTTTACTACTTTTTCATTAGTCTTAACCAGACTTATGTTTGCAATTGCTATATGATTGTATTTGTATTTTAATAGACCCTTAAACCAGAATGCCTTTTCAACTCGTACTAATAGCGTTTGTTAGTCATGCAGCCGGCCCAGAGTAAACAATTGAGCATGGTTTAATTTTCCATGTGTTTTAATGCCGCATGAATATTTTATCATGGACAACTACATATTAGTTATTTAACACAGAACCACCAAGTATTGGTCCGTTTTAACCAGTACTAGCAATTTTAGCAAGCTAACCACAGTTTACATGTCCTTTTTAAAACTATTTACACCACAAGCCACAAAAACCAGTGCCGTTCAGCACTGGGCTTTGCATGTTGAATAAGCTTGCTGTCTAGTTAATGTTAATATAATATTAATATGCTGTCTATAACCTTATGTCATACTACATGTGAGAAACTTGAATTACTATTAAAGCACTATATGCACAATTATGCACAATAATTAATTTAGCTTATGAACATAATGGATGGTAATACTCACTGCCTGCATTTATGAGGCGCCACCTGTTAAGAAGGGCTTAACAGGGGTGATACATAAAAACACAGTAACACATCCGCAATATAGTTTAGAAAAATAATTTAACACTGTAGAGTATTTTATCTTTCCTAGGCTTAATACCTGGTGCTCATGAGTTAAAACCTGTCATTTAAAATGTTGCAGAACTTACATACAGTACACCTTCGAACATCGGGTGTGGCTGTTAAAACAAGAAATGCACAGGCCCTGCAGCCTGGTCTACTTTCCTACTTAAAACCTAAACATGCTGTGTGAAGGCATTACACTGATCTAAGAATCAGGCAGAAAATGCATTTTTACAGTGTATTATCGCCTACTTTGTGATTTTTGTAGATACGTTGATACTTTGATAAATGTGCTCTGATGTACTCAACATGGTGGTTCTCCTTCACTCCGACTTACACACCCACTTCATGAAAAAAAGTGACTAAGCACACAGTCAGTGGATAAGAATGCCATTTTGCAACGCTATATTGGCCAACCTCAGGATTAGTCTGAAAGCTTTGGAGAAGTGCTATATTTTATAAAGTATAACAGAATAAAATCAAAACGTAATAATTAGTGGCAGCATATCCAGCTGAGAAATGACAGGTTCTTCCAAGTTTAATGCTGAAAGTTCCTACAATAATATGGCAGAACCAATTTGTCTGTCTCTTACTGTCACTTTCTGCTCTTAACAAATCCTGGTCTGTCCCACAGAGACTGTCGCCAATGTAAAAATCACCTCCAACCTTCCTGAAGCAGTGGAATTCAACAGCACTGTAGTCCTCACCTGCACTGCCCAGGGCTCACGACTCACATACAAGTGGTTGAACGGTTCTGACATTATAGCAGCAGATGGGAAGCACGTGGTGCAGAATGGCAACCAGCTTACCATTAATGAAGTTCTGCGCACAGACCTGAAAGGTCCAATTTCCTGTGTGGCTGAGAACAATCTGGAGTCTGCAAGAAGTCCTCCCTTTAACCTCACTGTCAACTGTGAGTCCACACAATACACACAGACAGTTGCAGTTTGCATCTACAAGTGGTAAAGCGGGTATTTGCAGACATTAAATATAAGCACGCAAGTGTAAACAGTTTAGCATGGTTTATGATTTTAAGGTTGAAAATAACAGGTTTAGCAACCTTTTCAATTGACTTTGTGTTTGTTAATGGGTTGGTAGTATTTCATCTTGAGCAACTTAAAATCAGTGATTTAACACAGAACCAAGAATTATTGTTCAGTTTTTATCATTACTAGCAAACTTAGCTTAGCATGTTTATGTGTCTTTTTGACTAATTACACCACAGGCCACAAAAAGCAGATGCTGTTTAACACTGGGCTTTGCATTTTGAATAAGCCTGTGACACTAGCCTTTCAAATCTGTAAACATTACACACAGCAGTGCAAACATTGGAACAAAGCCTGTGTGGAAGAGTTTTAGGTACCTGGAATTAGGTTTAGATAAGACCATGTCAGTCAATGCAATGTAGCGGTGTATGGAGTAGTGAGATGGAAGTATGTAGAGGAAGGGTGTGTAGTCAAAGAATGCCTTGTTTTTACCTCTTCCTGGCCTTTTGTGAAAGCATCAAAAATTATACGGTAATTATATGAGGTATTTGTGTACTCATTGAGATTCATTTGGAATATTGTGAAACTTTAAATGAAATTCTTCTTCTGTGATAAAACAGAAATCTTAGGGAGTGCTGTATTTAATCATAGAAGATTGCATTTGACTTCATGTCATTCCCAAAAATGACTCCAATGGATGTCATCATGTCATTCCCAAAAATGGCTCCAATGGATATCATCATGTCATTCCCAAAAATGGCTCCAATGGATAGATGAGCTTTAGAGTGCTCAACATCTTTCCAACACCAAAAAGACTATAGCAGAGTTTGAATTATATGCATCACCTGTTTCAAGTATATGTTGTAGCAAAGACCGCATGTTATTGAATTACTACTACGATAAAGGTTGATTGCTTTTTACCTGACAGTTCAGCCTAGCATGTTTCTTGTTTTACTCCAACTCTGTCAGACATCTGGCAGCTTAAATCCATTAATTTTTTCCATTTTCAGATGGCCCTGATCTTGTAAATGCGACACGAGTGCCTGATAATGTCAACCTGAAGAAGGGATCCAGCCTGAACTTGACGTGTTCTGCCAAGTCCAGCCCTGCTGCAGAGCTCACGTTTTTATTTAATGGAGCTAAGCTGAAGTCTGAGATCGACAGAGCGTCTATTGTAGACCTGAAAGAGGAACAGAGTGGCAACTACAGCTGCGTGGCCTTCAACAGCAAGACCATGCGCTTTGCAACTTCACAGGTCTTTACTGTGTCAGTCCTGGGTGAGTCAGCCCATTTTTTACCACATTCCAAAGACGTATTAGTTCAGTTGCCATGTATTTGCCTTTCATGGATTGGCGCCCTTTCTAGGGTTGGTTCCTACCTTAAACCTGTGTGACCCTGATTTGGATTTGGAGTCTATAAAAATGAATGAATAAATATATAATCAGGAAAGTGAGCAGGTACAACAACATCAGGCTTATCTTTTATTCATGCTGAGGATATGTGGTTATAAAAATTGTCACTTTCACTCAGCATAATAATTCTAGTCCTAAGCTAACATTATTACTGAACCAGCTGACATTTTGCTTGATTTTGCATAGTTCAGTCTGTATAAAAATGACTTAAATGATCAGAACATACCCAGATGTGTTTGCTTAAGAGACTGACAAAAATGACATTAACAATGGACAAAATGCTAAAAGTTACCCATAAAAACCTATTAGAGCCAAATGTTTAATGGAAATTTTTCAGTAAAACGTTTCATAGTGTGACAAATTGTAATATATGCTTCTTTTGAAGAAGAGCATGAAGGCAGTTCTTCTAGAGTTTAACCTACTTGTTATGTCAGTGCATAAGCTAGATTGTTTGGCTGCTGCATGGACTCTGTTTAAAGTTTATTAAGTATTTGGAGCAAGCAGCTCCAAAGGAGTACAGTATACAATATAAAAACGCACACAGAAAAATAGAAATGAACAAAACACACATAAATTGAGTTTGTAATGGAAATGGACAATAGTTAAAATGTCCAAACAATAAAGAAACCAGTTTGATTCTGGATGTCCCACTCATAGAAGTGCAGTCTATGGTGAAAATCCTTAGCAGACCAGGTACTTCAGCCTGAGAGTGGTTTTGTCCAGAATGTGGTCTATTATTGAGTCACATTTCTGACAAACAGAACCAAATGAAATTCATTATTTCATGAACCATGTACCAGGTTTGCTGCATGGATTCTCAAGCATGCTGACAGGCATCTGGTTAAGGAAATGAAAACCAGCAACAAAGCAAGCAAGAGCAACATCACCTGTGTAATAGTAGGTAGGCATTCAGAGAATGTTGCTCAGGGGGTGCAGGTCTGGACTGAGCACGGTCATTCTGTCTGCTTCACCCCGATGCATTCCAGTGTAATGGTCAATTGAGAGACATAGAGAGAGGAAGGAGACAACTGTGTGTATGTGGTTGAATATTGCTTAAAATTGCAGAAATACAGGCGACTGTAAAAATTTGTTTTATTCACTGCATGTTCAATAAGCATTTATCAATATAATTAACACACACATTATTGTTAAGTGAATCATCTTGCATTCTCTCTTTGCCAATTAGATAATGTTAAGATGCTTGTTTTTATCCAGTTGATTTGTTTGTATACTGTGGACGGAACATGAAATGTATAGTAATGCTATAAAATTCTCTTAACAATAATCACACAGTATAAGTACAAAATAGCATTTTAATGCAATCAGCAATTCAGGTGTGGATCAGAATGGTTATGGTAAAAGACGTATAATATAGTAAGAGTGTTCGGGTGGCGCTAATATGCTACCCCTTCAGGGACCCATGTTCAGCAGGGTTGGACATTAGATGTAAAAAATTCAATAATAAAACAATTCTCATCATAATGTATTCATTTATTTTACATCAGTTTATTGAGTTCTGTGCATTCATTTTTTATAACTGTCATTTATTACTCCTGATTTAAGCATGAAGGGAGTAGATTTAACAACATTTCTAAACAATAGTTGTCACAAAAATAATAAAAACACATGCTTGGATAGTTTTGGGATTATACCAACACAGAGGTATTTGATGCACTATAGCAGCAATGGTTACATAATTTGTTTTATGCAACAAATCTATTTTCATATAACCTTACTCTAACCAGTGGTAGCGCAGCAACTAAGCTACAGGACAACTGACCAGAAGTTTAGCATGTAGCATCCCTGCCAAGCTGCACTGCTTTGGCTCTGAACCCATAATTGCTTGGATTGTACCTTGGAAGATCAGTTCTAAGTCGCTCTGGATAAGGCTGTCTGCTCAGTGCTGTAAATCTAATGCCCATCTATACCTCTTTACCTTGACATTAACAGTATCGAGATTTCAGATATCCTTATCATGGTATAACATATTGGTGTTTCATCATATTACATTATTATATATTATTATATATTATTGCTCTGGTTTCTCTCATTCTGTTTTACAGAGGCCATTTCGGGCACTAATATCAGTGACCCTGCTACACCTCTTTTTGCGGGAAACAGTACGTGCAACCTCACCTGCAGTTCCAGAACAGGCAGAGCAGACGCCGTGAACTGGTTTAAGGATGGCAAACCTCTAGGTATCAATGATCGCATCACCCTCGCCTCTGACAAGAGCACCATCACCATCACTCCTGTGACGAAGGAGGACATTGGATTGTACACCTGCCAGATGAGCAATAAAGTTAGCAATGACTACAGCAGCAACTACTCAATGAAAGTCAACTGTGAGTGTACCAAAGGAATGAGACACACTAGATGAGTACTTTTTATTCCGGTGATTTAAATAATTACTTAATTGTACATAATTGTGATTGATTGTCCAGAGTTCTGTTCTGATGTGTCTCTTAGTGGGCTGGGTTTTTGTGTGTAGTTTTCACCATTGCTAGTCATTTGTGATGGATCATTGTTTTCAGAATAGCTACCTCAACACTGCTTATACCTGTTAGACACACTAATCTCTTTAATCTTGCTTTATTTCTTTGCTCCTGCCAGATGGTCCAGAGAATGTCAGAATACATGCACCAAAGCAAATAGAGGTGGGCCATCGTGTGGTGATGAATTGCACCGCTGCATCATACCCGTCTCCTGACTTTTCCTGGAAGTTCAATGGAACAGATCTGAAGCAGAATAGTTCTCAATACACAATCGACAGCCCTGACTACATGAACACTGGCACATACAACTGCACTGCAACCAATCGCCTGACTGGAAAGTCTATGAGTGCCTCCCCACTGAGGTGGTGAAGGGATAAAGAACAATATCTAATCCTACTGTCACGCATTTGTGATCAATTTTGGCAAGTTAATTATCTCATCTAACTCAGCTCCAGAATAATGTTCCCTTTGTAAAGTGGGGTATGATGTGGTTATTAGGCTGAGTCTCTTGCAACCCCAATACTTTTGACTGTTATTTTCCTACATTTACTTTGACTTTTATTTCATAGCAGACAGTATGACCCCAAGATATATCTGTTTGTTTGCTCAAACCTTCATTTCATTTGTTAAGTATAAACTCAACCTGACCCAATTTATTGGGTACACTTGCTAGTCACCGGGGTTTTGCTTTCCGCCTCCCTTTTACCACATCCAAAGCTGCTCTGTTAGATTCAGATCTGGTGACTCTGGAGCGGCCATTTGAATAGAGTGAACTCATGTTGTGTTCAAGAAACCAGTTGAGCTGATTTGAGCCTTTTATGACTTATCCTGCCGGAAGTAGCCCAGTAGCCCAGTAAGATTTTGTAGCCCCAGTTGCTTGTTTTTTCTGGAAACGAGTGGCAGTGCGTACCCGGTGGTCTTCTGCTGCTGTAACCCATCTGCTCAAGGTTGATGTTCAAAGGGCCTGCTGCTGCGTGTTGGTTGTAAAGAGTTGCTATATGAGTTACTGTTGCCTTTCTGTCAGCTCGAGCCAGTCTGATCATTCTTGTCTGACCTCTGGCATCAACAAGATATTTCTACTCAGAGAACATCTGTGTACTGAATATTTTCTCTTTTTCGGACAATTCTCTGTAAACCCTGGAGATGGCTGTGCAGCAGTTTCTGAAATACTCAGCCCGTCTAGCACCAAAACCCATGCCACATTCAGTCACTTAAATCACCTTTTTTCTCTCAGTATGATGCTTGGTCATTTTGACCATATCTGCATGCCTAAATGTACTGAGTTGCTGCCATGTGTTTGGCTGATTAGATATTTCTGTTGTGGCCAGTGAGTGTATTCATCAGTT
The DNA here is from genome assembly GCA_025084515.1 of Ancistrus triradiatus. Lineage (NCBI taxonomy): Eukaryota > Metazoa > Chordata > Actinopteri > Siluriformes > Loricariidae > Ancistrus > Ancistrus triradiatus. Next base: position 68,952 of record JAJAGP010001323.1, read on the forward strand.
CCTGCATTTCAGGCCTGAAACACATTCCATAAAAGATTGGGGTTGGGGCAATTTAGGACTAGTAATGAGGTTAAAAAAAATCTAAATAATAATGTGATTTCAGACTGATGATGTCAACAGGTGATTATAATCACAATTTGGTACAAAAGCAGTATCCACAAAGGCTGAGTCTTTGAGGAGCAACGATGGGCAGAGGAATGTCCAGTTTATCAACAAATGTGTGAGAAAATTTCAGAAATGTACGAAAAATAAATGCATTGGAAGGATTTGCATAGTTTTCCTCTGCCAATTGCATCAATTTCATTAAACGATCAAAGAATATGGAGGAATTTCAGTGCTTATAGAGGTGAGGCTGCAAGCATAAAGTGAAGACCAATGATCTCTGATCCTCACACGGCACTCCATAGAAAACATCATTCATCAGTAGCTGATATAAACAGATGGGCAAGGGATTACTTTGGCCCAAACCTTTGTCAGGCTACAATACGGAGTACATTCAAAAATACAACTTACAACAGTAGGGCAAAAAAGAGGGCTTATTTAACAATGCGGGAGCCGCGTGCTTATCGTTTGCTGTCAGACGAATCAGCTTACTGAACCAAACGAATCCTCTGAAACAAAGTTGAAAATGACAATCAGAATTTTATCAGCAACAAGTTCTAATGCCCCCCCCCCCCCCCCCCCCCCCCCCCCCCCCCCCCCCCCCCCCCCCCCCCCCACCCCCCCCCCCCCCCCCCACCGCCCCCCCCCCCCCCCCCCCCCCCCCCCCCCCCCCCCCCCCCCCGCCACCCCCCCCCCCCCCCCCCCCACGGGTCTGTCATGGTATGGGGCTGGGTCAGTGCCCGTGGCAAGTATTAAAGGACATTTTTTCAAACTGCAAAAGCACCATGCATGCACACATTACCAAATGCATGGCTGCATGAAAATGGGGTAAAGGTCATGGACTGGCCTGCATGCAGTCATCACCTATTCCCAATAGAGAATGTGTGGAGAATTTGACAAAAGAAAAATGCGACACATGTTTGCAGGACGTGTTTGCAGGGAGAATTCATTGCTTGGCATCCCTTGGTGCACCCAATGCCCACTGTTAGGAAAATAATTAGAACCACACATAAAAAAAAGTTTGCCTTTTCTGTGATTAAATACCAATGTAAGCTCGGTGGTCCCGAGATATAATCCGTTCTTACTGGACCGACAAATTCTCCGGGAGTGTTTTTGGGGCTGTCTCTGAGCTCACTTATGGCTGTTGACACGTCTGGTTGGGTACTCCAGCAGGAAAAAGAATCGAAACAAATCCATTTTTTTGCCAATTTTTACCAAGGGTGCAGTAATTCTGTAGGTGATGGAATTTTTCATTGTATTTTCAGATCAATTTTGAATAAATTTTGCCTTGTAGGTTTCGTGCAAGCTAAGGCCATAAGTGTCTTAAGTACCTTGTCATGTTTTGCAGGAGTGGGAGAGTTAGATGGCCAGTTGTCTAATGGAGCCATTGCTGGAATCATAATAGCTGTTTTACTGGTTTTGGCAATCATCATCGGAGTCATCCTCAGTAAGAGAAAAAAGACTGGAGAGTAAGTTTTTTGCTCACCCTGTAGATCCTTTGCTATCTCCTCCTTTATAACTACAATTGATTTCCTCTGCACAGCAAACGCTTCTCTAGTATAAATACAATTATTTTCCTCCTCTCAACAAACTTATTTTTGCTTGCACTGCAAAGTCTTCCCTAGTATGTATACAAATGGCCTCTGCTTCTTTCCTTATGTTTGCCTTGTCTAACTGTAATAGATACATGCATGCTCCTCCACTCATCCTTCTGCTTCAGTAACAGATCATTGTGTTAGCCTTTAAATAATGAATTCCTGTTTTGGTAGACTAGTATTTTCTTCAAAGGCATACATTACTCGAGTAGACAGTTTATCGCATATTTAATACAGTTGCTGCATTGTATTTTGCACTAATCATGCATCCTATTCCCACTCTCATACATGAAAATTGCTTTACTTGCAATGCCTTACTTACTTCACCTTGGTTGACTCTTGGGCTTATCTGACATTGTGTGCAATGGGAATTGGACGTCAGACTCAGTAATAGTTTAAGGTTCATGCTGTTGGTTTTCTGGAAATAAGATTTTCCCCGCTAACTGGTTTTCATCTTGTTCCCCCTATCCCTCAATCTTAACGTTTCACTGTTGTATACAAATGTGTTCTGGACTGTTTTTTTTGACAAAATACATTCTGCTCACTTAATCAAATATCACACTCAAGCCGAATTAAAATTTCAGTAGAGAAGCAGACATTTTTATTGCATCCACGCATGAGTACAGCCAATAAGGGCAACCATGTTTAACCAATTTATGTATAAAAGTTAGAGACCTGACGCTACAATTAAAATCTTGGCAAGGTGATTGGGCAGCTTTCAGGAGAAATACAACCCAAGGTTAGAGATAACAGACCTGGGTAGGGGAGGAGATTCTCTGGGGTTTTGAAGACAATTGTGACATAATGTCTAGACTTAACGTACTGGACAGTATATAAAGAACGTGAGAACTGTTGATCATTGGCATCTTTGCATCGCTGTTATGAGGTGTGGTTGTCCTTATTCGATGTACTCATGAGTGGATGCAATACACTTGTCTGCTTCTGTCCTGAAACTTTAGTCAGGCTTGAGTGTGATTTTTGATTAAGTGTGCAGAATGTATTCTGTCAAAAAGCACAGAGGCTCCCTTTCTCTTGCTCTCCACCACATCTCTCTCTCTGTCTCATCTGTAAAGCTGTAAATTCAGTTTCATGTGTAAAGTCAGCTCTGGAATTATTGACACTCAAAGTGAAAATATATATAAGGTCCATGACCTTATATATATAAGATGCTCAGTTTATTACTTTGTTTAACTAGATATTCAAAACATCATATGTTAGATGTAGCTCCAATCAATAGCTAACTGTGGTACATTATGATTTCACTGACAGTAATTCAACAGGTCTGAATCTTCATTACATTTAATGGAATTGCAGTGAAATGATTTTGTTTAGCCCATGCTTGCCTATTGTCCTAATAATAAAGGTAGTTATAATCTTTTGATTTTAGTAAATACTTCTGGTAGTGGTAAGACAGAGCATGAAAACAGTGATCAAAGCAAAAGAGGAGGCAAAGCTACCAGCATTAAATGCATATGCCCAGACAAGCTGTTTGAAAAGATACTGTACTGATCAGTCTGCTTGATAACAAACTACCATGACTTACACTGTTGCATTTACTGAAAATAAACCCACCACACATAAGACTGTAAGGATCACCACAAGTATACAGCAGTGTTTTAGCTGGCAATAGCCTTTTGCATATCTGCTGAAATGAAATGAAATAAGGAAATTCAGCTAATGATCAAGCTGCTAAGTGTCTGTCACGCTGAAGGAAAAATCTGTTTCACTGCATTCTGTCAATATCCAGCAGTCTTTTTTTCTCTATAGGATTTTTAACCCATTTATATAATATTTATGACTTGTTGTCTAACATCAGGTTTGAAAATGCGTCTAATTTCTGTCTTTCGTCTTCAGTCAGTCTTTCCTCCCTTTTGTCAGGGTGTGGTTGTTGTTTGGAGTTGATGTCACCCCATACCTACGATCCATGTTGTACTGTACACTTCTCAATGCATATGAAATAGCTGTTTATATTAAAAGCATTGGCTTATTGGTAGATCTCAAATAGTTGTCATTTAGGTTATGACTGCAAAACACAAAAGCTAGACTACAATGGGTAGATTGAGGTCTTTCCTTTTTAACACTGTTGAGTATAAACTGTAAAAAAAAAAAAAGTAGGGAATGTGCTAAACTGAGGAGGGTGGGGGAAGGAATGGTGTCAAAGCGAGAATACGGTTGGAATGTCAGTCATGTCCACACAAGTTTAAATCTCTCTCTCTCTCTCAACCACATCTCTCTCTGTTCCACCTGTAAAGTTGTAAATTCATGTGTACAGTCAGCTCTGGAGTTATCGACACTCGTAGTAAAAATATGTAAAAGGTCATGAAAAAATATTTGTGGGTAATTAGCTTGAGCGGACTAAACAAATAATACATTACATGCAATATATTATATACATTAAAAACAACAGCACTGAGTCTTCTCAAGTAATTCTTGATGAGACTTGAGAATACAAAATAAGAAGTTTTTGAATACTCAATACAAAATAACCCAACAAATTTTCAATGGGTTTTAGATTAGGATACTGTCATGGCCATGTCAAAATCTTGATTTAGAATATCCTGGTGCGTCATATCATCCTAGATAGATTTTTTGGAGGAAATGCAGTGCTTCGGCATCACAGCTCTACCATCATACTTAGCAGTGGAGATTAGATTATCTTCTGTATACACACTGTTTGTTGCCAAAAATCTATTTGTGTTATCATTGAATATGTTTTCAGTTACAGTTCTGGTTAGATGATTGAAAAGGCTTTTTGTCTGGCATCCCCCTTGTTTGTTGACATGGAGTTGACATCAATCAATAAAGTGATCAATCCGTCTGCCTATCGATTTACCTATCTATTTATCTGTTGATTTGAAGACCCTGCTATAAAATAAAGTGGAACATAAAATATATAATGCCTTGGAATTGGGATTGTGGTGTTGCAGTGGTTAAGGTTTTTCACTATGAACCTGAAGGTCCAGAAGTCAAGCCCCAGTACTGCTGTTTGGCGCCTTGAGGTCTTTAACCCACAGTTGCTTATATTATGTTTCATCAGCTTCTATCAGTAGTAAGTTGTCCAAGTAGTAAACATCTGCTAAATGTAAATGCATTTTCCTAACCAGATTTAGTCATGTTTATCAGGGATGCCTATAATTCTGACAATAAGTCTGGGTCTACCTGTACACTGACTGTATCTGCTACTGTTGTCAGCTGTGCCAGCTTATCTGACATCCAGGATCAGGGCTTAAGCCAAACAATACAGGCTTGCATTTACGTTGAACATATGTTTTTGTCGATAAGAAATATTCAAAATAATGCAGTAGTAATCCTGTTGACAAAACATTGTGCTTTGCATCTAAAAGTGCATTCCTTTTGTGTTTTCCAGTGTTCCATCTCCATATTAAAGGTGAATCTCAGGGAGAAGAAAGTAGGTAAGTTCATCCCTTATGGCAAAAACTAGGCCAATGTTTCAGCCACAGCAACAAATAACATATTTTGGTTAGCTGACTTCGTTTTTTCAAGGGTATATTTAAACTACTTGTTGACTCAGTCTTGTGCAATACTTCCTACAAAGGACTTCCTGCTAGCCTACCTGCTAGACTGCAACGTAGCCATTTCACAACCTTTTTGCCCTGATTAAATACGAAGGAAGACGCAGCATTCTCTTTCATTAGGAGCTGTATGATATTTCCAAAGTAGACAGATTTCATGAATGTATTGGCTACAGTAGAACTGTCGTAGAATAGTCTAGAAGTGTAGCTCATACCTTACCTTTTTTAATCATTGTACTAGAATTAAGAGTCATTTTATTCACTTTAAAGTACTTGGACACATAGCACCACACAGCACACTGTCCAGAGTGTTCAAAGAAAAGGTGATAAGAATGCTGCATGACACAGGTGTTGTGACACCCAGTCTAACACTGACAGAAGTGTGACTCAGCCGTACACGGACTGCAAATCACTCTAATTTGTCCTGTTTGTTTTGCAACTACATATTTTGTATGGAACAAAGCCAAGACAGAAATGTTCACTATTTGAATTGCTTTATTTTTTTAAGTAACAGTTTATTTGAAACATGTCTAGTTTGGCTAGCTGTACATCTGAAGTGATTGTCATATTTGATGGGTATACTAGTTAACTGACCTTTTGTTAAATGGTATTTAAGGTTGCCATGCACTTTTTTGTGGTGCCGAGGTAAGCCCTGTAGCTCCATTACCTGTGTGGAGTTGCATGAGTGAGTGAGTGAGTGCCTTTTCAGAGGCTAGCAAGTGTTATGCAAATGTATATTAAGTAGATGGAAAAAAAGTATTGTAAGTTCATATATTAGTAAGATGTGGGCGGCACGGTGGCTCAGTGGGTAGCATTGCCGCCTCACAGCAAGAAGGTCCTGGGTTCAATCCCAAGGTGGAGCGGCCTGGGTCCTTTCTGTGTGGAGTCTGCATGTCCTCCCCGTGTCCGCGTGAGTTTACTCCGGGTACTCCGGTTTCCTCCCACAGTCCAAAGACATGCATGTTAGGTTAATTGATTACGGCAAATTGGCCTGGTTTGAGTGTGGTCTCTGGCGACAGACGGAGCGACGCATCGGCTGGAGTATTCTTGGTCGCATCAAATGGCAGTGAAGCGGACCCCGCACCAAGCGAGACTTGAACCGCGAGGAAAGAAGAAGATATATTAGTAAGATGTACGGCTTAGTTCAGCAGTAGTTGGTTCTGTCGCCTCATGGCTCCAAAGACCTGGGTTCAAGTCCTGAGCTACTCACTTCTTGTGCATGTTCTCCACGTGTCGTGCGTGGGTTTCCTTCTTCCTCCGGTTACACAAGATTCCAAAGACATGCACTACGTCAACTGGTGTCTCTATAGTGTCCCTCTGTGCATGAGTCAGAGAGAGAGAGAGTGTGTGTGCGTGTGTATGTGGGAGGGGTAATGTTTATGTATCATGTACCAAATGTCCCCACAAGGATAGAAAGATCTGACATTTTTTTATCTTTGGTGAGAGATTTTGCTGGTTCTCATGAGTACCAATTTTTTTTCTTTTTTTACAGAAACCTCAACATTCTTTCGAAAAAAAGTCAAAATATTTGCTTTAGGTTACTGAGGTTAAGGTTAGGGTTAAGTGTAGATGTAGCATTAATTAACTACGGTAATTGTTATCTCAATGGAAAGTCTCCACCAGGATAGAGAAACAAATGCGTGTGCGTGCGAGAATGTTCCCTGTGATGGACTGGCACCCTATACAGGATTGTTTCCCATCTTGCACCCTGTGATGCTGGATAGGCCCCAGCTCACTACAACCATGAATTGGATTGAGCGACTAGAGAAAATGGATGAATGTTAGCAAGACAAATTATCATTAAGGATTAATGACTCATTGTCTTTATAACCTCTGTTATTCCTGTTAATATGATAAAAAATATGTGTATTGCCTATTTTAGCTGAAACCAGTGACCCATTTGATCCAACAAGTAATATAGTTCACTCCATTAACTGCACCTGGATGGGACATCATTCCTTCCCAGGGTTGGGTAGGGGTTGCTGTTGTAGCGCCAAGGGATGCTTGCATGTGATGCCTGACCCAGGCCAGAATGCACCTCCAGAACTTGAACCCAGGTTCTTGTTGCGGTCGGTTAGTATCTTAGGCCACTGCACCACCCAAGCAACCGATTTTATCATTTAATTGTTTTAATATTACAAAATTGTTCAAGGCACCCACTGAAGTAGTTACGCACACAAACAGGCATGCTGCAAGCAAAACTAAACACATTTTTATAATATAAAAAATACATTATTGTTTAATTTGCGAATACTGTGTCATTTCACCAAACCCGTTGCATATCTGCTGTAATATAATTTACAAACCTACTTTAAAATATTTAAATATGTCGTGAATCCATGGACTGACGCATGTAAATATTAGTTTGAATGTTGAAACGCAGATAGTGATCAAGCTGCTGCTGTGAGTTACATTGTTGTAGGTCTGTTACGCAGAAGCAACATCTGTTTCACTGCATTCTGTCAGTATCCACCTGCTTAAAACTCGAGAGGCTGTAGTGCTGCAGTGTTACCTTTTTGGTTTTTTGACTTTCTCATTTTTTTTCATTAAGTGTCTTGTCTTTCTTTCTCTAGATGATTTTAAACCCATTTGTATAATATTTATGACTTGTCATCTTACATCAAGTTTGAAAATGGGTCTCATTTCTGTGTTGCCGTTTTTGTGTCTTCACTGAAATGTCCCCACAAGAATAGAAAGATCTTTGGTGCTAGATTTTGCTGGTCCTCATCGGGAAAATTGGTCATCTTACATCAAGTTTGAAAATGTGTCTCATTTCTGTGTTCCTTGTTATTTTCCTTGATCTCTTTCAATCTTCCCTCCATTTTGTCAGGGTGTGGTTGTAGTTCACGTCACTCCATACTTATGATCTGTCAGGACTTGAACCAAGGTCTTGTGGTGGGTTAGCATCTTAGTCCTCTGCACCACCCAAGGACCAACAGATTTTGTTGGTTAAATTTGTTAATATTACAAAATTATTTGAAATACCCCCTAAAGTACTGGCACGCACAAACAGGCATGCAGTATGCAAAGCAAAATACATTTTTTATGTAACTGATATGTTTTTGTATGAGTCTGTTTAATATTATTTGTATACACCAGTCAATATGTGATATAAATCTGCCTCACATGCATATACAGAGTAATATTTAAGCATACTTTTTTGTAAAGTTAAAGGAAGGAATTTTGATCTGTCCAAGATTATATTACCATGGGTCCATTTTATCTGCAGACCATGGTACGTTGTACACAGCTGTAGAACTTAAAATGTATTATTATTAGCTATTTTCCGCATAAAATAACAGGAAACCTAACTTAATAAAGCAACATATGATATGTTCTAGGTTATGTGTAATGGATCTGTACAAGATCTGACAGGTGGCCTACATTTCTTGAATTTTTAGTTTTTAATAATTTTTTTCTTTGTTTTTAGAATCAGCAAGGACCAAATCTTCAGCCATTTTGTCTTTGTGTTTACCCACAAGATGCTTCCACCAGGGCAGCTGGAAAACTGTCCTCATGAGTGAAACACACCTTCAGGGCTGGCCCTTTCTCTCCCGTGCTATCTCATCACTGCTATTGTGATCATATATGATAACTCCCATCCCCCTGTGGTTTCTGTCTGGTGGATTAGGAAAACCCCACTCTTCCTTGTTCTATTCTGACCTGGGCATTTTGTCTCCACTGACTGAAGAGGAAAACTGAGACGCTAACCAAAGATGCAATTGGCTGCAGTGACATAACATCAGTAATTATTCTGGGCTTTCTTCTCAGTCACCCCGAGCATTAAAAGTAACAAAACGTCAAAACCGTGAACCCGGAAGCATTGAAGACGCTGTGGAAAACAAAACGACACCAAAGACATCAGAGCTCAGTGACAAGATGGTTCAAGGCTTTATACCTGCAGGTCACCTCTGTTTTTAATTCTTAAGCTTTTTTAATGTATGTCAAAAATTCCTAGAGCAATCTTCAACAAATATTATGGAAAGAAAATGATTACACGTTTTCCATTGGAATTATAACACTGTGGACAGAAGCAGTTACTGTGCTCCTGGGCTTCTGCTGCAGAGAATTTTATGCTGTAATGAGGATTTCAAATGGCTTCTACTCACTACTATACAGCTGAGCTGGAGTTTGGAAATTGAACCCACTGAGTATTTTTGTTAGCACAATTCATTTTTATGTTGTAGTATAGTATAGCAATATCTGTTTGTGTTTTTTTCTTTCTAAGGTGAGATGTCTGGTTTCTTGTTTATATCCAAGGCCTCTTCTACACAAGGGATTTTGATAATGAGTGGTAGTGTTATAGACTACTAGTGTACATGTGCGAGTGTGCTTGCCTGTTTAAGTGAAGCCTTCCGTTGTCATGGGCCAATCCGGTGTAAATATTCTAGCTCATACACACAAATACACACGCCTAGACAGGCTTGGCCTCCGCTCTGACAAGCACACTTGCACATTCACACATTGAAAGAGCAAAAGTATGCACACTTTTAAACCTCCTACTTTTTCTTTTCCTTTTCAAGTTGCAGTGTTTTTCTACATGTCCTCAGAAATAAATAGCACATTTTTAAGGCCTTTAACATATACTCTATGTTTTATTATTATTATGCAAATGAACGTTGGAAAAAGTTTTTAAAATGGTAAAGCATTATTACATAGGGGTATTAAAAATAGTTCTATACATTAAAGAAATGTTTAATAAATTAAAGATACATTTTATTTATAAAGCATTAGTCTTTTATACTCAGTTTGATAATGATTTAGGATATCTGCAGTAACATTAGCATGAAACCAGTAATGGAGGAAATATTCTGTAAGCTGTGTGACAGAAGTTTGGTAGTTAATTGAATGAGAAAAATGCTGTTTTTGTTTTTTTTTGTTTGGGAATGGCAACGTACTGGGCTGTTGGACATAATGCACGTATTTGTCATGTTTTACATGCATTTGACCAATGTGGTATGGCAGTGTCCAGTATGGGAGATGTATTTTTATATTTACCTACAAATATTCTCAGGTTGTTTACAAAATAAGCATGCTATTGGCTTATCAAAACACTAAACAGTATATCAGTACACACACTTCGCTCCACTTCAAACTGGTGACTATTTATTGTTTTTTAAATGTCAAAATGCGAGCAAGATTATTTTTCACCAGTCCTCATTTTCATGGAAAATCATGAGGTGTAAAATGCTAATGGAAGTTTCTGTTTGAATTCTGGTGTGTGTCATTTGATACTACAGGAAACGTGACACCCTACAGGGCCTAATTACAGTGTGTTTCATGTTATTTGCTTTGCACTAAAGCATGTTTGTTGCTATGCACTGAACACTTACAAAATTGTGAGGTAACTGAGGAACGAAAAGAGGTGGAAATTCGAAAAATTGAACCAGATTGTTACAGTATCTTAACAAGTAAAGTGAGTTTGTAGTTTAGGGGATATACTACACATATTTCAGTGATAGAAGTCCCTGGAAGCCCATAATGTTGAGTGTAAGACCTGTAAGTTTACATAGCATTAATCTACAAGGACAGAGTCAAACATGCAAAAGCTGAGGTGTTACCGGCTTCCTAGGTGGCTGCAATGTGAATGTATCTAGTACCTCACACTCATTGAAGCCCACTGATAGATTTAGTAGGTAGAGAGGGAGTGCTACGACCTTACTTATTATGTAATTTAGTTTGTCCTGGCATTATCCCTTCTCTTTCTGCTTTTCTCAATCTTAAGTGCTTAATTCATAGCAAAACGATGTCCTCCTTCCAGGATCATGATACCCTCAAAAAATTTAATGAAGAAATTCCCTCTTAGCTACAGTAGTAGATGTATAAATAAAGTGCAGGCAGTTTGTTGGAGGTATACCTTCTCTCCTCCATCTGCTTTATATCTGATACACAGCTGTGTTCATTATTCCATTCTTAAATAACTTTCTTAAATAACCTAATAAATCCTTGAACTCCACAGACAGCCAGTGAGCTTCAGTGAGCCGGCTTTCTTGTTCAAACACATCTGACACAATTAAGCATTTTATGCTCCACTTGATATGCTGCAGCACAGAAACGACTTCATATCTGACCGATTTGATTAGCCCTACATTTTCACTACATACATTTTGAAAAGAACAAGAATAAGGTTATTCTGAATTACACGCCTGAAGGACTGCCACCAAAAACAAAACAAAACAAAGAGTTGAAAAGTAGAAACAGAATTTCTTATGACGTAACGCACCATGAATTAAGCCAGTGTAGCACCCTAGTGTATATTTACTCTTCCACCTGTAGCAGTACAGTCCTGCTTAAGATGAATTTGTGGCATCTATATCAACCATTCATGCATCCATTAGGGATTTTCCAGACTCTTTTTTTCTCAATAGGTCGCCTGTATTCAGATACAATATCCAACAACCCTCCAGCATCTTCTTACACTTCAGTAATCTCTCTGTCGCTAGTAACACGATACACTGGCAGTATCACAGCCCTGCTTCAGACTTGTTTTTCAGGTTGTGTGATGCGAACACTGCGTAGCTGACTTTCAAATCTACTTGACCACTGATATCTGTCCTGTTGCTATGTTACTTGTGATATACTTTATGCCTATTGCAAGATATTGTAGTAGTGCTGTTCAATGAGGTCTGTCTTAGGAGTGGCCAGTCGAGCAGGTTCATTTGCCTTAAGTCAACAGTGCAGATCCTTTAAGATGAAAGAGGTCTGGTTGAGCAGGTCTAAGAGGATAATAGGGTCCCTGTGCTACATTGTACTTGAATGTAAACAACTGTTCAATAAATGGAAAGTGTCAGATAACTTTAATGTCCATGTTTTTACTCTGATTTAAAAGGAGTCTGCCACAGAGTTTGTGTGGTATGTGTGCATGATTGAAATCTGAAAGGCAGGCTGGCTGACAAACCTAAGTCTGTTTAGGATTGCATGTTTCTATGCAAATACATGACTTGCATTTGCCTATATTGTCTTGTTTGTGTGATAACTGTCTACCCGTTGAGAGCAGCAAGACCTCGAGCCATAAAATGTGGACTTTCCGGTTTTCGCGGGTCCCTCTGCCATCTTCCTCGTCCTTTTACCATCTCTTTTGCTTACTCTCTGTCTTGTTTGTTACCCTCCCCGCCTGTGCTTTGTTCTTTCAGTTACTCCACTGTCATTCCAGTCTGTTGTGATCTTTACACACAGTGCTGCACAGTTGAACCTTCTTAGCAAGAGATTCAGTTCTCGAGATCAAACTTGCTTAACCTGTCTTCCACCATGTGATTATACTAACCTGTAATTTCGCTGCAGTCAGTGTGTTTGAGTGTGTGTGTGTGTGTGTGTGGTGGGTGGCGGGGGCACAAGTTAATAAATCATTGTGAGGACCAAATATCGCAACAAGGATAGAAAGATCTGACAGTTTTTTCCTTGTGGGGAGATTTTGCTGCTCTGCACAAAAGAAATCATTTCTTTTTTTTTTTTTTACAATACTGCCACTTTCTTTTGAAAAACCTAAAAAGTCAAAAAGATTTGCTTTACATTACTGGGGTTAAGGTTAGGATTAGGTGTAGGTGTTGTATTAGTTATCTACCGTAATCATTAGGTCAATGGAAAGTCCCCAGTACATATGTTTACCAAGACTTTGAGTGCGTGTTTCATCTCACACCTTTCAGAAACCTGTTGCTACAGGCCTGTCTCCACCCACTGACATTTCCTTTACTTTTTGAATCCACCAATTAGGTGCACCTCTACTGCATGTTGTGTTGTATTCATGTCTGTACTGAGTGTGTTATGCAGATTGTGAAGATCCACTAGCTTTCAGTGAAACATTCAAATCAGCTGTAAGGTTTTGGTCGAACTGGTTAAAATGGGTCAATGGATCAAGCAGAGGCCTGTTAAAATGTAGTACTGGCGTTATATGTAACATTTACATTTACATTTACAGCATTTAGCAGACGCTCTTATCCAGAGCGACTTACAATTGATACAATCTTACAATCCAAGCAATTGTGGGTTAAGGGCCTTGCTCAAGGACCCAACCGTGGCAGTTTCAGCAGAGGTGGGGTTTGAACCCTTCTGGTCCAGAGTCCAGTACCTTAACCACTAGGCTACCACAGTACCACATATGTAAAAAGATGTTTCAGAAAGACTTTAGACATAATCTGTGAAAGTGCTTTATTTTAAAACAGTTCAGCAAAACAGTTAAAAATGGCAGTGTTTAAAATATTTAAAAATACTTGTAATAATTTTGGCCAAATCTAACAGCAAGGAGAAAACACATTACACTGTTAAAAATATAAATAACACCGGTGGGCACACATCCCCCAAACTATGCCTATGAAATAAGCAAATAAAACAAACAAACAAACAAAAAACATTGTAACATCAGGAGCTTTAGCGTCTTCTTCTTTAGGGTGCAGAGCATGTGCACTGCTTGCCGGATCAGAATTGCACTCTCCCGAAGCTCCATGTACAAGAAAAAAGAGGAATGGAATGCATTAAAGAGCACACATTTTTGTTGTAAGTGTAGCATACAGCAAGTCCAAAAAAACTTTCAGAATGTCAAGCATCACTGCCAGCACTCCAATAATCTGCGGCTTTATGGCTGAACTGGCCAGACAGAAAACCTCTCATCAGTCAAATATACATGAACACCCTCCTGGATTTGCAAAAAAAAAAACACCATATGGGGAAAAAGTATTAGTTCAGCCACGGATTGTGTAAGTTTGGGGCCCGTGAGAAAGAGAGGAGGTCTTAATTTTCATCATAGGTTTACACTTCAAACATGAGAGGACAAAATGAGGACAACAAATCCAGGAACAAACCATTGTAGGATTTTTAAAAAATGTTAATTGTACAATTTATGTGGAAAATAAGTATTTGGACAATTAACAAAAGTTCAACGCAATACTTTGTAACCAGAACTTTGGGCCCAATGACAGAGGTCAAAAGTTCCTGTAAGTCTTCACCAGATTGGCACACATTGTAGCTGGTATATTGGCCCATTCCTCCATGAAGATCTCCTCTAGGGCACTGATGTTTTGGGGCAAGACGGACTTTCAACTCCCTCCACAAATTTTCTATGGGGTTGAGCTAGGCCACTCCAAGACCTTGAAATGTTTTTTATGGAGCCACTCCTTCGTTGCCCGAGTGGTGTATTTGGGATCATTGTCATGCTGGTAGACCCAGCCACGTTCCATCTTCAATGCTCTCATTGATGGAAGGATAGTTTGGCTTAAAATCTCACGATACATGGCCCCGTTCATTCTTCCCTTAACACAGATCAGTCGTCCTGTCCCCTCTGCAGAAAAACAGCTCCAAAGCATGATGTTTCCACCTCCATGCTTGACAGTAGGTATGGTGTTCTTGGGATGCGACTCAGCATCCTTTTTCCTCCAGATGAGTTTTTACCAAAAAGTTCTACTTTGGTTTCATCTGACCACATGATAATCTCCCAATCTTCTTCTGGATTATCCATATGCTCTCTGGCAAACTTCAGATGGGCCTGGACATGTACTGGCTTAAGCAGGGGGACACGCCTGGCACTGCAGGATCTGAGTCTCTCTCGGCGTAGTGTGTTACTGATGGTAGCCTTTGTTACTTTGGTCCCAGCTCTCTGCAGGTCATTCATCAGGTCCCTCCGTCTAGTTCTGGGATTTTTGCTCACTGTTCTCATGATCATTTTGACCCCACGGGATGAAATCTTGTATGGGGCCCCAGATCAAGGGAGATTATCAATGGTCTCGTATGTCTTACAATTGCTCCCACAGTTGATTTATTCAAATCAACCTGCTTCCAAGCCTGGTGCAGGTATACAATTTTCTTCCTTGTGTCCTTCAACAGCTCTTTGGTCTTGGCCATGGTGAGTTTGGAGTCTGACTGCTTGAAGGATGTGGACAGGTGTCTTTATACAGAAATGAGGTCAACACAGGTGCCATTAATATAGGTAACAAGTGGAGGGACAGAAGGAGCTTCTTAAGAGTTCAGGTCGTGAGAGCCAGAAATTTTGCTTGTTTGTTGGTGACCAAATACTTATTTTCCACCATGATTTACAATTTAACTTATTTAAAAATCCTTACCAATCGATATCCTGGAGTTTTTTTTCTCATTTTGTCTCTCATAGTTGAAGTGTACCTATGATGAAAATTACAGACCTAAATAAAGCATCCAGATAGAAATGATTGCTGCAAAACATGGCATGCAGTTGCATCACAGGCAGATGTGTAAACGATTAGACATGGGTCTTGCCACAAGAGGGCGTAAAAGTACTTCTTCCGCTTTTAGCTAGCGTACCTCTTGGTGAGAGATCATTGACTGCGGAACATGCAACACATTTTGCCCAGTTGACTGACTTTGAGAGGGAGCACATTATTGGACTGAGAGAAGCAAGATGGACATTTCGCTGATTTGCCCATCATCTAAGTCTTGTGACCTAGCTGTTAGGAAGTGTTGAGAGCAGTGGTTCTGTGAGGGTACGCACACAGCTAACAGGTTGTGGATGACCCAGACAGACATCCAGTAGAAAGGATTATTTGATCCGCCGACAAGCACAAGCAGCTCCCACAGTTTCATTGTCCACCATCCAGACACAGGTGGCACCTTCACTACACACCCCTGTCTCTGCCTGGACCGTTTCCAGGTGCATAGAAGAAGGAAATTTGTTGTCACGGTGCCCATTACATGTCTCTCCATTGACAGCCAGCCACCATCACCTTCTTTTGTAGTTGTTCGTTTGTAGTTGTATTGTGAACTAAAAAACCTAGACTGCTATGGACTGGGACTGTATTGTCTTTAGCAATGAATGGATGTTTGAGATCTAACAATGGTCTTGTGGTGAGCTCTTCAATTCTGCCTTTGTTGTGGAACTGCTGTTGTGATGATTTGGGGAGCCATCATATATGACAGTCGGTTACCCCTAGTAGTGATACGAGGGACACTAAAAGTTCAGAGATATGAGAAGGACATCCTGCAGCCATATGTGTTGCCTCTCATGACAGGGTTTCCAACTGGCATTTTTCAGCAGTATAGTGCTCACCTAAGCACAGCAAGGGTTTCCCAGGAATCCCTCTGTCAGATTGCAATACTTGCCTGGTCGCCAGATTTTTCATCATTCAAGCATTTATAGGAACAGCTGGAACTCCAGCTTCAGACTATGAGTGTGGAGGATCTACAGGCCCAGCTGTGGGCCATTGTGTCAAAAAGGCATGTCTAGCAGTCAACCTGTTATGATAAACCAGAAGAACTAGGCTAAAGAACCCAAACGCTTGAACACAGGCAGACAACCGAGTGACCAAGAAGCAAAGTTATTTATTAAAGGGAAAACTCTGAGGGTACAGATAGTCAAAAACTTATGAGTATTGAGACTTGCGAAGATCAAGTGAGAACAGAAAACAAAAACAAAAATCCAGGGAGCGGGCGCCAGAGCGGGAACCAGGAGGACCAGAGAATTATTGCAGTAAGTGTGGCAGTGGATGAAGTGTTGCTGAAGTCCAATCCAGGAGAAAGAATCAGATGTCTGGGAAGAAATGAGGGTGGTAGCATTCTGTTAGGGTGCACGGCGGGAGCAGGAGAAGGAGCAGGATGAGCGCAGGTTCCAGTCAAAAAATACAGTTTATTAACAAAGTAGATAAACAACCAAGGAAGAACACAGATATGGTGAAAGAACCGAGGAATAAACACAGCTAACCCAAACACAGCTTAGTCCGTGGAATGAATAAATAAACACAGCTAACAAAAAACACAGCATACAAAACACCGCAATAGTCCACTGAACAAACTAGTGAGCATCTGGGGAAAAACACGGGAGCATAGGGAATTGTAGAGGACGAGCCGCGGAGCACAGGGAACACAGAGGTGAAAACAAAATAGTGTAGGGACGCTTGGATGAGCCGCGGAACTAACATGGAGCACAGGGAATCCTGAGGTGAAAACAAATAGCGTAAGGATGCTAGGGAAAACCATGGAGCAAAAAGCAGAGCTCAAGAAATGCGGAAGAACAACAAAGAGCATGGCAATGGCTGGAAAGCCGATGGAGCAAACAGGGCTAGTGCTAGGCTAATGCGGAGCAACGCGAAGTACAGAACCTGCGAAAGAAAGTCCAACACGGATGAAGCGGGAAATGGGAGAAAACCACAGCGGATGGAATCGCAAACAGGAGTAATCCACAGGAGTAAGTACACAACCACAGGAAACGCGGAGCGAAGGAAGCGCACCAAACGCCCGGGCAAAACCAAGACAAAGCGTCACAGACCGTGGAGCTAATAAGCACCCCAGGACAGCTGCGCGCATTTAGCAATCAGTTCATAATAATAAGAGAGAGTCTCGGGTAGGTGCGCATCCGTCACATGTCCCACCGGAGGACATTGTGGGCAATGCAGTCTTGATCGACAGAAAACCGGGGTTCAGCCACGGGGCAACCACACAATCTCTCACCAAGAAGTACTCTGCTCAAAAGTAGCCTCTGAGAGCCTTGTTACAGAGCAGCAGTGGAAGCACTTTTCCATCTGTTTCTCTACATACTTTGTTGGTCCCCTTTACTCAGTTTTCTAATGATCAGGACCCTGACAGGACCACAACATATCAGGTACATTTGGGTGGTGGATCATTCTGTAATGACACTGATGTGGTGGTGGTGTGTTAGTTTGTGTTGTACTTGTATGAGTGAATCAGTATTGTGCAAGTTTTCGTGGTCAGGGATCTCTAAACAGTCATTCAAAGAGTTGATGATGAAGCCTTTTACCAAAAGGTAGGCTACTAATTCTGATAACTCTGGAGGGCACTTTACTATATTGCAAGGACAGACAGTGTCATAGATGTAAAGCATTCTCACATAGATTGAACTTATTTTACACAAAGCACCATACATGTGAGAGTTAAATACTGAATAAATGAATAAATAAACAAACAAATGAACAAAGAGCAAATGAGCAAGTTAGTGACATTGCCAGTCACAGAGGTGCTTTGCATCTAAAAATAAAGGCTGATGTTAAAAATGTTGAGTGCCATATCCTTAACGCTTGTGTACTGATGAAACACTAAAATATGCCATAATGGGAGTAGCATAAGTTGGAGCATCTGAGCGTCCTGTGTCTTTCGCCAATGAAAAATCCTGCAAAAAGGCAAAGCAGTCATACATCTGCCCCACAGTGAAGACCAGTGACCTGGTAGAAATTATGGGGTGGCATATGGGGCCAATCAGATTGAACGGGGGGTGCACGTGCTACTGAAACTGCGAATAACCACAGTGACACAGATGTGAACCTTAATGTTGCGTTATGGCCACTTGTCTCTTTTGAATTTACTGGCTTTTGAATTCATCACATGACTCACAATGCGGTTGACTGAGCGCATGATTTACTAAGAAGTGTTGAAATTTTTCATGAGTCCTGGAGTCCGTGCTGAGCATTATTAGTCCCAAAGTAAGCATTATTAGTCATATTAGCTAGTAGAAAGGGAATGAATGAATGAATAAATTCAGGTCCAGACATGTGCTTCTGGACTCTGGATGATCCTATGGCAGAACCAGAGACTGTGGTAGGAATTATATCTCCCAGTTGGCTTGGGAAGTCTGGGGATCCCCCAAGGTGGAACCTGAAATCTGTGATCAGGGATAGAAATGTCTGGACCGATCTTCTCACTACCTGGCACAGTTGAACCTTCTTAGCAAAACACCACCTCAACCCTTTAGCAGGAAAAGTGGAAGGAAAGTAAGGTAAAAAATAAGATTTTTTAGGTACAAAGACAACAATGAGAATCCTATAATCAAAATAGCAATATCACCTGATGACCAACCCCCAACATTCACCACCTTGGATGTCTGCTCTGCTTTAAGCAAAGTGAACACACAGAAAGTGGCTGGGCCTGATGGAATACCTGGTCGCGTGTTTACAGCCTGTGCAGTACAGCTGGCTGGGGTCTTCACGGACATCTGTCCCTGGCCTATGGAGTGGTCCTTAGTAGATTCAAGACAGCCACCATCGTACCAGTGCCTAAGCACTCCACTGCCAAGACCCTTAATGATTTACGCACTGTTGCACTCACCCCCATCATCGCCAAGTGCTTTGAGAAATTAGTTTTCTCACACTTGAAGTCCTGCTTACCTGCTACACTGGACCCACACCAGTTCGCCTACCACTGCAACAGGTCAACAGAGGACGCCATTGCCACTACACTCCATTCTGCACTAACCCACCTGGATAACCACAACACGCACGTTAGAATGCTGTTCATTGACTTTAGCTCAGCATTCAACATTGTGATACCATCAAGGCTGATCTCCAAGCTCAGATAGCTTGGTATAACCTCATCCCTCTGCAACTGGACACTGGACTTTCTGACCAACAGACCCCAGTCTGTTAGGTTGGGTAACTTCACCTCTTCCTCCATTACCCTGAACACTGGCGTGCCACAGGGCTGTGTGCTGAGCCCTCTTCTGTACTCCCTGTTTACCCATGATTGCGTTCCTGTTTATGACTCTAACACCATAATCTAGTTCGCAGATGATACCATGGTGGTAGGTCTGATCAGAGACTACGATGAGACGGCCTACAGGGAGGAGGTTCATCACTTAGCTGTGTGGTGTACCAACAATAACCTGGCACTTAACACCCTGAAGACCAAGTAGATCATCGTGGACTTCAGTTGGACGAAGTGCCTTTCACACCAACTCATCCGCATCAATGAAGACGTCGTAGAGAGAGTGTCAAGTTTCAAGTTCCTTGGCACCCACATCGCTAATGATCCCAGCTGGTCACTTAACTCCTCTATCCTGGTAAAAAAGGCACAACAGCGCCTCTACTTTCTAAGGATGCTTAAGAAAGCTCACTTGGATCCCAGGATATTGGTGGACTTCTACTGCTGTACCATTGAGAGCATTCTCACAAACTGCATCTCTGTATGGTATAGCAACTGCTCTGTATCAGATCAGGCAGCACTCCAGCGGGTGGTGAAAACTGCCCAACGGATCATCGGTGCGCCTTTACACACCACTGAGTACATTTACCACAAGCGCTGTCTGAGCAGGTTTAGTAGCATCATTAAGGATGTCTACCACCCTAACTACGGACTGTTCACCCTCCTTCCATCTGGCAGGCGTTACAGAAGCCTCCGTTCCTGCACCAGCAGGCTAACGAAGAGTTTCTTTCATGAGGCGGTAACCCTGCTAAATGCATCATCAAAAGCATAACCGCACTCATTACTGCACTGTACTTTAACATTTGCACTACCTTGCACAAATAATCTGTATATATGCTGCAAACACTATACAGCAGTCTGCTCATTTGCTCATTGCACATTTACGTATCTTTTACATATATGTGTATATGTACACTTTTTGTATATACTTTCTGTATATGCTTATCGCTTTACTGTAGCAATTATATGTAAATAATTCTGTATTTATTTGTAAATAATACTGTATTGCACTTCTGGTTAGATGCTGACTGCATTTCATTTGCTTTGTATTCATACTCTGCACAGTGACAATAAAGTTGAATCTAATTTAATCTAACACAATTTATTCTTTTATTTTATGCATATCCCAAATATGTGGTTTACCATGACCCATGAAGTCATTGACTATTAAAATTAACTAAACCAAGTAGAAAAAGTGGACAGAAGATGAACTGCATTAGTTTGTCATTCTGAAATGAATGGCAACTTCTGCAAGTCTTACTGATTTAGAATTAGTTCTGCAAGTGTCACAAGAATAAAGTTAATGTTTTGGAATGGCCAAGTCAAAGTCCTGACCTTAATCCAATCGAAATGTTGTGGAAGGACCTGAAGCGAGCAGCTAATGTGAGGAAACCCACAAACATCCCAGAGTTGAGGCTGTTCTGTATGGAGGAATGGGCTAAAATTCCTCCAAGCCGGTGTGCAGGACTGATCATCAGTTACAGGAAATGTTTAGTTGCAGTTATTGCTGCACTTGGGGGTTCACATACTTTTTCCACTCACTAATATGGAATATTGGATCATTTTCCTCAATAAATAAATGACCAAGTATAATATTTTTGTCTCATTTGTTTAACTGGGTTCTCTTTATCTACTTTTAGGACTTGTGTGAAAATCTGATGATGTTTTAGGTCATATTTATGCAGAAATATAGAAACAAGAGCAAAACGAGCAAAGAGCAAACGAGCAAATTAGTGACATTGCCAGTCACAGAGGTGCTTTGCATCTAAAAATAAAGACTGATGTTCAAAATGTTGAGTGTCATGTCCATAACGCTTGTGTACTGATGAAACACTAAAATATTGCATAATGGGAGTAGCATAAGTTGGTGGCATCTGAGCGTCCTGTGTCTTCCGCCAATAAAAAATCCTGCAAAAAGGCAAAGCAGTCATACATCTGCCCCACAGTGAAAACCAGTGACCTAGTAGAAATTATGGGGTGCCATATGGGGCCAATCAGATTGAACGGGGGGTGCACGTGCTACTGAAACTGCGAATGACCACAGTGACACAGATGTGAACCCTAATGTTGCGTTATGGCCACTTGTCTCTTTTGAATTTACTGGCTTTTGAATTCATTACATGACTCACAATGTGGTTGACTGAGCGCATGATTTACTAAGAAGTGTTGAAATTTTTCATGAGTCCTGGGTCAATGCTAAGCATTATTAGTCCCAAAGTAAGCATTATTAGTCATATTAGCTAGTAGATATCAAAGGGAATGAATGAATGAATGAATGAATAAATTCAGGTCCAGACATGTGCTTCTGGACTCTGGACAATCCTATGGCAGAACCAGGGACTGTGGTAGGAATTATATCTCCCAGTTGGCTTGGGAAGTCTGGGGATCCCCCAAGGTGGAACCTAAAATCTGTGGTCAGGGATAGAAATGTCTGGACCGATCTTCTCACTACCTGGCACAGTTGAAATCTTAAAGGTTTCACAAACTTTCAAGCACCACTGTATGTGAATATGAAATGAATGGTGTCTTTTGCAAGTCTTACTGATGTAGAATTAGTTCTGCAAGTGCCACCAGCTGACAAACACATTAGGAAATATCTGGTGACATTCAGGGAACAAGTAATTCCACCCCACAGAAAATAATGTGTCAGTGTCTTAAAAAAGGTTCAGTATTCTAGCCTCTAGACCTGATTATATGCTCAGTAGCCCTTTTAGAATATAGGCTGAGTAATCCACCTACTGAATTGTTAGTGTGGATTACACCACTGGTCGTATTTTCTTTGCACGTAACATCACTCGTGTTTTCTTAAAAAGACTGCAGGTTCGAGCATGCTACCAGTTGAATAATTACAGAGGAATTTACATGGTATCTCTCTCTTGCTTCCTGCTCTCTGCATACAGACACAGAAAAGTGGGGGAGATACTGCAGGAACAAAGACCACAAGAAGAATGTGTAGTCAATGCTGGTATGTGATGGAGCAACATTAGTTTGCTGGGCTGAATATGTGGCGGTTAAGACAATCTCACACCTAGGTGGTCATGCAGGGACAGGTTTCCAAAAGCATAATGAGGAAGAACAAAGATTGCATCATTTATACACTGTAATTTGCTGTATTTTCAATAAAAACAAAACAAGACTCTGTAGGACAAAGACACAAGTATAGCAATTGTTTTTCAAAGTTGGAGGGAAATTGATTTCTCTTTAGCCATTTACCAAGTTTCCTGCATAATAAAACAATATATACAATGCTGTTTGAAAGTTTGTGAACCCTTTAGAATTTTCTGTTTTTCTGCATAAACTAAAACATCATCAGATTTTCACACAAGTCCTAAAAGTAGATAAAGAGAATCAAATTAAACAAATGAGACAAATATTATACATTTATTTATTTATTGAGTAAAAGTATCCAATATTGCATATCTGTGAGTGGAAAATATCAGGTGTTTTCAATCAATAGGATGAGAATTGGGAGTGTGTTGTATTTAAAGCACATAGCACACAAGTAATTCTGCCAAAATTGGTTAAAAGACAAGTAAATTTATGTTCTCAAATGGCCAAGTAAAAGTCATGAACGTAATCCAATGTTGTAGAAGCAGTTAATGTGAAGAAACCCACCGAAATGTTGCTCCAGAAATTGCATATG
Source organism: Ancistrus triradiatus (assembly GCA_025084515.1). Classification (NCBI taxonomy): domain Eukaryota; kingdom Metazoa; phylum Chordata; class Actinopteri; order Siluriformes; family Loricariidae; genus Ancistrus; species Ancistrus triradiatus. Next base: position 92,207 of record JAJAGP010001323.1, read on the forward strand.
AAACTAAATGATAACTAACAGACTGTGAATGCTAGTTTGAAGTTTTGTGTGTTGCTAACCACACAGCAGTAGTGTTGAATGAACCTTTAACAGTGTTACAACACAGTAAGTTTTGGAGCAGAGCATATGAAGAATAGCATTCAATAAGTTCAGTAAATGATATTAATTGACTTCTTTCCATCCATACAAATTAAGAGAAATTTAGTACTGTTGCTTCTCTTTACTCTATGAAGGCATCTTGCATAAAAAATAATATAAATGTACAATTTGCCACCCAAGAGGACTGGTTCATTTATTGTCTTTATCCTGCCAAGTTTTTTCCTCATGATGTTTTTTTTTTTTTTATGCCAATGTAACTCTGTAATAATGTCTTGCTCATTACGGATTTTTGACCCATGTCAACGTTCTTTTGTAACAAAATGTACACACATTTGAATTTAAACTTAAATTACAGGAGGTACAAAAAAGAGACCAATTATAACAACAAAGTACTTGCTTCTCAAGAACACTCTATATTCATGTTCCCCCTATAAGGAAAACAACAAGTACACCATAAAACACTACTTGTAAAAATATCATTTGCAACACAATGGCTGTACATAGACAGAGTTTCTGGGACAGCTGCTTGTGGACGGTTCAGACAAAAAAATCTATTCGGCAGAAATGAAAGAGAAAATGCTCCACCATTTCCACTGCTTAGACACTGATGTCATTCATTGTCACAGTCAAACTGTCAGATATTTAGACCAGCCCATATGCACGAGTCATTTCCTCAAGATATACAATTTTCTTCTAAATGCAATATAATCAAAATACTGTACATTTTAGCACTTTTGTGATTATCTATATTGTGGATATCTTGATCTAACTCCATGCTCTAAGTTGTGTTTGCTATATCAATATTTAACAGAAATGTGACATATATGATATGCAGTATATTACACAGGCAAAATATACTTTAGGGACTGCATACATGCCAGTATCTGTTTTCTGATGTGACAAACAAGGTAACATTAACTAGCCTACTGTTAATGATAGCACACTAAATATAGGAAAGGAATTGTAACCTATCAATGATGTGTAAGAGCCTACTCTAAATACCTGTTGAACTAGGTGAAATATGAACAGGAGGCATGAACAGGGTGGGGTGGCACAATGATGCAATGATTAGCACTGTCACCTCACAGCTCCAAGATCCCTGGTTCAATCCCGACCCTGTGCTTGAGTTTGCATGTCCTTCCCATGTCTGTGTTTGTTTACTCTGGGTGCTCTGTTTCCTTCCCACATTCCAGAACAACATGTGTTAGGTTAATTGGTTTCTAAATTGTCCTGAGTGCAAGTGTCACTTACAATGGATTGGCGCCCTGTCTAGGCTTGCTATTGTCTTGTGCCCTCTTGTGCCGAACTAGGCATCGGATTTCCCGCAACCCTGACGAGGATTAAGCGGATAAGACAATGAATGAATGAATAAAGAGGGCACCCAAGAGAGTCCTGTTGGAAGCCAAGTCAGTGTAACCTGTTTACCTTTACATCAATTAGCAAATTCCCTCATCCAGAGTGACTATCGATAGCAACATACAGAATGCTGTGGGGTTGATGCTAAGCTGTGCCACACTATGAGACTCTTTGTCAGGACTGTGGTGGCCTAGCAGGTAAGATACTGGACTATGGACTCCTAGACTATGGACCAAAATTTCTAGGATTCAAAACCCATCTCTGCCAGGCTGCCACTGTAGGGTTCTTCAACAAGGTCCTTGACCCACAATTCCTTGGACTGTAAGATTGTATCAATTGCAAGTCACTCTGGATAGGGCCGTCCGCTAAATGACATAAATGTAAATTCACGATTGCATTAAAGACGTGCACCTTTTGCTGTCCACAAGCCAACGTAGTTCCAAAAGTCAGGGTAGTTTTCTAATGCTGTAGCAATACTGCTAAAGTGTTGCTATGTGTTGTTATCATCTATCATCTATTATATCATTATCATCTATTATATACATACATATATATATATATATATATATATATATATATATATATATATATATATACATCTATTATATATATATTATATATTATATCTATCATCTATTATATATCTATATGTTAACTATCTATCAGAAATACTGGAAGTGTCTCAATCAATGCCAAGTGTCTAGAGTATTTCTGCAAATAGCTCTTGTATAACCAGTTCATATCAGTTTTGCTCTTTACTCATACACAATCTGACATTTTACCAGGGTCACCATCTTGATACTCAGTAATTTGTTGATTAGGTATCACAAGTGTTACAAACATATGGCATGGGAACTGACATCAGCTCCGTTTGTCTTCAACATTGGTTTTTTTAATAGTATTTGTGAGGTGATTCTTGTGAGGGCTTGACTAGCACAGCTAGTTCTCATGACTGCAGCAATGCAAAGTGTGCCGTGAAGGAGTGGTATTTCAATCCCAGAGGGATTATACATTGTTGTAACAGAGCTACTTTAACGGTAAAAAGGCGGGGCTCACCGTTAGGTAGCAAGGCTGTACAAAGGTTGTAGTGCTGCAGTGCCATCTACAGACTTCAATTTGTTGCTGCTCCTGTAGTAGCTTGTTAGTAGGAGTTCTGTAAAAGGTTACTACTGCACCCATTGTGCCAATCTCAGCAAAGCTTTGGTCTGTTAACATTTGGTCAATTGATTTTAATAAAAAAATAAAATACAATAAAAAATGTGTTAATTCTAATAATGAAATCATATGAATAAAATCTAACAATAATAACTAGAAGGCAGCATATTGGCTCGGTGGGAAACACTGTTGCCTAGCAACGAGAAGGACGTCGGTTCAATCCCAGGTGGAGCGGCCTGGGTCCTTCCTGTGTGGAGTCCTCCCTGTGTCTGTGTGGGTTTACTCCAAGTACTCCGGTTTCCTCCTACAGTCCAAAGGGGAGGTAGGTTAATTGGTGTCTCTAAAGTGCCAATAGTCTATGAAAGTGTGAGTGTGCCCTATGATGGATTGGTGCCCTGTGTAGGGTTGTTCTTGCTTGGTGCCCTGTGCTGCCGGCTAGGGACTGGCTCTACCGCAACTCTGTCCAAGATGAAGTGATTAAGAAAATGAATGAATGAATGAATAATAACAAGGAAAAAGAAATAGTTTAAGAATTTTGTGTTAAAAAACTAAATTAAAAAAATTAATTACACGAGTTACACATTTATTTATAATGCTTGTTTGGTTGGATGCTCTGCTAGTAGATGTGCCATCCCTTCTGTGGGCGAGACTAGACAACAGGTTTAAATTCTTAAGACTCGAACCATTGTTAATTTGTTATGAGTAATTGTGTGCAAGACTGTGAATAAAAGTCATGAAAGAATTAAACAGGGTTAGCTGAACTGTAACAGTTTGCAAACAGATGAAAAGTGGGAGGGTCTGCGATGAGATGATTCATTGCAGCAAGTATTGCAGGTGGCCCCAAGTGAAGCAGAGGACTGACTCACAATGGTGCACAATTATCCAATCACTTGAGTCCAGGTGTGGAAACAGCGCCAGGTGAAGGATCACATCCAGCAGCAGATTAGGTATGTAATATATATGCAGACATTTCCATAATATGCAGCAGCTAGCAGCCTATGAGGATGAGGGCTAATACATCCAAAACACAGATAACCAGCTTTGTATTTATTAGTGAAGTGGAACAGAGTAGTCTTTAGTAGTCTTTAGTAGTCTTTCTGACTGTGTTATTTTAGTTATTTTAGATATGTGATGTGTTGTGGTGTTATAACAGTAATAAAACAAGCACATTACTTCTATCTTATTTAAAAAGTGAATGAATGATTGAATAAATACATTTACTTTGACCTTTCTTTCACTGCAGGTATTGGAGAATGAACCCATGATATTTCATGTTTTGTGTGGTCGGCTTTATTTTAGTTGAAGCCGACTACACAAAACATAATATACATCCATTACTGCATTTCAGTCCTGCAACACATTCCAAAGCAAGATGGGACGGTAAAGCTTTCACCACTTTGTAATGTTGCCATTCTGTTTCACAACTGCAAACATATCGTGTGCACAAAAATGTGCTCTGTCACTGTTGCATTTTTTGTTTCAAAATTCTCCACAGATTCTCTACTGCAGACAGGCAGTCATACGGGTACAATCATATTCCACAGCCATGCATTTGTAATGTGTGCAGCATGTGGTTTTGCATTGTCTTCTTGAAAAATACATGGACATCCATGGAAAAGATGTAGTCTTGATGGCAGCATATGTTGCACTAAAATCTTAAAGTCCTTTTCTGCATTGTGAGGGTGGGGACATAGATAGCTCTCTCTTCAGCTGCATGGTCTGGTGCAATGACCACATTGCTACTGACACTGCACCAACCTACAGTTGTGAGATTGAGATATATATATATGTATATATATATATATATATACACACTTGCATATTATTACATTTACATATACTATACTTGAACTCGAACACTGGGACACCAGACTGTCACAGTGTATATTAATCAGATAGGTAGTAGTTTTTATCGCAGGTTTAATCCCAAGTAATCCCAGGGACTGGTACATGGATAAAGGTTTCATAACTGTGTGAGAACTACTTATTTGTAATTTTGTTGTGTTTCTATGGCAATGTCAAATACCATGGCTTAGAAAACAGCACTAAAACTGACGTAATGCCAGTAAGTTAGTTAATCTTTTGTCCTAGAGCCTAAACGGTTTATGACACATAACATGTTAATGTGTAAGTTTTGAGAATTATATTGTTCAAGCAAATTCCTGTCATTGGAAAGGTTTAACATACTCTGCATATATGCAAACTGTGAATTACTTTCTATTAATTGTCAAACTAAGTATAATTTCCTGATGAATTGCTGCTATTGCAAAACTGTAATGATTAACAAGCGACAGCTCCCAAGTTACAATTACAAATCCTACTCTGCTAAAAATTTCTGCTAGATCTGTCACATAAACGATAGTATATGATGGAGAAACCAATTTTCTATTGGACTCTCACAATGTGTACATTAATAGACAGTATTTTACAAACATTATTTTTGTCGTTACACACAGATTACATAATTACATTTAAGAAATACTTTCCAATAGTGAAATGCATTACATATTGTCTATATTTTTCACCCAGTGCAGGAGCAATGTTGTTTTGGATTTCCAGCACAGATGACTAAGCCCGTTAGCATTTAATGAGACTGCTTTTTGCTTGTTGTCTTTTGAGAAACTTTAGCTGGACAGGCCCTTACACGTGAACAGAAGTTTCCATATACACCATACTCTTGATTAAACAGTATTACTCCTGAGTATGAAGCACAATGTCTGTCACAAATATACAAGAGAAGAAGATGGAGGCAGACATATGTGCAAATTTGAAGGTTTATTTACAGTGACAACGGTTATATAATGGTGGGCAACAGAGAAACACAGAACTAACAAACAGCACAGACACAGAAGCTAACAAACTGTACAAATACAAACTAGGGTACTTCCACGCAGAAACAGTGCTACAAAGAGTGCTAAACATAACAATGGAAACGCAACACAAAACATAGGTCACACAAGACACACTGAAACACAGAACACCAGAAGTACACAGACAAAGACCAGGAGAGAGAACAAACCAGAACCGGGAGCCAGGAGAAACAGGGTGCGGAGTAAAAGGAAGCGCAAAAGAGTGAAGGCTATGCTAGGCAAAAGAGTGTTAGACGGGCCACAGCAGGCTGTGATTGCTCAGCCTGCTGTGGGAGACAAAAAGGATCAGAGGAGGACTACGTAAGATAATGTGGCTAAAAGCACACATCATCTTTACATAGTCCCCCTTAAGGGCGCGTCTTTGATGCGCGACAGACAAGGTGGAGAGGAAAAAGAGAAAAGTAGGACAGAACCAGATTACAAAAAGCGGGGGTACATAGTAGTGACATGAAAAGAGCCGGGGGCCAGAATAGAGGGGGTGTGGAGACAAGATTAACTAACGAGGGAGACAGACACGAGGATAAGATTGGACAGAAAGGACACACAGACATAGTTCTGATCCCGGTAGGCAAACTGGGGATCTGTGGCAAAGGGGCTATGCTCCCCATAGGAGCCCTTATGAGCTTTATGTTTATTGGCCACTTAGTCCCGGGCCAGAAAGTCCTGGTGGCGGCAAAAGGGACGGCAGGAGCCACCTGAGGTGCCCAATGCAACCTTGAAGAGGGGGGTGGGGTCCCTGGCAATGTGTCTTCGTGACTGGCTCTGGAGCGGGCGTTGTCGTGACTGGCTGTGGAAAAGAAGTCGCCAAGGCTGGCTCTGGAACGCAAGTCGACGTGACTGACTCCGAAGTGGGTGTCACCGTGACTGATTCTGGGGGTGCTGCTGTGCCCGACTCTAGGGGTGTCAATGCGCCAGACTTTGGAGCGAAGTTCCTCTGGACTTCCTCAGGAACATCGGGACCCACCTGAACCTCATTATGGGCGACAGCCACCATAGAGATCTCGAGTGCTGGTGGTGTGATGACCCAAGATTCAGCAAACCCATGTCCCTGTTCCACCGCAGAGGAGACCACTCCCAGGACCACCAGTATCCCCAGCATGAGCTTCTCTGCCTCTGACCAACCTGCTACCTGCCAGGCAAACTCCACTGCCTCCTTGACAGCACATAGGGATCCCAAGACCAACTGGAGCTAATGAGTATGTGCTTCAGTGTCAAGCTAGTTAGCATGAGCTCCAGCGTCAAGCTAGGGTGCGCGGATTTCAGCATCAAGCTAGCGAGCATGGGCTCTGGCATTGAGTTAGCAAGCATGGGCTCTGGCTTCGAGCTAGTGTGCGTGGGCTCTGGCATCGAGCTAGTGAGAGTGGGCTCCGGCATCAAGCTAGCAATCATGGGCTCTGCTGTCAAGCTAGCGAGCATAGTGCGGTGCTTCCTCCTGTGCTTTTTGGCCTAACGGGTAAGCACAGGATTCGGACTCCGGAGAGTGCTAGCCAGACAGATAACCTCCACTACTGGGTCCAAACCACCCAGGGTTAAGGAAGGCTGGTACTTCCACTTGAAGTAGTCCTCCTGGTACTCATCGTCTGATGAGTCATACCACATGCTGTGCAGAACTGGGGGGACACTTGCTACGTCCTTATGGTGCTCTGCCATTACAGTATGTCACAAATTTACTAGAGAGGAAGACAGAGGTCTAAAGTGATACAGAACACGGCGATACAATGGTGAACAACAGAGAAACACAGAACTAACAAACAACACAGACACAGAAGCTAAGAAACTCTACAGATACAAACTAGGGTACACAGCAACATTGCTAACAAAGAGTGCTAAACCTAACAACTACCAAACAAGACAAGATCACACGGTGCTAAACAAACAATAGGCCAACATTAAACATGATGCTACCACAAGCAGGGCTAATACACTGCTCAATAAAATAAAGGGAACACTCAAATAACACATCCTAGATCTGAATAATTAAATATTCTCATTGAATACTTTGTGTTTTGTACAAAGCTGAATGTGCTGACAACAACAAATCACACAAAAAATCATCAATAGAAATCAAATTTATTAACCAATGGAGGCTTGGATTTTGGAATCACACACAAAATTTAAAGTGGAAAACACACTATACAGGCTGATCCAACTTTGTACGGTCCCCTTAAAACCAAGTGAAAATGAGGCTCAGTATGTGTGTGGCCTCCACGTGCCTGTTATGACCTCCCTACAACGCCTGGCATGCTCCTGATGTGGTGGCCGGATGGTCTCCTGAAAGGGATCTTTCTCCCAGACCTGGACTAAAAGCATCTGCCAACTCCTGGACAGTCCTGTGGTGCAACGTGGCATTGGTGGATGGAGCGAGACATGATTGTCCCAGATGTGCTCAATCGGATTCAGGTCTGGGGAACGGGCGGGGCCAGTCCATAGCTTCAATGCCTTCATATTGCAGGAACTGCTGACACACTCCATCCCACATGAGGGTCTAGCATTGGTCCCTGCATTAGGAGGAACCCAGGGCCAACCGCACCAGCATATGGTCTCACAAGGGTCTGAAGGATCTCATCTCGGTACCTAATGGCAGTCAGGCTACCTCTGGCGAGCACATGGAGGGCTGTGCGGGCTTCCAAAGAAATGCCACCCCACACCATTACTGACCCACTGCCAAACCGGTCAAGCTGAAGGATGTTGCAGGCAGCACTCTCCACGGCGTCTCCAGACTCTTTCACGTCTGTCACATGTGCTCAGTGTGAACCTGCTTTCGTCTGTGAAGAACATAGGGTGCCAGTGGCGAATTTGCCAATCCTGGTGTTCTCTGGCAAATGCCAAGCGGCCTGCACGATGTTGGGCTGTGAGCACAACCCCCATCAGTGGACGTCGGGCCCTCATACCATAATCATGGAGTCGGTTTCTAACCGTTTGTGCAAACACATGCACATGTGTGGCCTGCTGGAGGTCATTTTGCTGGGCTCTGGCAGTGCTCCTCCTGTTCCTCCTTGCACAAAGGCGGAGGTAGCGGTCCTGCTGCTGGGTTGTTGCGCTCCTACGGCCTCCTCCATGTCTCCTGGTGTACTGGCCTGTCTCCTGGTAGCGCCTCCAGCCTCTGGACACTACGCTGACAGACAGCAAACCTTCTTGCCACAGCCCGCATTGATGTGCCATCATGGATGAGCTGCTCTACCTGAGCCACTTGTGTGGGTCGTAGAGTCCGTCTCATGCTACCACGAGTGTGAAAGCACCACCATCATTCAAAAGTCACCAATACATCAGCCAGAAAGCATAGGTACTGAGAAGTGGTCTGTGGTCCCCACCTGCAGAACCTCTCCTTTATTGAGTGTGTTTTGCTAATTGCCAATACTTAGGCAATTACTATATAGGCAACCACACTATTGTTATCCGATTCTGAACATTCCGAAATTTTCATGGCGTATCAACTGCCGCAATTTTTGAGATATCGACCCTGTTCCAGTGCCATTGTGTCCAGTCTGGTCGGGAATGGTGTGCTTGTATAGGGCTTTCCGGTCGGACTTTGGGGGGCCCCAAAGGGGCCCCTGTAAAGTCCCAAATTTTCCCATAAGAAATGAATGGGCCCAGAGTTAACGAACCATAAATCAGTCAGTTTTCGACCTACGGCCACAAAATTCAGCAGGCTTGGTCCCGGGTGCAATCTGAGGTGATATGTGATGCCCATGGGGCCCCTTTTGTCCCCCGGCTGGGCACTGGGGCCCCTGCGGGCCCAATGACCGTAACTCAGTCAGTTTTCGACCTAACCGTGCCACGAAATTCGGCACTCTTGGTCCTGGGTGCAATCGGAAGTGATATGTGAATGCCATGGGGCCCCTGTACACCCCTGATGGGCACTGGGGCCCCCTGGGTGGCCAATGACTTTGTAACTCAGACAGTTTTTTTTCGACCTACGGCCACGAAATTCGGCAAGCCTGGTCCCGGGTGCAATCTGAGGTGATATGTGATGCCCATGGGGCCCCTGTAGACCCGGGTGGGGCACTGGGGCCCCTGGGTGGGCCCAATGACTGTAACTTAGTCAGGGTTTTTGATCTATGGCCACGAAATTTGGCAAGCTTGGTCCCGGTGCAATCTGAGGTGACATGTGATGCCCATGGGGCCCCTGCAGACCCTGGGTGGGCACTGGGGCCCCTGGGTGGGCCAATGACTGTAAACTCAGTCCAGTTTTTCGACCCGTCGGCCATGAAATTCGGCAAGCTTGGTCCTGGGTGCAATCTGAGCTAAAATGTGATGCCCATGGGGCCCCTGTAGACCCCGGGTGGGCACTGGGGCCCCTGGGTGGCCAATGACTGTAACTCAGACAGTTTTCGACCTACGGCCACGAAATTTGGGCAAGCTTTTTGGTCCCGGGTGCAATCTGGAGGTGATATGTGATGCCCATGGGGCCCCTGTAGACCCCCGAGTGGGGCACTGGGCCCCCTGGGTGGGGTGGCCAATGACTGTAACTTAGTCAGGTTTTTGATCTATGGCCACGAAATTCGGCAAGCTTGGTCCCGGATGCAATCTGAGGTGACATGTGATGCCCATGGGGCCCCTGCAGACCCTGGGTGGGCACTGGGGCCCCTGGGTGGGCCAATGACTGTAACTCAGTCAGTTTTCGACCTTCCTGCCACGAATTCGGCAAGCTTGGTCCCTGGGTGCAATCTGAGCTAAAATGTGATGCCCATGGGGCCCCTGTAGACCCCGGGTGGGCACTGGGGCCCCTGGGTGGGCCAATGACTGTAACTCAGACAGTTTTTGACCTACGGCCACGAAATTTGGCAAGCTTGGTCCCGGGTGCAATCTGAGGTGACATGTGATGCCCATGGGGCCCCTGTAGACCCCGGGTGGGCACTGGTTCCCCTGGGTGGGCCAATGACTGTAACTTAGTCAGTTTTATATCTATGGCCACGATATTCAGCAGGCTTGGTCCCGGGTGCAATCTGAGGTGATATGTGATGACCTTTGGGCCCATGAGGTACACTAAGGGTCGGCCATTGCAGAGCGGCAACCACACTCGCATTTTCTTCAGGAAATGCACCTCTCTAGTTTCCACCTGTTGTCTATCCCATTTGCACAACAGCATGTGAAATTGATTTTCAGTCAGTGTTGCTTCCTAAGTAGACAGTTTGATTTCACAGAAGTTTGATTTACTTGGAGTTATATTCTGTTGTTTAAGTGTTCCCTTAATTTTTTTGAGCAGTGTATATTTAGGTGTATTTCCATTATATACATGTCACATACACTGGTGTTTGAAACTTTGTGAACCCTTTAGAATTTTCTATATTTCTGCATAAATTTGACCTAAAACATCATCAGATTTTCACACAAGTCCTAAAACTAGATAAAGAGACAAATATATTATACTTGGCTATTTATTTATTGAGAAAAATTATCCAATATCACATATTAGTGAGTGGCAAAAGTATGTGAACCTCTAGGATTAGCAGTTGAAGGTGAAATTAGAGTCAGGTGTTTTCAGTCAATGGGATGACAATCGTGTAATAGTTGGCGAGGTCACAAAGGACCCCAGGGTAACTTCTAAGCAACTGAAATATATAACAACATGGGGAAGGCATTACTTTATCAAATCTTTATCAAGCACTACAATACAGAGTTACATTCACAAATGTCACTTAAAATTGTACTGTACAAAGAAGCCTTATGTTAACCATGTCCAGAATTGGTGTTGACTTCTCTGGGCTCAGAGGCATCTGAGATGGACCATCATGCAGTGGAAACCAAAGACAAAAAGGACCATCCACACTGTTATCAGCAACAAGTTCAAAAGCCAGGCTCTGTCATAGTATGGGGTTGGGTCAGTGCCCATGGCCAAGGTCATTTACACTGCATTAATGCAGAAAAGTACATTTAGAGCAATATTAATTCCGTCAATATGTCATCTTTTCCGGGAACGTTCATGCATATCAACAAGACAATGCAAAACAACTCAAATCAGAAAATGTTAGGACTGAAATATATAAATCTCTTCCAGTCTTTATTTGAGAAACCTTGCTTTTAAATATTTCTATAATTCTCTCACGCATTTGTTGATCAGTGGAGATCCTCTGCCCATCTTTACACCTCAAAGACTCAGCCTTTCGTGGCTACTGCTTTTGTACCAAATCTTAATTATAATCACCTGTTGACATCACATGTTTGAAATCACATCATTATTTAGTTTTTTACCTCATTACTCACCATAAATTCCCCCTGTCCCAACTTTTTTTGGAATGCATGGTATGCCTGAAATGCAGGAATGGATGATTATTAGCAAATTGAATTGACAAGAAAAAAAACTGAAATATCCTGGGTTCATATTGTCTGCAATGATAGAAAAGTACATGTAAGGAACACTGCGTTTTTTTAATACATATTTGCATTTTCCATACTGTCCCAACTTTTTCTGACTTGTTATCTAATTCTGATTAGATAACTTACTTATATATAACATCTATACTACCCAAGGAGGTTGGGTCCCTTTTTGAGTCTTGGTCCTCCCAAAGTTTCTCATTTTGGGACTGGCCTTTGTAAATCTTTGTAAAGTTGCTTTGAGACAATGCTCCATTGGATTAAAAAAAATGCATAGAAATCAATCTGACTTTGAGAAATTTTCAAAATTCATGCTTCGTGCTTCTCCAACATTTCATGGGAAGTGTGCTCATTAGAAACGTAATACACTACCAGAAAAAAAGAGAACTGTTTTTCAAAAAACATGTTGCATTTCCCTTAAGTCATTTGTTTTGATGTATGAATCATGTATCACATGTACTAAAGAGAGAAAACAGGAAATTGTGAAATAGAAATTGTGCTTTATCAGCATTTTGTTAGGTTTAAGTCAGCATCATGCCATGCCTCAAAACCTGTAGTGGTGCTTAAAAGTTTGTGAACTCTTTATAAAAATGACCTATAGCAACATCAGAATTTCACACTAGTCCTAATAGTAAAGAGATCCCAAATCCTAAATGAGACAAACATTTTATAGTTTGTCACAAATGTGGTCATTTATTTGTTGCTATTTGTTGATGAAAGTATCCAACTTTACAGAACTGTGAGTGGCAAAAATAAGTGAACCTGCTTTCATTATCTTGTGTTTTCTCCTTGTGCAGCAATAACTGAAACACAATGTTTATGGATAGCTGCTGATCAGTCCTGCACACCAACGTTTCTATTTTCTCCTTACAATACATTTGCAACTCTGGGATGCTGGTGAGTTTCCTCACCTTGACTACTTGTTTCAGGTCCTTCCACAACATTTTGATTGCATTAACATCAGGACTTTGACTTGGCCATTCCAAAACATTAACTTTATTCTTCTTTAACCATTCTTTGGTAGAACAATTTGTGTGCTTAGGGTCATTGTCTTGCTGCATGACCTGTTTTCTCTCGAAATTCAAATATGTTCTGACATTTCCTTTTTAGAATTTGCTCTTATAATTCAGAACTCATTGTTCCATCAATGAAGGCAAGCTGTCCTGGCCCAGATGCAGCAAAACAGGCCTGAACCATGATACTACCACCACAATGTTCACAGAACGGGTAAGGTTATTATGCTGGAATGCAGTGTTTTCCTTTCTCAAGACAAAATGCCTCATTTAAACCAATTAGGTGGGTTTTCATGTATAAGCATCCGTCTGGGACACTCACAGGTGAATCCATTTGCATGTAATACAGTATTGTGTGTATTTTCTTTAAGTGCATTATATTTTATATGACACTATAATTGCCTTCCAGTTGTGCCTTTCAACACAATAATTATAATTAAAATTTAAAATTAATTAAAATTATAATTACAATTATAATTACAATTATAATTTAAAATGATCATTTCATTTTTCTTATTCTGTAGCAAATGACACAAAAGTATATAAAAAAGCTATGTCAGTTTTCTTTCAGTGATTTTCAAATGTCTTTTTTACTGTCATAATTACAAAAAGTGGCCATGTGACCAATAATGAGACTGAAATCAAGTTTTTCAGCAGTGATTCAGCAAAAGGCCACTGAGCTTCAAATACTGTGAAAAGTGGATCAGTCTGAAAATACGGAAAATGTATTGATTAATTTTGATTTTCTGGTGTAGATTGTTATTGTGTTGGAGCTATCCATAGTTATGACATTGAAAATGTCAATGACATGTAAATTGCTGATGCAGTACAAAATGTAATAAGTATCCTAGGAACGCAAAGTAAACAGGGAAGTGTGTGCGTGTGCATGATTTATTTGTCAAAAGGCAGCCTGGTGTTTGGTAAAGGTTTTCATTTTCTTTGACTTATATTGCTGTCAAAGAAACTTATTGACTTATATTGCAATATTGACTTATATTGCAATATTGGAGCTATTACTGCTAGCAGTGGTGTCATTAAAGCTAAAAAATTAAATACCTGGTAATATTCAAATGACTATTGTACCATAGTTAGTTCCAACCCCGCAATCTGATTTGCTCAGAGATGTTTTTCCTGTGACATTATTGACAATAATGGCACTCTGACTAACGCTCTATACTGTAAGTATTGCTATAATTAGTTTATAAAATCTATTGGTTTTGAAAACAATTTAAGTTTGGAAGATAAAGCTATTAATAACCTGAGCCAAAGGTTTGTCACCTTTAGGATTTGAAAGTGCTGGAAAAGCGAAATGAAACTACTTTAAATCAAACATCATGGGCTCTTAATAGATTTACAGCTCAACTGAAGAGCAACGAGACTGAAGATCAGTTTTAGTCCCAATAACAAAAATGAACTGAATCAGCTTCATCACTCACAAAGACGTCGTTTGCTGGTGTTAAACTCAACATCTTTCATTAAACACCATCCACGACTGATCAGAGGTTCATTCATCTGACTGGTACATTATCTGTTAAGTCCAGCTCTTAACACAGGGAAGCTGCTGATGCTCTATTAGTCTGCCGTTACATTTCCGACTAATAAAATTAACATTATCAACAAACATTATGCAAATTGGTGCTTGAGGGTTTGTGAACCCTTTAGAATTTTTCATATTTCTGCATAAATATGAGGAAAATGATCCAATATGACATATTAGTGAGTGGCAAAAGTATGTGAACCTCTAGGATTAGCAGTTAATTTGATGCTGAAATTAGAGTCATATATGAGGAATATATGTTATACATTAATTTTTACATATAAGTAATGTATATTTCACTTATTTGTTGTATATTTATAATGTATATTTAGGTGTATTTCCATTATATACATGTCACATACAGTGGTGCTTAAAAGTTTGCGAACCCTTTAGAATTTCCTATATTTCTGCATAAATATGACCTAAAGCATCATCAGATTTTCACAAAGTCCTAAAAGGAGATAAAGAGAACCCAGTTAAACAAATGAGACAAAATATTATACTTGCTCATTTATTTATTGAGGAAAATGATCCAATATTACATATTAGTGAGTGGCAAAAGTATGTGAACCTTTGCTTTCAGTATCTGGTGTGTATGTGTGTGTGTGTGTGTACTTGTTTTTATTACATTGTTAACACATTCACAGTGTGGGGACCGATAACATTGTGGGGACCATTTTGCCCCACAATGATTTCCTCTAAAATGCATCAGATGACTCAGTTGATGATGCTGATGGGGAGGAAGTGTTTTTTTTTTTTTTTTTGACCCCACCATGCACAAATCCATGAAATCACACACAAACAATCGTGCTCAAATGCGCCCCTACAGTCTCATAGTGGTATTGCATCCAAAACGCAGAACACCCTTGAGAGTTTTGATGTATGCTCAATAATCCAGGTAAGAAAATCCCAGAAGTTGAATCTGTTCATCTGGACATAGATTTTGTCGGAGAAACGTTTCATCACTCATCTAAGTGACTTCTTCAGTCTCAGCAGTTGGAAAACTTCCCCAATCTTATATACAGCACCTTTGCATAACGACTGGTACCAGCAACATTACATACCAATGGGACCGGTGATCAGTTTAATATGCAGATTGACATAGCCATTAACGACAATGGCCAAGTGTGCCATTCACACAGGATTGGGGAAGGGCTGCGATGGCTCCGTTGTAAGATGGTGAGAGGTGTACTCTGAGGCCCCCTCCTTGGTTCAGGGATGGACGTTCCCATTTTACAAAAATGGCTTCTTTTACTCCGCGTTCAAACCATCGTTCCTCTGTTTGTGCTGGGGGACCCGATCCTTGGGGTGGACCAGTTTCTGGCGTAGCCTGTTTTGGGGTTTGAAAGCCACTGAGACGCGGTGTTTGGCAAAGATGAGTCTCAATTGTTCAGATGTTCCTGCCACATATGGAATCACCACTGGTTTACGCTTAGACTGCGGCTGTTGTTCTCCTCCCGTCGGTCTGCTGGAGCACTGTTTGGGCGTCTTACCGGCTTTGACAAAGGATAGATTGTCTGAAGTTTTTAGAACAGGACAATGCTATTGACCGGCCTCTGTACCACAGATTATACCCAGGGGAAGCTACACCTAGTCTGTATGGTTTACCTAAGATACATAAACAGGATGTGCCATTGCGGCCCATTGTGTGTATGATCAACTCAGTGACCAGTGACCATTTGTGTCAATTGTATCATTTATAATTTTCCTTTTACAGTACCCCATAGGTTAGTTTCAGTAAATGTTCAGTTCTCAACTGTTATTAAAGCTTTTTCTTATCCCTCCCATAAATCATCTCATGAGTCTTCAGATTGATCTGGTGTCCCTGTATGTAAAACTATATAAAATAAACATCCACCTCCATCCAGCAGCTACAACAGTAACATGCTGCTTCCACACTGATTCTTCAGGATTAATCATCTAAAGATGCTATATATAATAATATATCAGTCAAAGGAAGCAAACCAAATCTTTTACTTCAGGAGGGTTTTTCATGCAGGACTTTTAATTGTAACCCTGCCCTCACATCAGCAGCTACATCATGTGATGAAGTGGCTGGAGTCGTTTGTTTGCAGTGGTCACTGGAACCGATATGGTGTGAGTCGCTTTATCACTAAATTGCCACAACTGGGTGACAAAAGTCTTACAAAGTTCATATTTATGGAATTGAGCAGTGGAAATTCCCTCTAAAACATACTTTTATGCAGGACTGGACAAGATTTGTAGGTTCAAACATATTGGGCTTTTCAGAAAATACAAACGTACATCTGCTGTCAGTACTTGTGTAGCCAGCTCCCTCAAGACTGTTAGCACACAAACTGGCTGCATGTGACGGCTAGATCAGTGATGCTGGACTTGTTGATATAGCACCAAAGCTGCTGCTAGTGTGAGGTCAGGGTAATTAAGTATTTTACATGACTGTACTGGTACTTTTATTTAAGTAAATGATCTGAATGCTTCTTCCTCCACTGGTCTAAAGCAGGATTTGTCAGCCCTTTGCTACAATGATCGCGGTCGCAAGAAAAGTTCAAATGAGACATAGGAGGGTGAAACCACTTGATGAAGCAGTACAGCATGTCATCAATGCCAATGACAAGACAGATGTGCTGGAGAGTAAATGAATAAACTCTTATAAAGGTAAGTGGTGTAAGCTCTTTATTGTTTCTGTCTTAGAATTACCCCAGATGTCTTATTTTCTGAATTATTTATTCAGCATGTGTTTTGCTGAAATTGTATAAAGTGCAGCAGTTCTCTTTTTCTCTTTACTTGCTGCCACTCCCACAGTGAAGAATTTACTGTTTTCATAGAAATAGCTGGGAAACAAAAAACACTGACAATGCATTTTGGGCAGCACTGGCACCTCACAGTGCCAGCTTCGATCCTGACCTCAGACTCCCTTGTGTGGAGTCTGCGTGTACTCCCCGTGTCCATGTGGGTTTACTCCGAGTGCTCCGGTTTCCTCCCACATTCCTAAACATGCATTAGGTTCATTCATTACACTAAATTGGCCCTGATCTGAGTGTATATGTGTGTGTATATATCTATATACAGTGGGGCCACTGATTGTGCAAGTTCTCCGACTTAGAAAGATGAGAGAGGTCTGTAATTTTCATCATAGGCACACTTCAACTATGAGAGACAAAATGAGGAGAAAGAAATCCAGGAAATCAACATTGTTAGATTTTTAAAGAATTTAATTGTTAAATTGTGGTGGGGAAAATAGTATTTTGGTCAATAACAAAAAGTTCAATTCATACTTTGTACCATAACCTTGTTGACAATGGACAGAGGTCTCAAACATTTCCTGTAAGTCTTCACCAGGTTTGGGCACACACTGTAGCTGGTATTTTGGCCCATTCCCTCCATGCAAGATCTCTTCTAGAGCAGTGGATTTTTGGGGGTGTGGTAACACGGACTTTCAACTCCTTCCACAAATTTTCTATGGAGTTGAGGTCTGGAGACTGGCTAGGCCACTCCAGGAGCTTGAAATGCTTTTTTACGGAGCCACTCCTTTCTTGCCTGAGCGGTGTGTTTGGGATCATTGTCCATGCTGGAAGACCCAGCTGTGTTTCCATCTTCAATGGCTCTCACTGATGGAAGGAGGTTTTGGGCTTAAAAATCTCACGATACATGGCCCCGTTCATTCTTCCTGTCCCCTTTCGTAAAAAACAGCCTCAAAGCATGATGTTCCACCCCCCATGCTTCACAGTAGGTATGGTGTTCTTAGGATATGCAACCTCAGCATTCTTCTTCCTCAAACACGACGCGTTGAGTTTTTTTACCAAAAAAGTTCTATTTTGGTTTCATCCTGACCAACAGTGATATTCTTCCAGTTCCCTCTTCTGGATCATCCATATGCTCTCTGGCAAACTTCAGACGGGCACTGGACATGTACTGGCTTAAGGCAGGGGGGACATGCCTCTCGGCATAGTGTGTTTACTGATGGTAGCCTTGTTACTTTGGTCCCAGCTCTCTGCAGGTCATTCATCAGGTCCCCTCCATGTAGTTCTGGGATTTTAGCCTCAACTTCTCATGATCATTTTGTCCCCACGGGATGAAGATCTTGCGTGGAGCCCCAGATCGAGGGAGATTATCAATGGTCTTGTATGTCTTCCCATTTTCTTACAGTTTGCTCCCACAGTTGATTGATTCACACCCAACCTGCTTGCCTATTTGTAGATTCACTCTGCCCAGCCCTGGTGCAGGTCTACAATTTTTTTTCCTGGTGTCCTTCAACAGCTCTTTGGTTTTGGGCCATGGTTGAGTTTGGGTCTGACTGTTTGAGGCTGTTGACAGGTGTCTTTTATACAGATAACGAGGTAAAACAGGTGCCCATTAATACAGGTAATGAAGTGGAGGACAGAAGAGCTTCCTAAAGCAGACTCTACAGGTCTGTGAGAGCCAAAAACCTTGCTTGTTGTGGGGTGAGCAAATATTATTTTCCACCATAATTTACAATTTGTCTCTCATAGCTGAAGTGTACCCTATGATGACAATTACAGACCTCTTTCATCTTTTCTAAGTAGGAGAACTTGCACATTCAGTGACTGACTAAATCTTTTTTTGCCCCCACTGTATTTTCTTTCTCTTTGTCAGGTGTCGTGGTTGTGTTTGGCCCTGGCTTCCTGGACCTTTGTGTGGGAATATAGAGGGGAAATGATAGACGTTCTTAAATCAGAGAGAAGACAGAAAGGCCTTTTCAAAACACTGGCCTTTTGTTTAACTTTTTTTTTTCAAAATAAACAGTTGGTGGATAAGTTTTTACACATTAGATTATCATGTATGATGGAGAATAAATTTGTATAAATTGTAGTTCTTTGTCTATATGAAAAGGTTTTGGATTTATTTTTACGTCAGGACTGTGTACAGTTTGAGTTACTGCGTAAGTGATGTATTGGGGTTCCTGCTAACTATGTGCTAGCAATAATCTAGTTGAAGCTTTTTTATGTTTTGCTTATTTTTAGCATTGAGCAACGAGAGAGGATAACAGCTTTGTTCGAACTAGTGAATGATGAGCATATGGTCCCAAAACTGTAAAATGAAGAGGATAATTGTCCAGGGAAAAACCGCATCTCTCTGCTTTTTTTTTGCAGTGAAGAGACACGTACCCGGAGAGGAAATAACCTACGGAAAAAAAACTATGGAGGAAGAGAACTGGCCTTGGAGAATAAGGTTTGTAAGAGGAGCTACACAATTAACATTATTAGTTACTTATTATAGATACAGGTACTTTTCCAGTAAGTAACTAGTATTAGTAGAAAGATAAGTACAGACACAAACTGTAATGCCCCATGCAGTACAACCAGTTTATCTATGCAGTAAAGAAATTTCTTCAGGAGTTTGGGATTGGTCGTTAAGGCTTCTGATGTGGTTTTTCTGATCTTCTGAAGAAAGTTATGGCTTAGATAAATTTGAATATGGTTCATATTTTACTGTGGGGGGGTTTACATGAAATTTTAATGTGTATTTTTAAACCACTTTAATATGCATATGTGGAATCTGCTGACATGTATGGCGTGAACTGATCCATGTCTCTCAGCTTCAGGACCCTTTAGTGATCGGACAACTAGTTAGTGTTGCCTTTTAAACTGAACGTGAAAATGTCTCTTTGCTTTCCTCATGGTGGGTTTGATGAATATTGTACAGTCAAAGTCAAGGTCAAGTTCAAGATTTATTTATATAGCGCTTTTTACAATGGAGCATTGTCTCAAAGCAAACTTTACAAGTGTAGATTATCTCCTAATAACTACTTCCAATCCAAATTGAGCAAGCCTAGGGCGACAGTGGCAAGGAAAAACTCCCTAGTTTCTAGGAAGAAACCTTAAGAGGACCAAGACTCAAAAGGGACCCAACCTCCTTGGGCGGGGTGGTAGATGATAATCTAAGAGCGGAAACTAAAGTCATGGGCGTCAAAGTTTGAATAAAAATGTGAAGTATGCACATCGACATTAAGTGGCACGGGTATGATGATAAATCTAAGAGCGAAACTAAAGTCATGGAGTCAAAGTTCGAATAAAATGTGAAAGTATGCACATCGACATAATTGGCCTGGGTATTATGATTGATAAAATCTAAGAGCGAAACTAAAGTTCATGGAGTCAAATAGTTTAAAATAAAATGTGAAATATGCACATCGACATTAAGTGGGCCCGGGGTCCACAGTAATACCTTGTCAATTCAATGAACTACAACAGAGAGCACATAGTGTACATGACGTACCAAAATCAAAGTGTACAGATGGAAGCCATTCGAACTATAACACAGGGACAGTCTTCAATTCTGAAACTAGAGAAGTTGCAGTTCTTGAAGAAAATGCGCAGTGTGTGGTTCAATGCCACTCTGCAATGGTCCAAACCGAGACCTTAATGGGGGGGTCAGGGGTGGACCGGGCGTTAATGGTTGGAACAGGCGGGCAACAGCAAAGGGCATCAGGGCGGTTGACTCAGGTGCTACAGTAGTTCACCGAACACTCGGCTGCTGAGCACCGCGGGCCCCCGAATATTGGGGCCTGCGGTGGGAGGTCGACAATGACCCATAAAAAGACATGAGTCTAGCAGTTTGGGGCTTTATGGCCCCGCACAGGGGCCTCGCGCGACTGAGTTATGGTTCATTGGCCCACCAGGGCCCCAGTGCCCAAGCAGGGGTCCACAGAAACCCCATGGGCATCACATGTCACCTCAGACTGGACACCCAGACCAAAGCGTGGCTGAATTTTTGTGGCAACAGGTCGAAAACTGACAGAGTTACGGCCATTGGCCCGCCCGGGGCCTCAAGTGCCAAAGCCGGGGTCCCACAGAGGCCTTATGGGCATCACATGTCACCTCAGACTGCACCCGGGCCAAGTGTGTTGAATTTCATGGCAATAGGTTGAAAAACTGACCGAGTTTATGGTCAATGGCCATGCCAGGGGCCCCAGTGCCCAGCCGGGGTCCACAGAGGCCCCCATGGGCATCACATGTCACCTCAGATTGCACCCGGGACCAAGCCTGCGAATTTCGTGGCAATAGGTCGAAAACTGACCGAGTTTACAGTCATTGGCCCGCCAGGGGCCCCAGTGCCCAGCCGGGGTTCACAGACACCCCATGGGCATCACATGTCACCTCAGATTGCACCCGGGACCAAGCCCCTGCCAAATTTCGTGGCAATAGGTCAAAAAACTGAACCGACGTTATGGTCCATTGGCCCGCAAGGGGCACCAGTGCCCAAGGCCAGGGTTTCCCACAGGGGCCCACAGGGGCACCATTGTCATCACATCACCTCAGAATGCAACAGGGACGAAGCGTGCTGGAATTCGTGGCCATAGGTGGAAAACTGACTGAGTTACAATCATTGGCCCGCCAGGGACCCCAGTGCCCAGCCGAGGTCCCACAGGGGCTCCATGGGCATCACATGTACCTCAGATGGCACCCAGGGAACCAAGCCTGCCAAATTTTGTGGCCGTAGGTCAAAAACTGTCTGATTTACGGTCACTGGGCCACCCAGGGGCCCCAGTGCCCAGCCGGGGTCCATAGGGGGCCCTAGGGGGCCCATGGGCATCACATGTAACTCAGATTGCACCCGGACCAAGCTACCAAATTTGTGTGGACGTTAGGTCGAAAACTGACTGAGTTACGGTCATTGGCCCAGCCCAGGGGCCCCCAGTGCCAGCCGGGGGTCCGCAGGGGCCCAATGGGCATCAACATGTCATGTGATCATCACATGTGGACTGTGGTAGCCTAGCGGGTGGGGGTTAAGTAAGGTACTGGACTTGGAACCAGAAGGTCCAGGGTTCAAATCCCACCTCTGCCAAGCTGCCACTGTTGGGTCCTTGAGCAACGACCCTTAACCCACAATTGCTTGGATTGTAAGACTGTATCAAATTGTAAGTCGCTCTGGATAAGGGCGTCTGCTAAATGCTGTGAATGTAATGAATGAATGTCACCTCAGATTTTGCACCCGGGACCAAGAATGCCAAATTTGGTGGCCCCGTAGGTCAAAAACTGTCTGATTTACGGTCACTGGCCCACCCAGGGCCCCAGTGGCCCAGCCGGGGGTCCATAGGGGGCCCTAGGGGGCCCATGGGCATTAACATGTCCCTTGGATTTTGCACCTGGGACCAAGTCTGCTGAATTTTTGTGGCCCTAAGTCGAAAAACTGACCTGGAGTTACGAGTCATTGGCCCAACCAGGGGGCCCCAGTGCCCAGCCTGGGGTCCAGAGAGGTCCAATGGGCATCACATCTCACCTAAGAATGCACCCGGACCAAAGCCTGCCAAATTTTGTGGCCAATAGGTCAAAAAAATGACTGAGTTACAGTCATGGCCCAGCCAGGGGCCCCAGTCAGTGCCCACCTGGGGTCCATAGGGGCCCCATGGGCATCACATGTCCACCTCAGATTGCAACCCAGGACTAAGCCTGCCAAATTTTGTGGCCGTAGGTCGAAAACTGACTGAGTTCCGGTCATTGGCCCACCCAGGGGACCCGTGCCCAGCTGGGGTCCATAGGGGCCCCATGGGCGGCACATCTCCGCGCAGGGTGCGCGCAGGGGCAAGCCTGCCAAATTTTGTGGCCGTAGGTCAAAAACTGACTGATTTACGGTCACTGGCCCACCCAGGGGCCCCAGTGCCCACCTGGGGTCCATAGGGGGCCCATGGGCATCACATGTCACCTCAGATTGCACCCGGGACCAAGCCTACCAAATTTTGTGGACGTAGGTCAACAACTGACTGAGTTACGGTCATTGGCCCAGCCAGGGGCCCCAGTGCCCAGCCGGGGTCCATTGGGGCCCCATGGGCATCACATTTTAGCTCAGATTGCACCCGGGACCAAGCTTGCCGAATTCCGTGGCCGTAGGTCGAAAAGGTGGTAGGTCGAGTTATGATTCGTTAACTTTGGGCCCATTCATTTCCTATGGGAAAATTTGGGACTTTGCGGGGGCCCCCAAAGTCCGACCGGTTAGCCCTATACAAGCACACCATTCCCGACCAGACCGGAACTAATGGCACTGGAACGGGGTCGATATCTCGAATGTTGCAGCAGTTAAAATGCGTCGAAAATCGTGGAATAATAATAATAATACTTTCGGATTTCTATAGTGTGATTGCCTATATAGGCAATAACACTAACTAGTTAATGTTAGTGGGGACCGCATTCAGGGCGTAGTATCCACAGCTGTAGCTACACCCAACAACATAAAGACTTTATATCTACCTACAGCTTAAGTTCCTTCATGACTAATGTCATTCAGGGTCTAATGTGTTTTTGATTCTTTTTTTAATGACATTTTATGCTTGAAAGATTTAATATGATATTTTTATTTCTTAGGTCCCAGTAAGAGAACAGTCTGGAGCAATAAAGAAGTTCATGCTGTGGAGATGTACCTGGTGAAAATTATTACAATCTGGAAAGTTCCAGGTAAAGCTGACTGTGTTCGCTGTATCAAAGCTGAACCACTGGTACTCAAAAACAGTGACTGGTTTGCCCGTGAAGTACTGTGTAAAGAACTGCATCACAACACTACAGAGGCAGACTGGGGACTTGGTCGAACATCCATACATGAACTAATGTCTTGTAATTTCTTATTGCTTATATTCTGACTTTTCTATCTATGTGGAACGTGTTCAAAGTTAGTTTGGTTCTTTGAGCTGCAAGTCCAGTTTTTCTGTGTATAATGTCTACATATTATTGGATAAAGTGTTATGTACACTGTTAATAAATTAGTTCTCAAACTAATATCTACATTCATCAGTAACTTTGTCTTTTTCAACAAGATTAAAAGCATTTTTTCATCAACACGAAAATGGGGCTCACGCTTTGGATGAATGAAAACAGGTAAAGTGTGTACCAATGGTCCCCAGATTTATACTGAAATCCTGAAAGTCCCCACAGTGGACCTCCAGGTCAGGTCAGAATAGTTATTTGAGATATCTAAATTTGAAGTGATATTATGCTTCACAATCAATATTTTTTTGACAAAGCTTGATTTTTTTTTTAGTCTGTAGGACCTTTGGACAGGGTGGGTCCCACAATGTAACAATTTGACCAGGTGTGTGTGTGTGTCCCTCTTTTTAAAATCAAGGTTTAGTACTGCATGTTTGAGCGTGATCTTTCCACTGTTTACCGAGTACAGAGTTCACTTTTGATCTGCAAAGACTTTAGCCCCGCCCTAAATGATTTCTTCTTTGAATTCTCTTTCAGGAGGACGGGTATAAAGTTTGGCGCTATATCACAGCGCTATACAGCTTCGTGGTTTGCAGATGAGCCCTGTGTAGTACAATATCAGTCATTTACCCCCCAAAAAATGGCTGGCGCAGTAATGGCTGCTGAACCAGGTCATTGCACTGTGAGGGAAAGTATTCCATGCTTGTCGACAGCAGTGGTGTCCAGGGTTGACGAACACATAGGCTGGACGACCATACCACACACTCGAGGTGAACATGGTGGTTTTTAAAACTTTAAGGCATTTTCTGTTTACGTCGTTGTATCTGAGAACTTGTTAAAAAGTGCGTGAAGAATGGTTTGCTGTATTTGCGTGATTGAATATGTAATGACCATGTTTGACCCTCCAAAAAGCAGCTGGTATAGTGGGGCACAAATTTCAGCAAAAGAGGATCGGGATCAATGTATGACGGTATTTGACAGTCAGCACTCCTGATCTTATTGACCTTCAGGTAGTTGTTACAAAGTTTTGAGGTGTATTTGGGGCCATCGTCCTGTTTCAGAATGATGCCCTGTCCACAACGAACACGGGTGGTTTTTTTAAAAACGTAGCTTTTTCTATGCGTTTTGACCATTCGTCCACACGAAAACGGCCGCGCTTTAGGTCACTGAAAACGGATTGTTTTGCAAAACTCCTTCCAGGGTGACGATTTTCTTGTTTCAGCGTTGTGTCGTGGTGGAATGGGAAAAGGAGTTTCTTGCTTGTAACGTCACTTATTATTGTATGCGCCGTATTTCCTTTGTTTACATTATGCGACTTTGTGCAATAGCGGACGTAGCTCAAAATAGTGGCAGCTGTAAACACTGCTGACCGAACTTGTTACAAAATCTACAAATACAATTTGTTTTACAATTATTACTTTTTCATTACACTGAAGAACAGAGGCGTCAGAATGCGCTACGGGAGGTCACTACTATATCCATTCACACCCATGGAGGCAGTTCCCGCCCCAGCGTCGCCGGTTTTTGGACGAGACCCGTGTCGGACCTCTCGTTGGTGGGACAGCTTTCAAACGAAGTGGTTGTTTGAAGGGGGGGGGGGGGGGGGGGGGGGGTGAAGAACAATGGCGAGAAAATGTTAGTATGCATAGGACATCGCTGTTTGTCGTTGAGTGAGCTGCTTCGACGGCATATAGGACTGCTGGTTTGGCATCTGCTCTTGACAGAACTGTGCGCTTTTTTTGCGTTTTCATGTGGGACTGTTTTTTTTTTTTAAACAGTGCTTGTGTGGGCGGTATGTGTTTTATAAACGATTTGAACCCCCTGTTTTTAGAAAATACCTATACGTGTCACTTTCACCTTCAAATTAACTGCTAATCCTAGAGTTCCTACTTTTGCCACTCCCTATATGTAATATTTATCATTTTCGAAGAAGAGGGGGGGCGAGGGAAAGAGAGTGGGGGGGAGGAGTGGGGGGGGGGGGGTGGGGGTGGGGGGTGGGTGGGTGAGGGGTACAGTGGGGGATAAAAAAAGAAGGGGGCAAGGGCGGCGGGGGTTGGACAGAAGCTATGGGAGAATAGAGCTCAATAAATAAATGACCAAGTATTAATATTTGTGTCTCATTTGTTTAAAACTGGGTTCTCTTTATCCACTTTTAGGGACTTGTGTGAAAATCTGATGATGTTTTAGGTCATATTTATGCAGAAATAAGAAAATTCTAATAAAGGGGTTCACAAAATTTCAAGCACGACTTTGTGTGAATCATTGGATGCATTTATTTACTTATTAATAATTTAATAAGTTATTTCCATAATATCTTATCTTGTCTGCTGTGTTAGTATGGATTTGTCATTGTGACTTATCTATAGTTTGAACCTTAATTCAGATTCAGATTATCTCAGATTATTTGCCATACTGTGAATACTTTGTTTAAAATACTGCTGTAAATAGATTTTTTATTTCTTTAGAAATTGTTTATATACATTGACTATTTGTCATGCTAAGGATAAAACAAAACAAATGATTTACCAGACTATAGTTTTCAAATGCAAAGTGTTAATTTTTATTAGGTGCTTCTTTAAGCATTTCTGGATACAGAAAATTAAAACTTCTAATAAAAATAAAAAGCTTCTGTACTTACACTAGATATTGAAAAATGACTGTAGGGTTTGCACAATGTGTGTCTCTTTAAATATTGTAAAGTATTGTTTAAATGATGCTGGGATAACAAAGAATGATCAGATTTTGCACAAACCGTGTGGTGTCCATGCCAGCTTGAGTGCACTGTCGTTAACAGGCAAAAAGAGGGGACAAACCAAATACTAATACACAGTGCTCTTAAGAGACTGATACTGTTTTAATAATTGGTGGTTTGTGCCAAATAAATGTATCATATTATTGATCACTGGTATTTTATGATTTTTTTAGTCATTTTTCGTTCTTTCTTCTGCTAAGCTTATTTGCATTGCAGAGGGTTCTTCTTTTGTGCATTCTTAAGCTGAGTTTGTACATTTTCTTTATAATACGTATATGATGTTTGAGTTAATAATAATATTTTCGTTTCTTTTCTTTTGGCTAGTTGCATTTGTTTCATTTGTAGTTCTAGATAATGTGAGATGATTACGGTTTGACAGTTTGTGTTCTGATTCAGTAGTGCCATCTCACTTAGCTGGACTATGAACAAATGAAACATTTGCACAGTCTGCCACCCCATTGCCTGGATAAACAAAGAGAGGAAGACAAAGTAAAAACGACTTTATTACTTAAGTCAAAGTACAGATACACTGTTCAAATGTTTACTTGTTGTACTATTCTGATTTTTACTCAAGGTAAAGTACTGAAGTACTTTGCTTTTAATATTACTCAAGTACAGTGAGTGTGAAAAAGTGTTTGCCCCCTTCCTATTTTTTTGCATGTTTGCCACACTTAAGTGGTTTGGAAACATTCAAACCAATTTAAATATTAGTCAAAGACAACACAAGTAAACACAAAAATGCAGTTTTTAATGAAGGTGTTTTTTATTATTAAGGGAGAAAACCAATCCAAACCTACATGGCCCCTGTGTGAAAAAGTGATTGCCCCCTAAACCTAAAGCAGCAACAACTGCAAACAAGCGTTTTGCGATAACTTGCAATGAGTCTTTTACAGCGTTTTGTGGAGGATTTTGGCCACTCATCTTTGCAGAATTGGTTGTAATTTAGCCACATTGGAGGGTTTTTGAGCATGAATGGCCTTTTTAAGGTCATACCACAGCATCTCAATAGCATTCAGGTCAGGACTTTGACTAGGCCACTCCAAAGTCTTCATTTTGTTTTTCTTCAGCCATTCAGAGGGGGACTTGCTGGTGTGTTTTGGATCATTGTCCTGCTGCAGAACCCAAGTTCGTTTCAGCTTGAGGTCAGGAACAGATGGCCGGACATTATCCTTGAGGATTTGTTGGTAGACAGCAGAATTCATAGTTCCATTTATCACAGCAAGTCTTCCAGGTCCCAAAGCAGCAAAACAGCCCCAGACCATCACACTACCACCACCATATTTTACTGTTGCTATAATGTTCTTTTTCTGAAATGCTGTGTTAATTTTACACCAGCTGTAATGGGACACACACCTTCCAAAGAGTTCAACTTTTGTCTCGTAATTCCACAGAATGTTTTCCCAACAGTCTTGGGGATCATCAAGATGTGGTCTGGAAAATTTGAGAAAAGCTTTAATGTCCTTTTTGCTCAGCAGTGGTTTTCATCTTGGAACTCTGTCATGCAGTCCAGTTTTGCCCAGTCTCTTTCTTATGGTGGAGGCATGAACAATGACCTTAACCGAGGCAAGTGAGACCTGCAGTTCTTTGGATGTTGTTGTGGGGTCTTTTGTGACCTCTTGGGTGAGTCGTCGCTGTGCTCTTGGGGTAATTTTTGTCGGCCAGCAACTCCTGGGAAGGTTCACCACTGTTCCATGTCTTCGCCATCTGTGGATAATGGTTCTCACTGCAGTCCCAAAGCTTTAGAAATGGCTTTATAACCCTTTCCAGACTGATAGATCTCAATGACTTTCTTTCTCAATTGTTCCTGAATTTCTTTGGATCTCGGCATGATGTGTAGCTTTTAAGGATCTTTTGTTGTACTTCACTTTATCAGGCAGGTCTTATTTAAGTGATGTCCTGATTGAGAACAGGTGTGGCAATAATCAGGCCTGGGTGTGGCTAGAGACAGTGAACTCCGGTGTGATAAACCACAGTTAAGTTATGATTTAACAGCACATATAATAAAATTACAAGTATTACAAATTCTTA
This sequence comes from Ancistrus triradiatus, assembly GCA_025084515.1. Lineage (NCBI taxonomy): Eukaryota > Metazoa > Chordata > Actinopteri > Siluriformes > Loricariidae > Ancistrus > Ancistrus triradiatus. The sequence goes on from JAJAGP010001323.1 coordinate 120,970, forward strand.
GGCGATTGCATTGTTGTAATATAATATTGTCACAACACTTACAATACTTAATACCCATAATAATAAAGGACCTAGTAGATTTTACAAAATGTACTTACAGGAGTCAGTCATTTTATTAATTTATTTAATTACATTTTATTTAATACTTCTACTCAGAGGTGGCACAGTGGCTCGGTGGCTAGTACTGTGGCCTCACACACAGCAAGAAGGTCCTGGGTTCAGTCCCCAGGTGGAGTGGTCTGGGTCCCTTCGTGGGCTTAATCTGGGTACTCCATTTTCCTCCCACAGTCCAAAGACATGTGTGTTAGATTAATTGGTGTCTCTAAAATGTCCAGTGTGTGTGTATGAATGTGAGATTGTGTGTGTGTGTGTGTGTGTGTGTGTGTGTGTGCCCCACAATGGATTGGCACCCTGTCTAGGGTTGTTCTGCCTTAATATGCTTCCATATAATGTCTTACAAATGTTGTCCACATTAATATTGTATGGCTTTCATCATATAATATATGACATATAACTTCTGTAAAGAGGATAAACAAATTACTTTTTCATGCAATGTCTATGTCACTTGTCTATAATTTGCCCTGAAAATTTGCCCTGAAAGAGAGGCTGAGATATGATTACCAGGAATGTTTCTGTTGAAAAAAACAAACCTTTCTACCCTAAGTTTTTGTTAAGTTCAGAATATGTTTGCATCGAGGCTGCATTATTTGCACAAAAAAATGTATACTTAAATAAATTAATTAAATTACAGTATATATCCAGTCAGCTGTAAATGGCAACATTATTATCACATTTAAAGAAACTTTGTTAGTAAATGGGGCTGATATGTTATCAGTTTCCCTCCATCTTTAAACACAAGATGGCAGCACGGATTTCCTTCCATTCATTTGACCTCGAAAAGCTGCCAACATTACCTCTCACTCTTGCGAAGCTTAAAATGTGACAAATGTATTGCCAGCAATGAAATTCTACATCGCTAAGCTGCCAGCAGGTGGCACTATAATCCTATAATCCTATTTTAAACTTTCAGCGCTATGTACAGCCTCTGTCTGTTATCAGAGATGTTATATAAGGAGACTGGTCACTGGTTGAAATATGAATGGGACTGTACTACAGAAGCCCCGCCCCATCATTAGAAAGAACCAATCGACATATTACTAAATGGTGTAGGAGAGATGGGCAGCAAGTCTTGGCCCCTTTGTAGTGGAGGGATGCGCATACGCAGTGGCCAGAATAACCTTAAAACATCGTATTTTTTGGTGTTTTTTGAACCCAACAACAGATGATACCAGTCATTCTAAATATGCATTTTAAATGTAAAATTCTCTTTCAGTTGCGTATATATAGGTCGCTCCCCATTCAAAGAGAGAGGAGTCTGGTCTTGTAAGGCTGGAAATAACTGCCTGGTGGCATTACCAAGATGGCATTAATTCATATCTGCATGTCTATTTGACCTGCTCTTGGTATATCTCTAAGCTGTGCTCCAAGTTTCAGTGTTAAGCCTGTTTAGCATTACTCGTATGCTCATTTTGCTTTTTTTCTAGGTTGTTTTCTGTGTTCTCTCTTCCATTTATAGACACATAGCCACTGTTTTTGTTCTGCAAGAATCCATGTTGCCATGGTCCAATACTAAATGCAGTCATTTCAGCACATAGATCAATTTTATATGTTAACATTTACATTTACAGGACTTAGCAGATGCACTTAGCTGGACAGACTTACAAATTATACAATTTTCAATGGTCCAACTGTGGCTGCAAATCCATTCTTCTTATTCCTTCCTTAGCAGTTCCCCTGTGTCCAAGGGGGTGGGGTTTGAATACCACCTATTTATTAATATTGACTTCATCTGTTCATCTGTTTCTTATTTTATGTCTTTGTCCACAGTATTTGTAACTTCACTGAAGGCAGGCCAGAGACTAACTCACCAGGGACCCTATCGACTGGCTACAGCATGCCTTGGTGCTTTTTGTCTCATCTTACTCCTAGTCTTGATAACAGTGTCTGTATACCGTAAGTGCTTCCTGTATCATCTGATGTGACGTTCTTTCTGATAGTTCCATCCATCTGTACAGTTTTAGTAGAGTGTTTAGTAATAACACTGTTATTACTTTTAATTTCCCTTAATACTAAAATTTTACTGGGGAAGTGAGAACTGGAGTGCAGCATTTTGCCTATGTAGGCTCTATGCACGCTTGTCTTCTGGGTTCTCGTATACCGGCAGACTAACTTCCGGTTTTAAACGACGGACACTGAACACGTATCTTTAGAACATGATTCATAATTAATTATTATTATTTTTAATAATCTTAATAATAAAGTCAAAGTCAAAGTGAACTTTATTGTCATTCAAACTATACAGCAGGGAGTGTACATCTGAACGAAATTGCGTTTCTCCAGTCTCCGATGTGCAAGAATAACAAGGGTGTAGAGACGTGAGACATACACATGCGCACATATATACACCTAATATATACACATAAATATATGTATGTATATATATATATATATATATATATATATATATATATATATATATACACACATACATATATATTGTGTATATAAGCACATATACACGATTAAAATATTGAGGTGTGTGTGAATCTAAAATATATGAAAGTTTAATTTTTATCATTACGTTACGGAAAAGAATTAACTTTATCACAATATGCAATTTTTTTGAGAAGGACCAGTATACATACATTTGAACATGTCTGCTATCCAAACAGCTATGGCATTTGTTGTCTTCAAACTGAATACAGTTTTACCTCGGTTCTCAACCACCTCAGAACTCATCAAATTCGGTTCTCAACGCATTTTGACTAGCAAAATTTCTTTCAGTTGTCGTCGTTTGCTCAGTACTCGGCAGACTTAATCTTGTACGAGTCGAGCCATGCAACTCGTTCCAGCTGAAACTCGATTCACGATTTAGTATAAAGTGATTCAGTGATTCAGTCTCACAATAGCTCTTTCGCAGTGAAGATATGTGCTGTGTTTACCGTGTTTTTATTTAGTTTTAGTGCAAATAAGACCCCATGGGTTCTTAAATGGTTGTTGATTACAGCCAACTGAAAGGATTCCTCCAAATTACTTAGTTAACATTAGCAGCTAGCGCCCTGAGTTCACCAATAGTAAGTGTTTTGCTTTACTTTTAACTTTCAATCCATCACTCACTAAATTGCATGAAATTTTCCACACTTTTGTTAGGGTTCGCCTTACTCAAAACAGGCGAACCGTGAAAACGAAAGTAAAGGGGGTTTTGTGGACCCAACTGCTGTTAGCTCCAGATGGAGGGGGTGAACCAAAAGTTTAAATAAATAGAAGAAAGTAAATAAAAAGACCAAACGAAAAAAACGATCGATCGAACCCTGAACGCCAACAACAAGGTGCGATGCGTTACTGTTTCGCCATGAGACGGCGCGGGGAAATGCTGGCTGGAAAGAAATACGAGCACGAGCGCTCGGGACGCGCAAGACGCACTCAAACAAAAGTAACACACAAAAAGGGAAAAAAGGAAACTCATAATAACTTTATTATAAAATAATATGCTTTGTGTTAATGATTTTGGCCAACTGTAGGTTAATGTAAGTGTTTTAAACAATAACATCAGCTCCGATATCATAGAGTATAGACTATATTAAACTCCTTGGTTCATGATACATTTAACTTATGGATTTGTCGGAACATATCCCCATCATAAATCAGGGAGCCCCTGTACAATACAGCTCCATTAATGCATATAATGCCTTATACAGTGTAGATTTTGTAGTCTGGAACGAATTCATTCAATTTACATTATTCCTTATGGGAGAAATTTGCTGGGTACTCATCGTTTTCTGTTCTCGACAAGCCTTCTGGAACGAATTAATGATGATAACCGAGCTACCACTGTATCTAGCTTTTATTTAAAACACTTAAGTAAGCAATAATCATGATCTTTACATGGACACATGCATATATATTTCTTCACTGCATCTGCCAAATGCAGTGAATGTAAATGCTCATTTGAGTCATTGTTCATCTGTTTACTTTAACTCCACTTATTTTCTCATACTTTTGCTATTTCATTTTGAACATCTGATCATATCATTGCTTTGTAGAAAAGAATGGGTCTTCCATGGGTGACCAAAACACCGCTACCCAAAATCATTCCATAACTTCCTTAATGCAAACAGATTGCATTAATGTGACTGTCATGGCTGCAGAAAAGAAGAGACTGCAAAAAGAAAACAGCGACCTGTTGAAAGAAATTGACCAGCTAAAGGCCAGGATTAAAGTGTTAGGTATGTGTGTCTGTCTATTTGTGTGTGTGTGTGTGTGTGTCGGCAGTAATGTGACATTTAATATTTTTTCAAGCACCATAGACGATGGAGCATGCAGGGATCGTAAGCACTGTGCATAGGTGATGAGCTCAGTTGCATCTTGTAACTAAAATTAAACCTAAATTGACTTTACTGATAGTGACATTATTATTTTGCCTTGTACTAAGCTAAAAGTCTGGATAAATAACATATTTAATATTCAAATTGCGATTGATACCTATACTATATATTAACCTACTACTTTCAACTATCATAGTACGAACTAAAATGTGCTTAAATAATGTGTTTTACATTTTAGAAATATATAATAGTAAAATATGCTAAAGTTACTTTGGTTATAACATTGCAATTCACAGTTGCCTTTCACTACACATTTTAAGACATTGTAAGATTAATAAAATTGGAAAGACATACTATTCACACATCCACTCCTGTTTTTAGAAGCTACCCCAACCCCTGAGCCAGTTCGCTGCTCCAAATCCTGGCTATACTTCAATGGCAGTTGTTACTACATCTCTACCTTCACACGCACCTGGAGAGATAGTCAGGTGTATTGTAAGAGTAAAGGAGGACACCTTGCCATTATACATACGGCTGAAGAACAGGTGAGAGAAAATGCACTGTTGTATAGTTCCTATGATATTGATAATCTCTGCAGAATTGTGGTTTCATAGGAGGGTTGTGCAAAGTGTCCCAACTTGCTTGCTTGCATTGAGGTTGTGTGGCAACCAGTGGTACTGGAAATATTGTGTGAATAGAGGGCAAAGAATGGATTTTTCTGCTACTACTAGTCCTAAAATAGATCAAGAGAGCCCACATGAACAAGACAAAATATTATACATGGCCATTTCTTTATTGAGGAAAATGATCAAATAATACATACTGTAGGTGACTGGAAAAATATGTGAACCTTTGCTTTCGGTATCTGGTATGACCGCTTGCGTAGCTATAACTGCAATTAAGCTTTTATGGTAACTGCTGATTAGTCTTAGACATCAGCTTGGAGGAATGTTAGCCCATTCCTCTGTACAAAATATCTTCAATTTTGCAAAATTGTTGGCTTTCTGCACATGAACTGGTTTCACCTTTCAATTAAATTAAGGTCAGGACTTTGAATTGCCCATTTGAAAACATTCATTTTAGTGTTGTTTAACCATTTTTGGTATCATGTTTTACAGACAGAATAATGTTCTTCTGCTGGAATGTAGTGTTCTTCTTTCTCCACACAGAAACAATCCAAATAAACCATAAAGTTAAATTTTGGTCTCATACTTCCGTAAAACTATTTTCCTATAACCTTCTGGTTTGTACACAGACTGTTATGGTTCGCCATATAAAACGGACGACGAACTGTATTAATCAAAAATATAAATGGGTTGGGACCCAATTGCAGTTAGCTCCAGTTTGGTAATTCTAACTGAAATAATATTAAATAAATGAACAGAAAATAATCCGAAGATATAAATAATTAAATATGACTAAATAAAAGAAACTGCACGCCGTAAGCGTACCGCTGTGCTATTCACAGCACGCTTACAACGTGCCTCCGTTGCGCAATAGCGCCTCGGGTCTGCGCATGCGCAGCGCGCAGAACCCAATCGGAGCTTCCGCGAATGCGGTCGCGGGGGAAGAAAAAAGAAAAGAAAGAGTGAATGAAGAAGACGGGTGAAAACACTCTACGTCCTCTTCTGACACGCTGGGATAAAGGAATAGAGCTGCAAGTGCAGCTCGGTGAAAGTAAAAAATAATAAATAACAAAAAATGCTGACCCTACCCCATCTAGGGCCCTAACATTACCGAGCTACCTTCTAGCAGCCCCCGTCTGAGGGACTTAATTCCCCCAGAACGTACCTTTATCCCTAAAAAATAAATAACAAATAAAAGAACAGAAAAACCGTCTAAATATGCAGGCAGGTCTTTAGTTGTTTGGAAGTCACTATTTATGTCTTTGCGACGGCACAGACTATTACACACATTGCTCTTGGAGTGATCTTTGTTGGTTGACCACTCCTGGGGAGGGTAACAATGGTCTTGAACTGCCTCCATTTGTACACAATCTGTCTGACTGTGGATTGGTGGAGTCCAAACTCTTTAGAGGTGGTTTTATGACCTTTCCCTGGTGAGCATCAACAACTCTTTCTGAGGTCCTCAGAAATCTCCTTAGTTCGTGCCATGATACGCTTCCACATACGTGCTGTGAAGAGCAGACTTTGATAGATCCCTGTTCTTTAAATAAAACAGAGTGCCCACTCTCACCTGCTTGTCATCCCATTGATTGAAAACACCTGACTCTAATTTATCCTTCAAATTAACATAATTTTTATACTCACAGACATGTAATACTGATTATGTTCTTATGCCTTTCATGATTGTCTTTCAAGACATTCTTATGGGACCTGTTGCCACGAGGACACTGGAATTCTTACTGGTTTGGCATCAGTGATGAAAAGCTGGAAGCAGATTGGTATTGGGTGGATGGAACTAAATTGGTTGGTGGGTAAGTGAGAAATGATTCTTACAAATTACAAATGTACTTCACTTTGAATTGTACTGCTGTACTGTATTTGAAAACTAAAGCAACCACAAAATTTAATTCGTCTTTCGTTTGTATGCAGTGCCCTCTGCTGACAAACGTTACAAATACGTCACTGTGTAACTTTAAATCCCTAAGTGGTTACGCTAGAAAACAAGGATTAGTGGAGTAAGAATAATTGAAATGTTTTGCAGTCATTACTATAAATGATCCATTCTGTTCTTGCTTATTCACTCAGCCGAGCAGCCATTAAAACAGCTTAAAATCCATTATTACTTCCAAATATAGATTTAGGTTTAGAGCGCTTGCATTAAGTAGACCTTTTGAGTAGCAATTTTCTGCACTGTCCTTACCAACCGCTCATGTTCTCTGCTGTTGTGATATTTTGATGCAAGCATCCTTGGTTTAATATGGTTAGGGTACATAAACACAGTTTGAAATATTCTCCATCTGTTGTTGCTCTAGTTTCTGGGAAGAAGGAGAACCTAACAACCACATCGATGAAGACTGTGGCTACATAGTTAAGACTGAAGTCCTGAGCCGCATTGCTACCAAGAGCTGGTACGATGCGCCATGCTCCATGCCCTTGCCTTGGATCTGTGAGAAGAAAGCTGAGTAGACTTCAAATTATCATCTAAGGACGAGATTTAAATCGGACAGCGATGAAGATGATGTGTGATTGACACAGTGTAACCTAAAGTCACCACGTCCTATTGAGTGACAGGTCCAACCTTCAGCTTTTGTGTTTAAATATGATTCAATAAGATATTTTAAGCAGTTAATCCTCAGTTTCTGATAATACTGTCACACCGACTTCCATTAACTATAAGAGTTTCCATTTACATTTGTTCTTACTGTCAGAAATACCACTTACTGTTCGTTTATTACTTTATTACTGATTTATATGATCATTGTTAAAGCTTGTGTTTCAGCAAAAAAATGTTCTTTATTTTTCACATTTTTCACAGACAACAGGATTTAGTAAATCGGGCCCTCAAAATTGGGCACAAATAGACATATAGTATGCAGATTTTTGTAAGGGAAGGTGGACTGGAAATCCTATATGTTATTAATCAAGACTTCTGACAGTAACAGCAACCCAGTGGCTAGTGCTGTCACCTCACAGCTCCAGAGACCCAGGTTCGAGACGTCGATTATGTGGAGTTTGCATGTTTTTGCCATGTCTGTGTGGGTTTTCTCTGTTTTGGGCTTTCTTTCCACATTCAGAAGATTTGTTAGGTCAAGTGGCATCTCTGAAGGGTCCCAGTGTAAGGACTTTCGGCCTGTCCAGGGTTGGTTAATACCTTGCACCCTGTGCTGCTGGTTATGCCCTAGCCCCTCGTGTCCAATTGGATTGGAGTGAGTGTAGAAAAGTTATGCTCAGTCATAACTGTACATAAAAGTGTAAAATGTTTTGTCTTGCTTTTGTTTTAATTTTTGCTTAGTCTAACTGTATCAGTTCAAATGAATAAAACAAAACAAATAAACTGCACATTTTGTAATACAGATAATAGGTTTTATAAAGATGCGTCATTTTTTTCTTGAGGCACAACATCTTGTACTGCAAGTAAGTTGTAATGCAACATGGGAGCTTCAGGCAATGTGAAACATAGGAACCCATATAAACAAATTGAAAGCGAGTGCTGATTATGATTCTGTTTGGTGGTTGCAAGACACCAAATACCAGTGTCATCTGCAAGAGCTAAAACAACTCAGGGATGCTGCAGCCTAACAGATATGTTTACAATAAGTAGCCACATATGAATCCAACAAATAAAAATAAATATGTTAAATTGGGCAAAACAGAACAGACCTCAGAGAGATGATGACTGAAAATGGGATGATCGGATGACAATGAGCTCTTAAGGGATAAGGTAAGGAAAATGTCTTACAAGTCAGTCACATGCCTGAATAGGAATACAGAAGGAGTGGGCCAAGATTTCCCCTGAATACTTTCATTGAAAATGTCACCATCGACTCAAACCCCGGTACCTGCGGTGTTTTGGCATCATTGTTTTTCGTTTGGTTCTGTCATGGGGAATCAGATTCCCCCCTAGACTAAATCACATGGAACCCAAATGCAGACCACAAGGAGATGAGGCCTAAGCAAAAAACGAGTTTATTACAGACAATAAAAGGGCAGGGTTCTCCAGGGAAGGATGCTCAGCAGGACTGTGGAAGGGAAAACGGAAAATAAGTGGCAAAATAAAAGCTGGCCTGAGAGCCGAAAACACGGGGAAAGAAATAACGAAAACGCAAGAAAAAAGAACAGAACTAGGTAGCGGCTATATACATACTGTCATAATAATGTTACTGTCATAATTCTCAACCTTGGATTAATCAGTCAACATGACTTTTATCCAATCATCTACTGTGACATGTTTGTACATTTTAGTCCATGCCTTCATTCTTGTTCATGTAATTAAGTGATTTAAAATTTAGAGACTGCAGTTTGTACTTACATTTACATTTACAGCATTTAGCAGACGCCCTTATCCAGAGCGATTTACAATTGATACAGTCTTACAATCCAAGCAATTGTGGGTTAAGGGTCTTGCAACAGTGGCAGCTTGGCAGAGGTGGGATTTGAACCCTGGACCTTCTGGGCCCGCTAGGCTACCACAGTCCCAGCGATACTTTGTGACCATTACTATGTAGTCTTCTTTTTATCGCAGTTTTGCTACTTTCTGTACATTCTGTATCTGTGCTGAACTTGCTGTTTTGGCTCTATGTATTGGTATTCCAGTAGCACTCTGCCTGTGGGTTGGATGCATATGATCTGGTTTTGCCAAAGCATTTGAGTGCCATGCACTTTCCCATTAGAAACCTTCAGTTTAGCCATGATTTGATGCTGAGAAAGTAACTATTTGTCCTTAGAATAACCAATCCACCACATTTACTTAAATGTGTCATATTTCCCAATATCACAATGCTGCTTAGTATGAAATGTTCTGCTCAAAATCTGAAGCACAGCCATATTTATAATAGGTGAATAAAGGCTGCAAATTTATTAATACAAATCAGTTTCTTATGAGTAGATCAAATCCACCCAAGCGTCATCTGACGTATGTGTTTCAATGTGTTTCAAAGGTTAATGTTCAAGGAAATCTGACATTTGTACAAATTAACTGATATGATCAATAACATGGTCAATGACACCTTCCAGCTGTACCATCATTGCGACTTGAGTAAAAACATTGATGTCCCTGTAATATGGCTGAAAGACACTGGGTTCATCCAACACTGAAATAGTCTGAAGGTATAAAATTCCCAGTCGCACTATTGTGGTGCAGCCATAAAATGATGTGTATTTTTTAATGTTGCCTGTCCTGTAATTCACAGGGTGGAGACAAATGAATACAAGATGCCAATCCATCACTCAGATTTTGGAACTAGTCGTGGCTAATTTTGTGACTGTGTGTAGCCAGACATATCCAGAAAGTGTGCCAGGACTTAAATTTGGGTTACCATTGTGGTGGGCTAGCAAATAGCCCTTGAGCCACCCGATCAACTGTGCATTTTAGGGGAAACGCAGTTGATCAGTTTAACACAGTTTACATGTGGTAAATTATCAATAAACATTTCATCTAGTAAAGATATATGCCAAAGGTTTTATGTAATTTGTATTTAATTTGTATTTGATTAAATTATATAATAATTTAATCAATCCAATATTATTAAAGCTGTAGTCTCTACAATAAAGCAGTTACCTCTGTGGGAAATGTCATTATTACCGTATTTTCCGGGCTATAAAGCGCACCAGGTTATAAGACGCAATATCAACGATCGGCTGCTAATGGATCTATTTTCATACATAAAGCGCACCGGGTTATAAGGCGCATGAAATGAAACAAAACTCTTAAGTTCCGTCGGAAGCTCAGTTTGGTCTTCTTTACCTGGCGCAGGGCGTCTTCTTGCTGTGTACCATCTACAATCGGTTCTAGGTCAGAAGGCTCAACCAGAATTAATTCATACATTAGACGCACCGCATTTTAAAGCGCACTATCGATTTTTGAGAAAATTAAAAAATTTTAAGTGCGCCTTATTGTCCGAAAAATACGGTAGTTGATTAGTTGCTGTTAGCTGAAATAAGCAGTAAAGGAATAGTATGAAAAGGCTGGCATTAGTTCAGGTGGTTGTTGTGCACTGTTCACTCTTTTGGGTGTGCTTTTGTTTGCGTGATCACTAATGGTCATGTAACCAGGCCATCAGGACAAGCAGTAGCCTGCTTCCATCAGAGCTAGTTAGACTGGATTAGAGAGAGATGTGAACTGAGAGAGCAGCAAATATACTGAGCTGTCTCATTACTGTTACTCTCTCAGAAGTATTAGTACTGATGCAGATAGAGTAAAACACCACTGCATTAAAACTGTAGGGATATGATGTGATTTCACCCACCTTTTAATCAATGTGTGAAAAACACCAATGTATCTTGGCTATTTAGTCACTGCTGAAAGGACTGTGGTAGCCGAGCGGTTAAGGTACTGGACTAATGGCCAGGGTTCCATTGCCACTGTTGGATCCTTGAGCAAGACCCTTAATCCACAATTTTTTGTACTGTAACAATTGTATTTGCTAAGATTTTATCAGACGTAAGTTGCTCTGGATAAGGGCATCTGCTAAATGCCTAGATGTAGTCAATTACAGTACAATATCCCATATACAGTTGAGATTTGTTTTGTTTTTCTTGTGTTAAAATGAGCACCTGTTTTTCCTTTTTTTGTTGTTCCAAAGTTGTTTTAAAATGAACAATGGACTGTTTTTCCTCTATTCTTTTCTATTCCAAAATTTAGAAACATCTGCTGACCAGGCTGTCTACTTTACCAGAGCTAATGCAAAAACTTTGATTTAAATGTTTTACTATAGCAGCCACAAAAATATAGTTGGTGGATTGAGGTACTAGATACACTATAACTTTGGACTTCATGATTTGTCTAACAAAAGACATGCCCCCATTATGTTTTTCCCCTAGTCAAAGCCATCTGGGAACGTGGCTGAGCCCAACCCAAATTCATTGGGTGCAGGCAAAGGTACACATTGGACAGGGTGCCAGTCCACCAGAGAGTTCCACAAACATTCTTCACGTTCCAAGCTGTATCCGAGATTCAAACCCAGGGCCTCTGCTGTTTCCAGTCATTCCAGCCATACAAGACAATTGTCAGTCACTTAAAATACTTTAAATGTACATTACAATCACATCTGATTAGTACAGTATTACAATGTACAATCCACACAACTGAGGGTGAGGTGCTTTACTATTTGTCCCAACAATGGCATTTTAGCTCTGCTGGTCCTTGAACCCTGGACTGCCTGTGTCAGTCCAGTAACTTTACAGCTGCACCATCACTGCCCCACTGTAGTGAAGTTTGTAGAGTAAAACAAATGACATCATGTATTCTGCACTGCCCAGGCTGTGTTTCCATGTTGTATCCAGTGTTTTCAGGATTTCAGAAGCCCATGTGAAGTAATATGCTGTTTCAAATCATACAGTGCCACCATGGTCAGCTGAATCGGTTAAAGTGATTTGTCCTTCACCTTTATTTTTCAGTCACCCCAGGACAAGCTGGCATTAGTCTATATGTATTATGCAGTTCCCAGCGAGACTAAAATGCCCAAGAGCATGTTCCCACTTCGTACACCCAACATCATTTCCAATCCATGAATCCCAAATCTAAATGCCTTGTGCTTCTTATTCTGCTTTAGGTATATTAAGCCTTTTTTAATAAGACATTAAGTTCACTTTGTAAATGATTTTCTCTCTTTCTTGACACTCTCTGACTCGATGTCTTTGGTGACGCACACTTTTGTTCACCTGCTGTAATTCCTTAATGGGATTGCTGATTCCCCACATATCCAGCCAGATCCTGATTAAGTGAGATCAACCCATTAGGTCTGACAAACAAATGCAGTCAAATTTCAACACCCCTCCTATCCACACCATACCTAGTAAAATCACACCACCATACTCACCAGAAGTACATACTATTACTAATTAGAGTTCTAGATGGTGGTAGATTATTGGTTAATTTCATGAGCTCATGCTCCAAAGGTTGAAGAATGAAGGTCTGTAATCCTGGAGTGCTTGGATTTAATCCTTTCTAAAAATGGATGTTTGACTAATTTACTTTTAGAAGTTTAGAAAGCAAAACACTACAACACCAAAATCAGCACCTGGTGCTGCAAAAAACTAAGCACACATTTCCATTGTTATACATTGCTTTTTTATAAATGCTTAGAAGTTTGCATCTTGGACGTAATCATTTCCTCGCCATCATCAACCACCAAAGGCTTCATGAAAGGCACAGTCCTTTGCTGTCGGCACTCGTTCTTGACTTTCAAAAAACAATCAGTTTACCTCTTCTCTCAGACCTGCCCTCAGTCACCCCTCATGTACTGACCACTTCTTCCTATTGCCCTCCTGTCCACCCCCTCCCCCCTCTCTTTTTCTCTCTGTTTCCATCTTGAGACTTATCCCTTCATCCCTGATCTCCTTCGTCCAATCCAATCTTCATCTGTCCCTCTCTCAGAGAGTTTTGCCTAGGTAAGTTGGAAGCCGTCTCCAGGGGCGTACACATGAAAGGCAGATAGTGAGTCAGAAGAGATACAGCAACTGTCACTGGCACAAAGGTGCTCAAAAAACCTGGGCTGCAAATACGGAGTTACATGCTCATGTTTGAGGAGTAACAGAGAACAGGGTCTTTGTATTGCTTAAAAAAAGGTGAGTGAAGAATTTTGTAATGATCACTTTTTGGGTGTAGTGGAGCCAAATGTTTAATAACCTTATTGGTAGAAGCTTATCAAGAATAATCATGGCTAGAAGGAGGCCTTATTTCTGAGCTGAAAACATTATAGCGATGTGTTAAATTCGACTGTGAAACATGGTCAGAAAATAGGCTATTGTTCTAGTGCATAGATGTGAAGTGTTGAGAAATCCTATATTTCAAGGGTGTCTAATTTAATACAATTCTGTCACTATCACGCTAACCCTTGTAGCTGACATCAAATTCTGTTTCTTTCACACATACCACTTTCAATACCATTCCAAAGAGCAGAAAGTAATCGGATGAAAGGAGATTTGATTTGAGAGACTTTGCTGAGGCTTAGGCCTTGCTTCTTTTGCCCTTTACTACTCAATCTCTGTTTGACCTTTTTGATATAAGACAAGCTGAGAAATGTCAGAAGAATGTCAGAGCTTTCTGTTAGGTTTCTGATTGATATAGGAGTAGTGTGTGGACTGTTAAATGTCTTTGTAAATTGGTCAAGAAAAGCTGTCTTTAAATTGCATGTCAGTTCGCTTACCATGGATAAGAGTATAAAATGAAAAAGGTTCAGTCTGGATGAAATATGGACAGTTGTAGGATGCTTGTGTTTGCATAGTATCTGAGCACTTGGTTAGAGCAAGTTAAGTAAAATCTAAGGCATAATAAATCAGTAAGCATTCAACAAGTAGTTGCTAATTATCACTGCAATATGTCTGTTAGGGTGCTGGGAAAGCATATCAGGAATTCACTAGGACACCCGGGACTGCCAGTGGTGCCTTCTGGCCAGATCAAACATCACACAGACATGTATAAATAAGGAAAGGCTGAACAAGGGAGACTGTCCCTAGCAAACGCAGCAGCAACCATTACACAGCCCTGCTTACCTGTGCATGCTCATCTACACTCATCCCGAAACCCCAACCCCCAACCCTAACCCTATATATATATATATAGGGTACATACACAGTTACATAACACATACACAGTTTTGAAAAGTACTATTAATATTTTTTAATTAACCATTGAAATATTATAAAAGCAAACCGACACATATATTCACATACATTTTAATGTATTAGTTGCTCAGAGCATCCAAGAAGCTCCATGACGAAGGCGTACACTTGTATGATGAGAATTAAATGTAGCATTAACAATATTAGTGATTACATGTTACCTCTTTGTTTACATGCTCTTAATGTTCAACTGATGACGTCATGGAGATTAATTCACTTAGCCTGTGAGCTTTTATCTCTGTAAAACAAAGATGACATCATGATTTCTCTCAGTTGATAGTTTATGCCATCACACACTTCCTGCTTATCCTCAAGTTTGTTGAGAATATTTCTACTTTTGTTTCTGTCTCACCGCTGGCCAGGTCATCTGTTGAACATTTTTCATTTCTATAAGTAATTACCTACATCTGCCACTGCCATGGGTGAAATGGACAAGATGAAAAAGGAGGCTGAGGCCCTAAAGACACAGATTGAGGTAGGACACAATAATGTTCTGCAAATGACAATGAAAAACCACAGAAACGTATGTTAATCTAAACAAAACTAAAGACTAAACAGAACTTCTTTACTGGAAATTAGATTATTACATAATAAACCTTTTTCCACAACATATTCATATGCAAACATTGGTAAATACTTGGCTTACATTATTTGCTAGACAGCACGCAAGACAGCCCATGACACAGACTTGGCCACTGCTGCCTCTGGGGTGGCAGCAGCACCAACCATACAGCTGAAGACAAGGAGGACACTGAAGGGCCATCTGGCTAAAATTTATGCCTTGCACTGGGCTGAAGACAGCAAGTAAGTTTGCTTTCAGTCACTAGAATATAGTTGCATCATTGTGTTTACTCACAGTCATAAAACCTAGATTGAACAGGACTGTGCTTGTGGATGGTTTTTCATGATGTATTAAATATCATTGTCACAGTGATTTCAAATGGCTAAAATTGATTAGCCAGATTATGTTTTGTAGAATTTAAACATGGACTAAATTCATCTCCATGTTCTACTTATCTTAACTCTCAAAGGTAATAATAATAGCATTTTGCCTATACTGTTTTGTTTTTTCTTGTAAGAATATAAAAACCATAAAATCTGCACAAGCTCTGTAAAGTGGCTGTCCCCTCAAGCTAAGCCATAATCTATCCAACCTAGTTAGGATTTCCTATATAGCTGTCTCTCTACATCTTATGGTTGTCCTGAATCCACTTTAATGCTTAGTTGGATCAATTAACGCTCAGTAACCACAAATAACCTCAGACTTCTTGGGATTCATGGAGAACAAGGGAACCATAGCTAATTAAACTTGTACTGGCTGAGCATATTGAGGACTTTCAAGGCCAAATAATAATAACATATTATGATTGCTTTCTCTTTCAGCATATTGCATTATGTCTAAATGTAAAAACACCAAAGTTAAATGCATCTTTTTTCAAATCCAAATATTAAGGTACTATATCAAAGTTCTGTGTATTAAATACCCAAGTAGTATAAATGATAGTGAACAGGCTCTACATCAACAACCTACGTATCTCTTGTCAGGCTGATGGTCAGTGCCTCACAAGACGGAAAACTCCTCATATGGGACACCCACTCCGGAAATAAGGTAGGACTCTGAGCACTTTTTAGGAACACTTAGACATTCATGCAATTCTCTAATCAGCCATTTGTGTGTCAGCAGTGCAGTGCATAAAATCATGCAAATATGGGCCAGCAGCTTAAGGTAATATTCACACCAACCATCAGGTAGGGGGGAAGTGTGATCTCAGTACAGGGTCGGATGGAGCATGCTTTGACTGCAGGTTCAGTAAAAATATCTGGGGGATATCACGTGATGGAACGGATGGGGGTCTAGTTTGTTGTAGTGGGTATACTAAAAGTGGGTATACTGTCTCATATTTTTGACCACGGCATGGTGCTACTGGTTACATGGAACAATCCAAGGTTGTGAAGGTGGTTTAATGGTGTAGTAATGAGTCATTTAGTAGAATTAGAAGTACAAGTAATACAGGTGGCATGGTGGCTCGGTGGATGCATCGCCGCCTCACAGCAAGAAGGTCCTGGGTTCAATCCCAGGGTGGAGTGGCCTGGGTCCTTTCTGTGTGGAGTCTGCATGTCCTCCCCGTGTCTGCATGGGTTTACTCTGGGTACTCCGGTTTCCTTCCGCAGTCCAAAGACATGCAAGTTAGGTTAATTGATTACACTAAATTGGCCTGGTTTGAGTGTGGTCTCTGGTGACAGATGGAGAAATGCATTGGCTGGAGTATTCTTGGTCAAGTGGTGGTGGGCAGACCCCGCACAAGCGCCAGGAAAATGATGATGAGAAGTACAAGTCATATATTGCTTGAAGTGCCACAAGCTATTTGAGTATTGTTGCTGACCATAGCATTCCTTTGTGGCCACAGTTTACCCATCCTCTAATGGCTACTTCTAGCATGATAATGTACTATGTCTTCAAGCAAAAGTAGTCTCAAACAGGTTTCTTGAACATGAGTGAGGTCAGTGTTTTTCAATAGCCTTGCCAGTTCACCATATGTGAATTCAACAGAACACCCTTGGGATGTGGTAGAATGAAAGATTCAGAGCACAAAAATCTGCAGGAAATACATGATGAAATTGCATCAGTATACTGATGAATGAAAAAAATTTATGAAATTTGACGTTCAGTGGTTGATGCACCTTTCCATCTACTGAAATGTGTCATGGTAAAAAAATTTTTTTATTTAAATATTAGAGATTCTGTTGTTTTAGTTTTCAACATTTTTATACTCATTTGAATCACAGATGTCATTTTGACTGATAAAAGGTATATTTGTGGTGGGAAAGCCTATTACCGTATTTTTCGGGTTATAAAGCGCACCGGGTTATATGGCGCATTAAATGAAACAAAACTCTTAAGTTCCCTTGGAAGCTCAGTTTGGTCTTTACCTGGTGCAGGGCGTCTTCTTGCTTCCTCCACTTCCGTACCATTGATTCGTTAATGTTGAATTCTCTCACAGCTGCTCTATGTCCATGTTGTACTGCGTGACTGATAGCGTTGAGTTTGAAATCCGCTTCGAAAATGAATGAATGAATGCACATACGCTAATGCTGAAGCACATACCGTATTACTCCGCGATGCTGCGCACTACGGTTGCCGTAAGCTTCGTAACTTACCAAGGCTGTGCTAAAACATGTACCATCTACAATCGGTTCTAGGTCAGAAAGCACAACCAGAATTAATTCATACGTTAGGCGCACCGCATTTCAAGGCGCACTGTCGATTTTTGAGAAAGTTAAAGGGATTTTAAGTGCCCCTTATGGTCCAAAAAATACGGTTAACTAATAAACTTTTTATAAACCATGTACAACCCACGGAACCTCGAAAATACACAAGCCTTAGTGGATCTGTAACTTCCTCAAGAGAAGAGGGTACCGGGACAAGCCAGAACTAAGGGAGGGGCACATGAGTCCTGAATGTGGACTGGCAGTCCCAACAACACAGGCCTCAGAGGGGACTGGGGGCCACAGGCCAGCGAGTGCCTCTGTACAATGTGGTTGTCAACTTCTTTTCACTGGGCAAGCGAGGGACCTTCTAAGTTGAGAGCAGTCCCTGGATAGAGGAATAATGTCCCAATTTCCACCGTAATCCATCCATCATCTTTTCTGGCTGATGGGGCCACTGTTGCCAGCAGTGGGGAGATGAACTTCGGCAACTGAACTCTTGCTCCTGGCAACGGCCCCTAGCATATTTGTGTGAAACCTCATAGTTAAATCAAGACTGACCCAAAACCTGATTACACATCAAATGTTGTAAGCAAAGTGTCTGTGCAACCCAATGTACTACTGCAATGTTCCCTGCTCTTGCTGTCCAGGATTATTAGTCATGTAGATGGGCTATGTATATTTTTAGCAACACCAAATGGCAGTCGAGTGACAGTTTAAACCTTTATTCAACAAGACAGGGAGGGGCACCACACTGTCCCACAACTACAATGCTTAAAAACTAATGGGCTAGTAACATAATATGGGGTCATAGAAGGATATGTAACATTAGCTTGTTTTTTGCTGTGTCAGGGACAAAAGTGATACTAACACATTCTTTTTTTCTTACCCAGTCAATGTGGTCCCTGACGTCCTCATGGGTGATGCCTGTGGATTATTCTTCTCCCTCTGGAAACCTTGTGCCCAGTGGTGGTCTCGACAATATGTGCACTGTCTACATTTAAAGACGCCCGTTGTCAAGATGTGAAAGAACGGGATGCACATTCAGGCAAATACTATTTTACGAATTAGTTTTGCCTAGAGAAATCAGAGTCATAAGTTGGTTTGGTGGGATATGTTACACTCACCCATTCACTTTATTAGGAACACTGTAGTAATACTGGGTTGCCTCTCAAAAACAGCCTTCCATTCTTGATGCATGGATTCCACAATATGTCAGAAATATTCTTTTGAACTTCTGGCTCCATGTTGAATATTGCCATCATGCAAATTTTTGCAGATTTTCATGTGCTTTTCATGCTGTGAATCTCCTGTTCTACTATATCCCCAAATCGTCTATTGGATTCAGATCCAGGGGGACTGGGAAGCTATTGAAGAACACGAATAATGGACATTATCAAGTTCATGGAAAACCATTTTGAGTGACTCTCTTTGTGACATGGCACATTATCAGCTGGAATTTGCAATCAGAAGATGGAAAATGTTGCCATAAAGGGAGGCCATGGTCAGCACCAATAACTTACATAGGGCTGTGCATTAATGCAATGATGATTGTTGGTAACGGGCACAAAGTATGCAAAACATTCCCACACCATTACACTTGGTCTACCACCTCTACCAGGCCAAACTGTTGACAAAAGCAGTTGTGTTCTGCTGACGGTGCCAAATTCTGACACTACCATCTGTGTACCTCAACATATACATCAAGGATTCATCAGACAGGGTATATTTCACAGGCCTTCAACTGTCTAGTTGTGGTCAGCCTTTGTCACACTGAAGACTTAACTTCTGTTTCTTGGTGGACAGAACTGTAACCTTCTGGTGTGGACCATTCACCTCATTGTTTCACCTCATGAATTCTGAGAAAAGGTGTTTTATGATCACCACAATTTCACAATTTCACTTAGTATTACACAATGTACTTGGCCATTCTCCACTGACCCCCTCACAACTACAAGGCATTTCCTTCAATTTAACTGCTGCTTACTGCTGCTATTTTTTCTTTATGAACATTCCAAGATAAAACTCTAGAGACTGTGATTTATGAAAATTCCATTGGAGCGGGGGGGTCAAAGTTATAATACTTCAAATACTCAAACCAGCCTGTCTGACAGCAACAATCATGCCACAGTCAAAAACAGTAAAATCACATTTTCCCCTATTCTGATGATTAATGTGTACATTTCCTAAAGCTGCTGTCCCATATCGGCATTATTTTACCCACTTCGCTGCTGCTACTGGATTGGCTGATTAGATAATTGAGCGATAGTGAGTAGGTGTACATCTGTTCCTAATAAATTGTTCAGACAGTGTATTTGAAATCAGCTGCAAAACTGTCTTAGAGATACACAGTATTCAGCACTTAGAATGCAATTTTCAATTGATAAATGATACTGTTCTTAAATGACAATAACATTTTCTGTCTTTAACAGGTTATCTATCTTGTGCCCGCTTCCTTAATGACAATGAAATCCTCACTTCCTCTGGTGATACGACCTGGTAAACAATCTATTAAATCAAATACCTCTTCCTCCACTAAATTTACAATGAATTAATATTTCTTTTGGAGAATAGGTTCATTATTTAAATGTCCTTAAAATGGCATATTCAACATACCGTATTTTTCGGACCATAAGGCGCACTTAAAATCCTTAAATTTTCTCAAAAATCGACAGTGCGCTTTAAAATGCGTTGCGCCTAATGTATGAATTAATTCTGGTTGTGCTTTCTGACCTAGAACCGATTGTAGATGGTACACGGCGCTCATAAATCTGTCAAAATGTTTTAGCACGGCCTTGGTAAGTTACGAAGCTTACGGCAACCGTAGTGCGCAGCATCGCGGAGTAATACGGTATGTGCTTCAGCATTAGGGTTCGTGCATTCATTCATTTATTTTCGAAGCGGATTTCAAACACAACGCTATCAGTCACGCTATCAGTTGTACAACATGGACATAGAGCAGCTGCGAGAGAATTCAGCATTAACAAATCAATGGTACGGAAGTGGAGGAAGCAAGAAGACGCCCTGCGCCAGGTAAAGAAAACAAACTGAGCTTCCGAGGGAACTCAAGAGTTTTGTTTCATTTAATGCGCCTTATAACCCGGTGCGCTTTCTGTATGAATATATATCCGTTAGCAACCGATCGTTGATATTGCGTCTTATAATCCGGTGCGCTTTATGGTCCGAAAAATACGGTAAATTAAATATGATCATTTGACCTCAACATGTTACGTTTTTCAATCTCAGATTTTACACAGATAATCAAGCTAAATAAATTTAACATTAAAATAATCATGACTACCTTTAGTTGATGATTAACTAGTCTCCTTTACACAGGTATTGATCTATATCTTTCTTTCTATTTCCACTTTCTAACCCAATCTATTCACAGTGCTCTATGGGACATAGAGAGTGGCAAGCAGAAGATCGTCTTCCTGAACCATGTGGGAGACTGTATGTGTTTGGCTTTGTCCCCTGACATGAACACATTTGTCTCTGGGGCGTGTGACTCTTTGGCTAAACTCTGGGACACCAGGGATGGCAAATGCAAACAGACCTTCCAGGGCCACACCAGTGATGTCAATGCCATTTCTGTGAGTGTGGGGCCAAGGGTTTATATATATAGCACTTTTTATGGAGCAATGGAGCATTGTCTCACAGCAACTTTACAAGTTTAGATTATCTCCTAATAACTACGTCCAATCCCAAATTGAGCAAGCCTAGGGCGACAGTGGCAAGGAAAAACTCCCTAAGCTCCCAATAATAATATTCTATCCATGCCTGCATTTATGCAGACATAACTTTAGTTACATAATATCTGCAAACAAACAAGCAGGGTATCAGAGATCCGTCACTTTACACAGAAGCCAATGTCAAGTCTGCAAAATTATATATTATATACAGATATGTCAATAAGAAGAATGTACCAAAACTTTTAGGTGAAAGTGAGTATAACAGAAAGTGAGTATATCCAGTCATTCTAGAAAACACTGCATCAATCTTGATTTCACAAAGAACCAATGACCTTGTCTTCTACTTTGGATCTGGGACCTACAGTACCTTAAAGATAAGCGCATCTTTCTCTACAATTTTGCTTTTAAGTCTCCACTTCCTCTGTATAAATATAGTGTAAACAACATTTGCTAATACAAGTCTAGGGATATGTAGGTAAAGTATGTGAGAATAGAAATATGTTTTCAGCAGTTTAATATCACAGAACTACACCCTCATTTAGTAATGTTGCTAACTTATGCTTTCTCAACATTTAGAGCTTCTGTGCTGCACACAACTAAACATATTTGTGCACGAAAGGGAAAAAGTTAAGTAGAGAAAATTTAATAAAACACATAAAGCAGTAACAGCTCACAGTGCAGGTGCTTGGAGTAATTTATGTAAATGTGTAAAAACATGATTTTGAGTGTCTACAAAATTTGGCAGTCAGCACTTCAGGTTTATAGTGACTGGTATATAAATTGTCAAGCTTTCAAAAAACTATATGAGTTAGCAGTAGTAACTACTACTACTATATTCAATGTTCCTGAAATACCTTAAACCCTGTGAGTAGAGTTCTGCTCATAACAGAAATCAAAACACAACAGCGTTAAAATGAACAATAAACGAACACAAAGTTTTGTTTGCAATTCTGTATTCTAAATTGTACAGAGTGCTTAAATTCTACGAAAGGCCCCTTCATATTTCCTCTCCTTTCTCAATAGTTCCTCCACAATGCAAATGCTTTCGTGACTGGATCAGACGACTGCACCTGTAAAATGTTTGACATCCGCTCCGACCAGGAGGTAATTTGCTACCAGGATGGCCAGGTGAACAGTGGTGTGACATCACTGGCCCTGTCCATGTCAGGACGCCTTATGTTCGCTGGCTATGACAATTTCAACTGCAACATCTGGGACACGCTGAAAGGCGAGAAAGTTGGTAAGTGGCGAGGACAAAAGCGTGCAGAAGGAGGGATGTGACTTATGGAACAGGCTGGTCTAAAGTAAGCATTTCTAATCTTCAATTCCTATTTTCCTGTTTTCAGGAGTGCTGGCTGGTCATGACAACAGGGTAAGCTGCACTGGAGTACCACTAGATGGCATGTGTGTGTGCACTGGCTCATGGGACAGCTTTCTAAAGATCTGGAACTGAGCATACAACACTAGCCTAAGGTGGATAGAGGGAGAGAATGCAAGAAAAAGGGATAAATCTAGAACTGCAAAGGATATGTGCAGAAAATGTGAGAAAAATCGCAATATTTTTAAAGATAATGATGGGAGCATTTTTTAGGTCAGAAAACCTAGTTAAAAGTTCTGAAAAATGGAAAGACCCACTTTAAGACAAAAATACACGATATATTACCAGAAGGTGGAATGTATGAATTCATCACACTGTGAATACCTCCAAAGAATCAGATATGAAGTTGTATTGGAATATAATAAATGCTAAGTATATGAACTAATATGGTACCTGGGAAAATAATTGCACTTGATTACCCTTGATTTCAGGAAATTATTACAAGAAATAAATTAACTAGGATAACAACAGAATGACTTCAGAACAGAAAAAGGCAAATAATTAGACTATAGTATAAATGTCTGAAGACTGGAAGTACCTTATTGTTAGAATGAAGATTTCATGTTTATTTGTTTGAAAATTTTAGATTATCTAAGTTAATGTACATATATTTTCATACCCACAATCTACATGTCCAACTAAAGCATGATATCTAACATTGCTAGCAGTTGAATAGCTGCAGTCATAACAGTATTCCTTAATATTTCTAAGTACAGTGGTGTTTGAAAGTGTGTGAACACTTTAGAATTGTCTATATTTCTGCATAAATATGACCCAAAACTTCAGATTTTCACACAAGTCCTAAAACAGATAAAACTAAAATATTATACTTAGTCATTTATTTATTGGTTAAGATTGTCCAATTTTACATATCTGTGAGTGGCAAAAGTATGCAACCCTCTAGGATTAGCAGTTAATTTGAATGTGAAATTAGAGTCCATCTGTGAAACATGGTGAGCGTAACACTATGGTTTTGGCCTGTTGTACCATCAGTGATGGAACAATTATTTCTGAATTATACTTGCAAATTCAAAATGAAAATTTCAGGACTTCCGTTTGTGAACGTAACCTCAAGAAAAACTGTGTCTTAGCAAAAAAGGACCCTAAGCAACCTGTTATTCTACCAAAAAATGGTTATAGAGGACTTAGGTTCATGTTTTGAAATGTCCAAGTCAAAGTCCTGACCTTAATCAAATAGAAATGTAGTGTAGGAATTTGAACATTTTGAATATCAACATTCCAGAGTTGAAGCTTTTCTGTACAGGTCTCAAATTCCCTAAAGCCAATGTGCGAGACTGATCAAAAGTTATGGAAATGTTTAGTTGCAGTTATTGCTGCACAAGGAGATCACACTAGATTTTGAAAGCAAAGGTTCACATACTTCTGCCACTCACACATGTAATATTGGACAATTATCCTCAATAAATAAAAGTCCAAGTATAATAATTTTGTCTCATTTGTTCAATTGGGTCATCTATCTACTTTCAGGACTTTTGTGATAATGATGATGTTTTAGGTGGTCATATTGGAACATTCTGAAGGGTTCCCAGACTGTATTTCTCAGTCCATCAATGACTTGACTACATCTTTCATGTACATCAACCTCCGAATATAACGTGTTTAGTATATGACAGAAAGTTTCTTGTAATATAGTAACACTGTATCCTGAAAAATTGTATGCATTGTAATGGCTTTTGAAAACCTTTCTAATAAACTTAGAGTTCTGCATTAAACAGTATTTGGACTGTCTGTCATATTCTCAGATACAATTGTAAGTACTGATTTATAATGTACTATCTTGCAATATAATGTTTGTTTTGTAGGCTTTCATATACAAAGTGGCTTGCCCATTCTAAAGTACACCACATGTTACTTTTGGTTCTAAATTATTAATGTTTGGTTATGTCTTGTATATCATGCTTATCATGGTACATTTGAAGAGCACAACTATATGTCACACTCATCATGGCAATATTGATATTTTACTTCCAGAACGGATGACTCACCAATCAGGGAATCATTCTGTGGTAAACAACTTACATTGTTATGGGACTGTGGTGGCCTAGTGGGTAAGGTACTGGACTATGGACCACAAGGTCCAGGGTTCAAATCCCACCTCTGCCAAGCTGCCACTGTTGGGTCCTTGAGCAAGGCCCATAACCCACAATTGCTTGGGCTGTAAGACTGTATCAGTTGTAAGTCGCTCTGGATAAATGTAAATGTTATAGAGGAACATTTTTTAAAAGTGATAAAAAAGTAGACTTGAGTGTTGAGTTGAAGGCAACTGGACTTCTTCTTGGTTCTTGAAGACGTTTCACCTCTCATCCGAAAGGCTTCTTCGGTTCTAGAAACTGATGGGGAGTCCCAGGTATTTAACCCTAATGGTGTTGTCACCTTGGAGGTAGTCCTGAGAGTCCTTGACCCACCCTGCCAATTCATGAGTCATTAGGATTAGAGTCACATGGGTCAAGCTGTGAATGGGGGTTAAATCTGCTGGGAAGGGATCTCAAGACTGCTTTGAAGGTGGCTTAACACAAAGTTATCTAGGTTATACTGTTTTCAGATTATTTTAAACATTAAAACCTGTGTTCTTCACTTCATACATGACTTTGTATAACTTTCTAAAATCAAGACATTTGTCTCTATATTGCCCCAGTGTGAGTGTGTTTGAGATGAGTAGTTGTAAATCTGCTCCTGTCATAGCTATCGATGCTGATATGTTGTAAATAAAATAATACTAATAATAAAAAATAAATCTAATTCTGGTGACCATAATGCTCACTCATCAAACCAGTATGTGCTGATATGCAGAATGCAAAACAAAACATACTGTATGCTGGTCTTCTTAAGAGGACTGGGCTAAGATAGATTTGTTGCCATGGTTACCAAGATTTTCAGCCTCCATTTCTGAGAAGAGATTTTGAATATCCTTGGAGAAATGAATATATAATACATATACACAGTGGTGCTTGAAAGCTTGTGAACTTTTTAGAATTTTCTATATTTTTGCATAGATATGACCTGCTTAAAACATCTTCACAAGTTCACACTATTCCTGAAAGTAGATAAAAAAGAACTCAATTCATGATCCAATATTACATATCTGTGAGTGGCAAACGTTTATAAACCTCGTTGTTCATAGTTAGTTTTAAGGTGAAATTAGAGAAAGGGAAAGTGTTTTCAATCAATCTGATAACGGTCAGGTGTGAGTGAGCGCCTAGCTGTATTTATTGAACAGGGATCTATCAAAGTCTGATCTTCCAACACGTTTGTGGAATTCTATCATGACACAAACAAAAGAGCTTTCGAGAACCTCAGGAAAACAGATGTTGATGCTCATCAAGATGGAAAAGTTTACAAAACCATCTCATAATCCACAGTCACACCAAATCACCATTATTATTCTTTCCAAAATTATCTGTAATACTGGATTCGGTCTGACCACAATACACATTTTCCCACTGTGTGATTGTCCATCCCAGGTGTCTCCCTGCCCAGAGAAGTTGACGCCACTTCTGCACATTTGAGAGGAAACTTCTGGAAACAAGTTGCATTTGTGAATTTACAGTGCCTTTGCAAAAGTATTCGGCCCCCCTTGAACTTTTCAACCTTTTGCCACCTTTCAGACTTCAAACATAAAGATATGAAATTGTAATTTTTTGTTAAGAATCAACAACAAGTGGGACACAATCGTGAAGTGGAACGAAATTTATTGGATATTTTAAACTTTTTTTAGAAATAAAAAACTGAAAAGTGGGGCGTGCAAAATTATTCGGCCCCTTTACTTTCAGTGCAGCAAACTCACTCCAGAAGTTCTGTGAGGATCTCTGAATGATCCAGTGTTGACCTAAATGACTGATGATGATAAATAAAATCCACCTGTGTGTAATCAAGTCTCTCCGTATAAATGCACATGCTCTGTGATAGTCTCAGAGTTCTGTTTAAAGCGCAGAGAGCATCATGAAGACCAAGGAACACCCCAGGCAGGTCCGAGACACTGTTGTGGAAAGGTTTAAAGCCGGATTTGGATACAAAAAGATTTCCCAAGCTTTAAACATCTCAAGGAGCACTGTGCAAGTGATCATATTGTAATGGAAGGAGTATCAGGCCACTGCAAATCTACCAAGACCCGGCCGTCCCCCCAAACTTTCAGCTCAAACAAGGAGAAGACTGATCAGAGATGCAGCCAAGAGGCCCATGATCACTCTGGATGAACTGCAGAGATCTACAGCTGAGGTGGGAGACTCTGTCCATAGGACAACAATCAGTCGTACACTGCACAAATCTGGCCTTTATGGTATAGTGGCAAGAAGGAAGCCATTTCTGAAAGATATCCATAAAAAGTTTGCCACAAACCACCTGGGAGACACACCAATCATGTGGAAGAAGTTGCTCTGGTCAGACGAACTTTTTAGCCACAATGCAAAATGTTATGTTTGGCTCATCACCCTGAACGCACCATCCCCACTATCAAACATGGTGGTGGCAGCATCATGGTTTGGACCTTCTTTTCTTCAGCAGGACATTGTTAAAATTGATGGGAAGATGGATGGAGCCAAATACAGGACCATTCTGGAAGAAAACCTGTTGGAGTCTGCAAAAGACCTGAGACTGGAACGGAGATTTATCTTCCAACAAGACAATGATCCAAAACATAAAGCAAAATCTACAATGGAATGGTTCACAAATAAACGTATCCAGGTGTTAGAATGGCCAAGGCAAAGTCCAGACCTGAATCCAATCGAGAATCTGTGGAAAGATCTGAAAACTGCTGTTCACAAACGCTCTCCATCCAACCTCACTGAGCTTGAGTTGTTTTACTAGGAAGAATGGGCAAAAATTTCAGTCTCTCGATGTGCAAAACTGATAAAGACATACCCCAAGCAACTTGCAGCTGTAATCGCAGCAAAAGATGGAGCTACAAAGTATTAACACAAGGGGGCCGAATAATTTTGCATGCCCCACTTTTCAGTTTTTTATTTCTAAAAAAAGTTTAAAATATCCAATAAATTTCGTTCCACTTCACGATTGTGTCCCACTTGTTGTTGATTCTTCACAAAAAACATATCTTCACACATATCTTTATGTTTAAAGCCTGAAATGTGGCGAAAGGTTGAAAAGTTCAAGGGGGCCGAATACTTTTGCAAGGCACTGTAACTCCATATTGTAGTGCTTGACAAAGGTTTACCAAAGTAATCCCTTTCCCATGTGCTATTTCCCATGTGCCTTTTCCCATGTGCTATTTCCCACCAGCTATGGAAGAATGACGGTTCTTGGTGCAGTGCCGTCAGAGGGATCAGAGATCACAGGCCTTCAGCTTAGGCCTGTGCCCTTGCTCTTTATGCAATGCAATTCCTCCAGATTCCTTGACTCGTTTAATGATATTATGCATTGTAGAGGGAAATGTATGTAAATCCCCTCTGATCTTTCTTTGAGGAACTCGTCATTACTCAGAAAGGCATCGTTACTTTGATATTGTTCTTCACACTGTATTTTATATAACACCTCAGAGCGCATAGGCCAACAGAGACAATCTTCTGAAAACTACCATGGTATAAAATATTATTCCAATTGGTTAAGGAATTAGGATAGCGATAAGCCAACACGCCATGTCATAATCATTAGAGCTATCTATTTCAGGACCGTTAATCGAGTTCGTGCTGCAGCGCGTTGCTATGGTTACCTGCGGCCTGGCTTACTGCGTCGTTGGCTGCTTAGCTGAGCAGTGCTGCAGTCATGGCGTCTCGACAGTTCTTCGTTGGGGGGGGAAACTGGAAAATGAAAACGGCACTAAGGAGAGCCTTGACGAGCTGATGACGACACTGAATACAGCCAGTCTCAAACGATGAAACAGGTTACATACCGAGCAAGCGGTGCGTTTTGTGTTTCCGTTAAACGGATGTTTTTATAATAATCCAGAAAAATGTAGGTCAAGAGCCAGTATTTTTAGCCAGTTAGTAGCATGCGACCCTGTGACGCTGATGATGATGATGATGATGGAGGGACAATTATCGTTGGTTGCGTTAGGCATCATTGTGTGCGAAGAATGTGTGCTTGAAAGTTTGTGAACCCTTCAGAATTTTCTATATTTCTGCATAAATATGATCTAAAACAGCATTTAAGCAAACACAAGTCTATGTTTAGTTTGTTTAAACACAAGTTCTAAAAGTAGATAAAGAGAACCCAGTTAAACAAATGGGACAAAAATATAATACTTGGTCATTTGTTTATTGAGGAAAATGATCCAATATTACATATTAGTGAGTGGCAAAAGTAAGAGAACCTTTGCTTTCAGTATCTGGTGTGACCCCAATGTGCAGCAACAACTGCAACTAAACGTTTCCTCTAACGGTTGATCAGTCCTGCACACCGGCTTGGAGGAATTTTAGCCCATTCCTCCGTACAGAACAGCTTCAACTCTGGGATGTTGGTGGGTTTCCTCACATTAACTGCTCACTTCAGGTCCTTCCACAATATTTTCGATTGGATTAAGGTCAGGACTTTGACTTGGCCATTCCAAAACATTAACTTTATTCTTCTTTAACCATTCTTTGGTAGAACAACTTGTGTGCTTAGGGTCATTGATTTGCTGCATGACCCACCTTCTCCTCAGATTCAGTCCATGGTCAGGTGTCCTGACATTTTCCTTTAGAATTCTCTGATATACTTCAGAATTCTTTGTTCCATCAATGATGGCAAGCCATCTGGCCCAGATGCAGCACAACAGGCCCAAACCGTGATACTAACACCACCATGTTTCACATATGGGATAAGGTTCTGGAATGCAGTGTTTTCCTTTCTCCAAACATAACACTTTTCTTTTAAACCATAAAGTTCTATTTTGGTCTCATTCCAATAGCCTTCTGGCTTGCCCATGTGATCTTTAGCCAACTGCAGACAAGCAGCAATGTTCTTTTTTGAGATCAGTGGCTTTCTCCTTGCAACTCTGCCATGCACAACATTGTTGTTCAGTGTTCTTCTAATGGTGGACTCATGAACATTAACATTAGCCAATAGTGAGAGAGGCCTTCAGTTGCTTAGAAGTTACCCTCGGGGTCCTTTGTGACCTGGTCAACTATTACATGCTTTGCTTTTGTAGTAACCTTTGTTGGTCGACCACTCCTGGGCAGGTTAACAATAGTCTTGAATTTCCTCCATTTGTACACAATCTGTCTGAGTGTGGATTGGTGGAGTCCAAACTCTTTAGAGACGGTTTTATAACCTTTTCCATCCTTATGAGCATCAACAACTCTTTTTCTGAGGTCCTCAGAAATCTCCTTTGTTTTGCCATGATACACTTCACAACATGTGTTGTGAAGAGCAGACTTTGATAGATCCCTGTTCTTTAAATAAAACAGGGTGCCCACTCACACCTGATTGTCATCCCATTGATTAAAACACGTGACTCTAATTTCACCTTCAAATTAACTGCTAATCCTAGAGGTTCACATACTTTTGCTACTTAGCAAAATATGTAATATTGGATCATTTTCTTCAATAAATATATAACCAAGTATAATATTTTTGCCTCATTTGTTTAACTGGGTTCTCTTTTATCTACTTTTAGGACTTGGGTGAAAATCTGATGATGTTTTTGGTCATATTTATGCAGAAATATAGAAAATTCTAAAGGGTTCACAAAATTTCAAGCACCACAGTACAAACTATTTTAAACTAAAAAAATACATTTAAATTCTTATTCATTAACTGTTATAATGTATGTTGTTTTATATTTAAAAAATGTTTTATTTTTATTTAGTTTCAGTAAGAATGGTTCAGAAACTGTTCCCTCAATGTACCGTTGTTATACATTAAAGCTACTTGTTACTTGTGCAGAGTTGGATAACGTCCTCACCCTGCCTTGAAAAAATGGAACATTCAGTTCTTCTAGTCACATGTTTGTTCATGCCTGATCTGGAGAAATAAATTAAAAATAGACAATAAACAAAAAAGTTAGTGCTTGATTAAACTGCGAAACCTGAGGGAAAAAACGCGTTCGTTGTTTGGTCTTCGGCCAGATGTTTCATTTTGTTCATTTTGTATGCTTTCAAGTGACCTGTTGTTGTGATGAAGGCTCTTTTCTGTTTATCTACACAGCCTTTTCAATTTTTTCATTTAAAGCTACTTTTATAAGAGTTGTAAAACTGAAAACTGAAATAAAACTCGTATACTACCAGGCTTTACTGGGATTGCAATTCCAGCACAAGACGTAGTGTGGTGTGTTCAGTTGTGTAACAGTGACCTGCATAGAAAGAGCAGGTTGTTGATTTCCACTGCACAGAGTTACTGAGACTGTGTAGCTAATTGTTAGTTTTGCATTACCATGCCTGACTTTTGAACTTCTGTTTCGTCCACAATGTAAGGGACAGTCTTCTGTAAGAAAGAGGACAAAACAGGGATTTGTGCAGAAGTATTATTATTATTATTATAATAACAGAAAAATTCCAAGCAAACTTTACAAATCACAGTTCTAACAAACATAGTGATGGACACTTACCAGTCGTAGAACCTGTAAGTTCTGAATACTGCTCAGAACTTATATTAATGAATCCACAAGACCTGGCCAGGACCAGTTGCTAAATACTGTTTGGGACTTTGATTTGGGTGTGTATGGTGGAGAAGAAAACAAAATGCAGTTCCTGTCACTCTCTGGAGTTCTGAAGGAGTTACTTAGCTGATTATGTTTATTAAGTCATTATTGATTCCACAACACAATAATCTTTATATGCTGTGATTTTGTCTGCTAGAGGTGGTGTGTGGGGCCCCATCTATCTATCTGGACTATGTCAGATCCAACCTGGATCCCAAGATTGGTGTTGCAGCCCAAAACTGCTACAAGGTGGCCAAGGGAGCTTTCACTGGTGAGATTAGGTACGTTTTATTTATTTTGTATTTTCATTGTTCAATTTTTTGGTTCATTTATGCTGACGTAAAAAGTAACGACTACCCTTTCTTTACCTCACTTGTGTGCTGTAGCCCAGCAATGATCATGGACTGTGGTGCTGACTGGGTGATTCTAGGCCATTCAGAAAGGAGACATGTCTTTGGTGAAAATGATGAGGTACATTTTCTTTATTCCTTGTGTGTGAGTACCTTATGATTATATGCATACAGTGGGGCAAAAAAGTATTTAGTCAGCCACTGATTGTGCAAGTTCCCCTACTTAGAAAGATGAGAGAGGTCTGTAATTTTCATCATAGGTACAATTTAACTATGAGAGACAAAATGAGAAAGAAAATCCAGTAAATCACGTTGTAGGATTTTTTAAGAATTTAATTGTAAATCATGGTGGAAAATAAGTATTTGGTCACCCACAAACAAGCAAGATTTCTGTCTCTCACAGACCTGTACCTTCTTCTATAAGAAGCTCTTCTGTCCTCCACTCATTACCTGTATTAATGGCACCTGTTTGACCTCATTATCTGTATAATAGAAACCTGTCCACAGGTGGCGAGTGAGACATAAGAAAAAAGGAAGAGAGAAAAGGAAACACTGGACAGCGCGCAGCTCGAAGGAGTGTACAGGGGATTTACGCGTGCGCAGAGCGATCCCGAGCGGAGCCGAGTAAGGCGTGACCCGGTAAGGGAGAATTCAGAGAATTCTGATGAAATTATACTGATGATGAATGTAGATGAATTGTTTCTGGTCTGTTCTTTTACTTACAGTTAGATTCATTTGTTCAGCTCACAAAACAGTTCAGTCTGTTTATGGTTGCTTCTCTTCAGCCACTGTGTAGTTGATCTGTCAAACATGGCCCACTCTGCAATTGTGTTACAAAAGACAACTTTACACTAAAGAGTCATTGAAACACACTAATTCCTAGTAGCTATTAGAAAAACCGTGACCATGCTAAACATCCTGTGTATTTAGGAGATGCTGTGTTTGTGTAGAGGTTGAGGCTCCTGCTAATCCCAGCTGTCAGTGCTTTTATACTCACTGTAATACGGGATCTCGTGCAGCTGATTGGTCAGAAGGTGGCCCATGCTCTCGAGAGTGGTTTGGGAGTGATTGCATGTATTGGTGAGAAGCTGGAGGAGAGAGAGGCGGGAAATACTGAAGAGGTGGTGTATGAGCAGACCAAAGTAATTGCAGGTAATAACTGTGTAGAGGTTATCATAACACATTCTATTATATTATACATGATTTTCGCAAATGTCATGGTTATTCTCCAATGTACTGTAGTTTCTTATTACTAGAACTTTTCATATATGGCTGATATGCAGATATACATAAATAAATTAATTGATTTAAGAATAAAGAGAAATAAGGCGTATCTGCCTGAGAAATAACTGCATGTCAAGTTT
This sequence comes from Ancistrus triradiatus, assembly GCA_025084515.1. NCBI lineage: Eukaryota > Metazoa > Chordata > Actinopteri > Siluriformes > Loricariidae > Ancistrus > Ancistrus triradiatus. The sequence continues at coordinate 154,183 of JAJAGP010001323.1, forward strand.
TGCAGCAATGCGACATTTCTATCTGGGTGCTTTATTATTTTTTGTAAATGAGTGAGTTATGTAGGTAATACATTTTGTTACGGTTTGCCTAGGTAAAAGCGAACCGTATTTAAATGGAAGGTTTTAGGACCCAAGTGCAGGGAGCTCCTGAAGGAACAAGTAATAATAAATAAATGAAATAGGGAAGTGTGTGTGGGGCTATACGCACACACTCAAAAGGAAAAATTAAGCTGCACCTGAACACACTCACAGCTGGGGTTTGAACCCTGAGTGTCTGCGTTACCAGCAAGCCATGGGGCCACTGCTGTAAGTGCACCCTCACAAAAGAACTAGTAAGCCTAAGGGCAAACACAGGCACTGCAAACAGCGGCCTCAAAAACAAAAGGTATTAATGATTATAGGTACAAAAGAGGAAAACGAAAAGCCGCTACTAGCGCGTTAATGCGGTGTGGCGAGTGAGACATAAGAAAAAAGGAAGAGAGAAAAGGAAACACCGGACAGCGCGCAGCTCGAAGGAGTGTACAGGGGATTTACGCGTGCGCAGAGCGATCCCGAGCGGAGCCGAGTAAGGCGTGACCCGGTAAGGGAACCGATAGCCATGGGAATTCTGTCCCTTGCCTAGATGTCTATGCCCTAACTTACCTCCGGATCTCCTGATCCATACAATAACCTCTCCCCTGAAGCGGAAACGGTCTTTACCACTTTCCCTAGCCAACGGAACGAGGAAAAGGTGGACACAACGATACGCATGCGGTGTGAACGCCAAAAAGGGCGAATGGTGAGACACTTGTCTAGGCTTGGGGGTGCTCTTATATACCTGAGCCTGCAGGTGTTGCTAAAGTGGCAATCAACGGCACTAAAGACCGGTGCCTGCATGCAACAGGACCTCGGCTTGCATTGATGCTCACTTTAAACCTTACTTTTGGAACTCGCTCATTTTGTTTTGGCTTTGGTTTGAGAATGCATTCTGTTTTGTTTGTTAGTTGTGAATCTGGGTACCAGCTTTTGCCCGTTCTGACCCTGATTATTGCTTCTCTTGGATTTCTGATGCCAGTGTATATATTCTTCTGAGTTGCATGCATTGACTGGTGCTGTTGGCTGGTTTCTCGCCTTCCCTTTACCCTTTTTCTAATCTGCCATCTCAATCCTAGACTTCTTAACAATATTAAGAAGCTGTTAATCACATGTCACAGTGTGTCCAATCAGCAGTTTAATTGCACATGTCCTGCTCCAGCACTAGATGCTTTAAATGAGTTAGTACAGTGATGGCTGGACACAGACCACCTCAGAATTAAGGGTATTGGCTAAAATCTGAGAGTATCTGTTTAAAGTGCTTGTCTATATGTTATGATAATTATAATGTAATGGGGTAAATAAAGTAATTTGTATGTTGAATTAATACAGGTGTTACTGAATAAAGGCATAAAAAGCTAAAATAATGTAAATATAGCTTTGAAATTTGGGTTTTTCGTGTGTGAGTTATTCTGTTTCCACTTATGACAGATACCTAAATGCTTCATAGCCAAAGCAAATATCCCTAGATAGTAACTGACAAGAATGGTGTAACAGTAAAAGCCTACCAGTTATAAGTGTGTTCTTTGTGTTTGAATGCTTAAAACTGATTTATTTTGGATTATTTCCAGAGAATGTGAGTGACTGGGATAAAGTGGTGCTGGCATATGAGCCTGTTTGGGCTATTGGCACTGGGAAAACTGCCACACCAGAGCAGGTAGGCATGTACAGATTACATGTTGTGTGGATTTTCTAAATGAAAATGCTGCAAGTTATAATTAGATACATCTTTCTGCATATTTTAGTGATCCATTAACAAGTCAGTCTAATATGGTAGCCCACCACTACAGTGACCTGAGTTTGAGTCTTGGCAGTGCCTTCTAGCCAAGAACGGTGCCATATGTAGGCACTGCTGACTGTGCTTGAGGGAGGGGGCCAGTTGGGGGATCTTACCAAAGCGCCATAGTAGTTAGGTGCCCGCCCTGCGATGAACTGGCTTCCCGTCCAGTTTTCCCTGTGTTCTCCAAGTACAGGCACCAGAGCGCACAAAGAACACTTGTGGAAAGTGGGACACAGTGGGACTGTGGTAGCCTTGCGGTTAAGGTACTGGACTCTTGGACCAGAAGGTCCAGGGTTCAAATCCCACCTCTGCCAAGCTGCCACTGTTGGGTCCTTGAGCAAACCCACAATTGCTTGGATTGTAGGATTGCATCAATTGTAAGTTGCTCTGGATAAGGGTGTCTGCTAAATGCTGTAAATGTAAATGGAAAAAAATCAATTCAATTCAAACATGTCAATTACATTCTGATACCTGACAACAGTGGATCATCTTGGAATTTGCGCTAATGTTTACGTATGCCAAATTTCATGTTCAATTTTTGCATTACAGTGTTACATAGATGACTGTAGCATAAAAAGGTTGAATAAATAAAAGGCAACTTAACGTGTACAAATAACCATGACAGTTTGACAGGAAAATATCTGCTGCACTTGTATGGAAACATAAAGGCATTTTAATTGAAACTGAGTCATAATATGAAGATCAGAGCAACTGTACAGGCCAGTTAAAGTCAAGTTCCTACAGGCCACGTTCTTGGGTTGCAGGTTTTGAATGATAGAAATTGAAGTGGTATGGTGGCATCTTTTGGCAAGTATGTGCCTGTCCCTTGATAGTCGCCAGTAGTTTAGAGCTCATTTAGAATGATATGAAATAAAAAGAGACATACCGTTTGATTTTGTTTGTCAGTTTTAAAATATTGGTTGTAATTATTTTTGTATCACATACATATAATTTTAATCACATACTACAATACTACTACAAGTGGCTGCAATAGTGTCACATTTGGCCATACCACAGTTCCTGAAAGAAATATAGCTTCCACACTTTGTTGTGAATTCTGCTCTTAATACTATTCATAGTGACTGTTCTCTCCTTGTTCCTTGTTTCCATAGGCTCAAGAAGTACATGAGAAGCTGCGAATATGGCTGAAAACGAATATCTCTGAGGCAGTGGCAGACTCTGTGCGCATCATCTACGGGGGTGAGTGTAGGGAAAATAGGTCATCTTTATAAACCTGCCAACTGAAAATAAAAGTGTGAAAGCTCTTTGCCAGTATGGGGGTGGACACTCATACAAAGGGATTGAACCAAACACTAACTGCACAATGGAGGTCTTACAAACAAACCCATTATCTTTAAAGTATTACAGGTGCTGAAAAAAAACCATATTATTATATTTAATTATAATATAAATTATATGTTTATATTATTCATATTTTTAATGTCCATATTCACTATTGTACAGGGGCACCCCGGGCACGCTACAGACCCAGTTCTGGCAAGGTGAAACACTAAACAGAATCTTGCTTTCTCTTAAGTGATGGCATGCCTCATACCCTGCAGAGACAACTCAAACCTTGCCTCGCCAGGGCATAAGGCCATTTCTGTCTATGTCCAGTTGCTGGCTTCTTGTCAGGTTCCAATCTGGGGCTTTTAATCTGTGCCCGACATTTACATTTACAGCATTTAGCAGACGCCCTTATCCAGAGCGACTTGCAGTTGATACAAGCAGTTGTGGGTTAAGGGTCTTGCTCAAGGACCCAACAGTGGTAGCTTGGCAGAGGTGGGATTTGAACCCTGGACCTTTTGGTCCATAGTCCAGTACCTTAATCGCTAGGCAACCACAGTATATATAAATGTTATTATCCAACTTTTTGTAATCCAACATATTTTCGATTTATGGTTTCAGAAGCCCCAAGCCCAACTCTTTCAAAAAAATGTTCTCCCTTCAGCTCCCCAGTTCTCAGCCCACTGCAAGGGGTTACTAAATAAATGATATGTCAATTAGATATTTGTATTCAAACTAGTTTAACAGCATCACATCCAGTTCAACTTATTATGGTCTGCACATTTTTCTTGTAGGCTCTGTGACTGGAGCAAACTGCAAGGACCTGGCTTCGCAACCTGATGTTGATGGCTTCTTAGTGGGTGGTGCCTCGCTTAAGCCGGAGTTTGTTGACATCATCAATGCACGGGCATAATGTAGTCTCAATGGCTCAGAGTATACATGCATTTTCTAGGTGTTATAACTGCTTATCCGAGGCACCTCAGAGCTCAGCACAAAGGCCCTTTTACACTCAAAACGTAGGTAATTGCCATGTTACTATAATCAGTAAAGTCCTGGCTTTGCACATTTCACACATGTACGATTCACATGGTTATTTATGGCAGTGCATTATGGGACTGTATCATTTATTAAACCAAGAATCCTCTGCACCAACAGCATACAGCTCCATTAATCAGCTTTACACTATGCTAATGTTTCAACTTGCCAACCTGAAAGAGGTGGAAGCATGCCAGTACTGTACATGGGCACTAAAGCAATATTTTAACTCTGTAACAATGGCTATCACTGACATTCCTACCTCCGCTAAGTGTGCATAGACAAATAATGGCTTAATTTGGTGATGTTAGCAAGCTGTAGCATGTAAAGAATATGTAGATGATGTTGATCAGCTGAATAGGTCAACACAGCAGTAGGACTGTATGTTGTGTACGTGAGTGAAATGCTACATTAAATTCCTTTCTTGTTCTTAAGAGCAGTGTCACCAGTTGCATAGTGTTTATTTGCTTCAAGGTCAGAAACAGTGCAGACATTATGCATTTTTTTTTACAGTGCATTCAGAAAGTCTTCAGACCCTTTCACTTTTTTTCACATTTTGTTATGTTGCAGTCTATTTAAAAAATCTTTTTTTCAAAGTTTTCCAATTATTCTGCACTCAATACCCCATAATGATGAAGTAAAAATAGAAATTAGCATTTTTGGAAATTTATTATGGAATTTATTATTTATTATGAAAAGGAAAAACTGGAATATTGCATTGACATAAGTATTCAGATCCTTTCCTTAGTACTTAGTTGAAGCTCCTTTGGCAGTGATAACAGTCTCCAGTTTGATTGGGTATGATGCTTATTGGAAGGTGAACCTTTGGCCCAGTCTGAGGCCCTGAGCACTCTGGATCAGGTTTTCATTAAGAATATTGTTCCATTCAACTTTTTCTCAATCCTGACCAGTCTCCCTGTCCCAGCTGCTGAAAAAAAAACACAGCATGATGCTGTCATCACCACACTTCATTGTAGGGATGGTGTTGGGCAGGTGATGAGCAGTGCCTGGTTTCCTCCAGACATGACTCTTAGAATTAAGTCCAGAAAATTATCGGTTTCATCAGACCAGAGAATCTTGTTTCTAACAGACTGAGAGTCCTTTAGGTGCTTGCCTGCAAATTTCAGACCGGCTTCCATGTGTCTTTTACTGAGGAGAGGCTTCTGTCTCACCATTCTGCCATAAATCCCAGATTGGTGGAGTGCTGCAGTGATGGTTGACCTTCTGGAAGTTTTTTAGTAACATAACATTGCATTGTACATCTCCTTATCCAGGTGTACCAACTGTATATTGCCCAACAGTGGCAGTGACAAGCTGCACAGCAGAACATGCTGATTCAAAGCAATGAGAGCTAGTCATTATACTTCAGACCTCTCACTAACATGTGTTTTATTGTCCTGCATAAACTTCTGCTCATAATTACAGTTGACAAGTGACACTTGAGCCTATTTTCCCCAGTTCTCTGAGTAATTATAGTAATTTGGCCAGGACGAGAATGCAGCTGTGGCCTATCAGGGAGCTGATTCCACTATCAGTGGAAGTGAGAAAGGGAAAAGGATCTCAGTTCTTTAGGAAATCCAGAAAAAAATACCATACTATATAAAGCATAACAATTCTGTATGGAAGATCTCATTTGCTTTGCCCTTTTCTTCTTTTTCTGTCTCTGAAAGAAAGTACTTTGTTACTAAAATGATATGCGTTTATTTAGTCTACATGAATTTTATATTAGTTATTAAAATTTTGAATTTCCGTTCTCCTGTCTCCCATGCTGGGTCCCTGCTGGGTCCCTGCAGCCACCAAAGCACATCAGAACAATTAAAACGCATATCTATGAAGACATTTTACATTTACATTTACAGCATTTAGCAGACGCCCTTATCCAGAGCGACTTAAAATTGGAACAGTCTTACAATCCAAGCAATTGTAGGTTAAGGGTCTTGCTCAAGGACCCAACAGTGGCAGCTTGGCAGAGGTGGGATTTGAACCCTGGACCTTTTGGTTCATAGTCCTTAACCACTAGGCTACCACAGTCCCAAGACCACTCCTCGATTGCTTTCAAAACCCCAAAACGCGCTACGCCAGAAACTGATCCACCTCAAGGATCGGGTCCCCCAGCACAGAGTAATATAGTGTATGCTGTTAAGTGCAGCGAGGATTGCCAGAAATGGTACATCGAGGAAACCAAACAGCCATTGTTGGCACAACATAGAAGAGCAACATCAGGCCAGGACTCTGTGGTTTACACCCACCTACAGGCCAGTGGCCTCTCTTTCAAGGATGAAGACGTGCAGATCTTTGATTGACTGGTTTGAACGTGGAGTAAAAGAAGTCATTTTTATAAAAAAGGGAACGCCCATCCCTGAACTGAGGAGGGGTCTCAGAGTACACCTCTCACCATCTTACAATGCCGTTATCACAACTATTCCCCAATCCTGTGTGAATGGCACATTATCTTCAATGGCCATGGCATATTAAACTGATCAGCGGTCTCATTGTTATGTAATGGTGCTGGTATCAGTCGTTATTCAAAGGTGCTGTATATAAGATTGGGGAAGTTTTACAACTAGCTGAGACTGAAGAAGTCAATTAGATGAGTGACGAAACGTTTCTTCCACAAAACCCTATGTACAGATGAACAGATTCAATTTCTGAGATTTTCTCACCTGGATTAATGAGTATGCATCAAGACACCATAAAGAGTTTTTGTTGTTGGTGGTGTTAATGTTAATAATAAATGTAATGACCACAGTAATAATAATAATGATAATATTGTTATTGATCTTTTGCATCACTGGATAATAAGTAAATATGTTTCCATTTGGCAATTCTACCTATTAAGGTAAAGAATCATCTGGCTGTGTTATATATAATAGTATCTAGCAAATTGCACTGTGACATCAAATATCAGAAGGAAGAAAGACGCAATTAAAAGTCCCCCTGTATGTGCAAGCAAAATTCAAGCACTTTTTATATGCAGTGTGTGTCTGCCTGCATGCAGTGGTTGTACAATTTTGTATAACCTTTAGAATTTTCTGTATATCTGCTGAGATATGAATTAAATCATAATATTTCACGCAATTCCTAAGAGTAAATTAAGGGAACCCAATTAAACAAAGAAGACAAAAATGTGTTAGTTGGTAATTTTTTTATTGAGGACATGGTCTAATGGCACGTTGACTTGGAGGAATTTTAACCCATTCCACCATACAGAACAGATTCAACTCTGGGATGTTGGTGGGTCTTGGTCATTCTAAAACATTAACTTTATTCTTCTTTAACCATTATTTGGTAGTACAATTTTTGCACTTAGGGTTGACCCAGATTCTCTTGAGTTTAAGTCCATGGACAAATATCCTGATATTTTTCAGTTACAACTTGCTGATATAAATTAGAATTAATTTTTCCATCAATGAAGCAAAAGCATGCTGGTCCAGATAGGCCCAAATTATGCTGCTACCACTAACATGTTTCACAGACGGGATAAGGTTCTTGTGCTGGAGTGCTTATGCTTCATCTAGATACTGTATTATGTTTCTCATTTAAATCAAAAAGTTCCATTTTGGTCTCATCTGTCCACAAAATTTTCCCAATGATCTCCATATGATCTTTAGCAGACTGCAGGTAGACAGAAATGTTCTTTTTGAAAAGCAGTTGCTTTCTTCTTGCAACTTTGCCATGCACACAATTGTTGTTCTTTAAAGATGCTTTTGTAACCTTTTCCAATTTGATGAGCTTTTTGTCTGATCCACTCTTTTTTACTTCCTCAGAAAATCCTTTGTTCCCGCCATGATAAACTTCCAGAAACATTTTGTGAAGATCAGACAGTGATAGATAATTGTTCTTTAAATACAGCAGGGTGCCCACTCATGCCTGATTGTCATACCATTGATTGAAAACACCTGATTCTTATTTTACCTTCAAATTAACTGCTAATCCTAAAGGTTCACATACTTTTACCACTCACAGATATGCTATATTAGATCGTTTCCCTCAAGAAATAACTGTCTAAGTATAATATTTTTGTCTCATCTGTTTAATTGGATTCTCTTGATCTAATTGTAGGACTTTAGGACTAGTGTGAAATAATGTTTTAGGTTATGTCTTAGCGGGAATATAGACAATTCTGAAGCATCCACAAACTTTTAAGCTTCACTCAAGTTGAAGTACACCAGCATTCCAATGTTTGGAATCACTACAAAATTTTGTTGTTTTTGAAATATTTTTTATCATGATACAGTGAAAGCTGACTGTGATCCATGGAGGGTCAAACTACAAACTAGTGACAGTAAGTTGTGCACCCAAGATTCGTCAATGTACAAGTTCAGCAAGCCTATCCCATCTGGTCCGAACCAAGAGAAGGGCTACTTCTGGGACAAGTAAAGCAAAGTTTTAATGCTGGTTAGAGGAGGAATGTGTCACATCACACCCTGCTGAGCTGTGTGGCTGCAGACCAGTCAGAGTGCTAACTATGCCAAACTCTGTCCACTGACTTTGGAGAAATGGAATAAGTTTGTTTGGTCTGAGAAGTCCCATTTTCTTTTAAGTTAAGTGAATGAGTGAATGATTGCGTACGTGTGCCCCGTTTAAATGGGGAAGTGATGGTACCAGGATGCATTGTGAGAAGAAGACAAGCCGGTAGAGGCAGTTGGAGGCTCTGGGAAATGATCTGCTGGCACAATGGGCATTCATGTGCGCATCAATTTGATATGGTCCACTTACTTAAACATTAATGCAGGCTAGGTGATCATAATGTTTTGGCTCATTGGTATATAGTCTAATAAAGCAATATACAGTGGTACCTCGGTTCTCGACCACCTCAGAATTTGTCAAAAATTCGGTTCTAAAAGCATTTTGACCAGAAAAAATTGTCTTACTTCTAGTCAGTTTCTAGGTACTCGGCGCACTGGCTTAAATGTTTATGAGTCAAGATGCCTGATTTGTTTCAGCCGAAACTCACGATTCAGTACACAGGGATATTAGGGGTCACGCTGACCCTGGCTCGTGATGCTAGAGGTCAGTGTTGACTGATTTTTGCACCGTGAGCTTGCTCGGTGCGATCGCACATGTAATAGCCCTGCTTTGGTGTCATGTGCATAAGTGGCGACACCTGTTGGTGGGGCTATATAAGCACACCTTTTAGTCCACACAGGTTGTCGCATCATCTCGGACTCTTTCGCCTTCATATGGCGTTTACTCTCGTGAAGCACTGCCTTTTTGGTCAGGGACAGAGGTAAGCTATGGACAGTCAGGAGGCTTTCCGGTAACCGTCAGGGCCTAGATTTTGTGTAGGGCAAGCTGTTCTAGCACCCACAGTTACCGTTCTTCCTCGGCTGCTTTTTGGGCTCGCTCGCTGCGGCAAGGCTCGCGCCATCACCCTTCCTCCTTCGCAATCGGGTGGATAAAACGTTCCCCTCATGATCGCGCCAGAAAAGGACGCTGTGTCATATATCATCTTTTTTGTTTCCCACGTCCATGCCACGCTCCCGTAAGAGTTGAGGAGTTCCCGTGGCACGCTTTCGCGGACACTACGATGCTCTATGCATCCTCGGACCCATACCCCATTGGCGTAGCGGAGACACGTCGTAAGCGTACTTCTGAATAGGGGTGCTGTACGCTTACAGCGTGCGTTTTTACTTTGGTTATTTTCTGTTGTTTCTTTAGTGGCTGAGTGACGCGTTGGGTTAAACCAATGTCAACCCACGCGTCCGCCCAGGGTTCTATCCTCAGCCATTGAAGTCTTTTTTCTTTATTGTTTTATTTGGTTTTTTTTGGGTGATTTTTTTTTTTTTCTTGGTAGTCGCGGACCTCACTTGGGACATTGACGAGGTTGTGACTAAGGCTCTGCATCACAATCCCGACTCGGGTCACGGTCCCCCAGGCCGCAGCTTTGTCCCCACTTCCGCCCGGCCCCGAGTGTTGCGCTGGGGACAACATCTAGCAGCAACACTGTCGTCCTCGTTTCCGTGGATCGTTGCTCCTGCCCAAACAGCCCTCCGCCAGGGAGACGGCAGACCTCAACTTGCGCCATGTGGTCTGTGTCCATGGCTCTCTGACCGCAGCCAGTTTATTCTGCCGCCTGGTAGGGGCCAGGCCCAGTCTCTTGTCGGCTTTCACCTGGAGTCTAGTGGTCATACCGAACGCATAAATCAGGATCTGGCGCGCATGCTCCAGGGTCTGACGGAAAGGAACCCCGCCAGTTCGGTTTCCAGCCTCCACTCTTTCCCCACGAGGAAGCAGATGTGGGGGTTGCCTCAGCCAGGCTATTTGTCCGCCGGTGTCGGCAGACCTGGCTCATGCCTCGGGCACCATGCGCCAGCTAGCAGACCGCAAACGCAGACCTGCTCCCTCTCTGCCAGCCGGCAGCGCACTCTCGGTTAATTCTCGGTAACGATAGCTTCGTCAGGCGTAATTGCTGTTTCACCTTCATTCATTCCCCGGTTAAGGAAGCGGTGGACCCGTCTCGCGAAGGAGGCGGGCCCTCGTAGAGTCAAAAGGCTCGAGGTAACCTGCTAAGGCTTAGCCGCTAGGCAAGGGAAAGTTTGGTCCCACCACTAACTTTTCTTTCCTCGCGACCCGCTCATTTCCTACTTTTCCTTGTCGGGAAGCCATCACCTTCGCGGTCACTTCCTGTACGCTGTGCCCGCTCTTCGGGCATTGGCAGCGCCGCTACTCCTTAAATCCATAGCGGGTTTTCGGAGAGGACAAGCCCCGTCTCTCTCCTCTCTGTGTGTGCAAGCCGAGCACTCCTAGTTCGAGCACGCCGTTGTCAAGCACGCCGTCAGCGTTTTCAGTAAGGGAACCATTCTTCTGTAATTACGGCCCTGCCTTCCGCGGCCCCTTTGTTTGTCCTTATCCACATCCTTCCTTCTGCTTGTTTCTTTCACTACAGGCCGGGTGGCGAGCTGCTAAAGCACCCGCCCCCGAGGGCCAACAGCCTAGGTTCGAATCTCACTTAAAGCCTTTCCCCTTGCACATTCACCCCCACGTGCACCATTTTTTCAATCCCCTTACCTCCCTCACGCCCTTGCGTCAGCCCAGCCTTTATTCCCGGGCTCTGGAGGCTTCTCCTTGCGCTTGGGTCCGTTGTCTCCTTTTTTCGGCATGTCCCCCTAGGGCCCCCCCCGTAACATACAATACTGTATTCTTAGTGCAAATAAGTCTCCACTAACCTAAAAAGGCTAGTATTGACAGCCAGCTGAAATGGAAATTCTGTCCTGAATCCTTGGAGCACAGGTGTTAGCATTAGCAGCTATGCTAGCACCGAAGAGTTCATCAATAGAGGAAGTGTTTTCACTTTCAATTCATTACTCACTAAATTACATGAGATTTTTTTTTCTACACTTTATTATAAAATAAGCTTTGTGTTAATGTGTTAATTTGGTCAACTCTAGGTTAATGTAAGTGATTTTAACATTAATTGATTTGCCATTATTTGGGCTCCGCTATATAAAGTATAAACCGCTCTACCAAACACTCGTATCACTTATACAGTGTGGATTTTCTGGGGGTCCGGAAAAGATTAATTCAATTTCCATTATTCCTTATGGGAAAAATGTACTCGGTACTTGTCGTTTTCGATTCTCGACAAGCCTTCTGGAACAAATTTGCAATGAGAACCAAGGTACCACTGTACATGTAACTGTGTTGGGTTGTCCCTGCACTTTTTATGAGTCACACAAACACAGACAACTCCCATTCAGTATTCCAGAAAACAATCACCACAGAGTGGAAGTAAATGACAGTTTTAATCTATGGCATTTTATGACAAGCATGATGTTATATATTGTTTTCTTTCTTTTCTGCTTCTCTTTGAACACAGTGATTCCACAGATATAGAAATAGAGACTATAGAAGGATTTACAGCATGGATATGCTGCAGTTATAGCAAGTGGAGAAGGAAGAAGGGGTGACTGAAATGAGAAGAAAGAAGATTTAGGAAATGCAGAGAGGAGGAAGAGAAAAAGAACAGGCAAAAGAGATAAAGAGAGGAAGTGAAAGGGTGTGAGATCTCCACACAAATGTGAGCGTGTGTTAGTCTAAGCATGCCTGACAGTCCATTTCTTTGACAGGGCAGTGCTGCCAGCATGCATTCATCTCTGTGTTGCTTCGACTTTGTTTCATGCTTTCGAGCTTTTCCACGTCTTCCTCCCTTCCTCGACATGCACCTACAACGTCTCCCCATCTATTATTTTTCAGCATAGCATTTTCGTGTTCAGTTGAGTCTTCAGTCAGTTCGCAGCACTTCAGACAAGGTCATTATGCAAGAAGTCCCCTAAATTCTGATGTGTTTATTACTAGGGATGCCCCGATCCGGTATTAGGATCGGCTATTGGTCCCGATATTAACAAAATTAGCTGGATTGGGTATCAGAAAATTAAGCCGATCCATGGGACCGATCCATTAACTTTAATTTTGTGACACCCACTACGCCATACACCAGGTACGCCAACAAGTTTGATGGCAACGTGCAACATCTGCAAAACAAATGTTGCAAGGTGTGGTGGTGGCACTGCAAAATACAACATATAGCCTAATATTACTGATTAACAATATATTAATACATTAATAATATATAAATATAGTTGAAGATGTTTGAAGTCTTTTTTTTATTTTGAATTTGAATGCTGCGTCAAGGTCCTGCATATCTTTTATTATTTTAGTGGCAAATAAATAACAATTTAGTACATTTATATCTACGTGCTGATTTGTTATATTTTGTTTTACAAAGTTAGTAAAGCAATGTTTAAGTCAGTACTGATGCCTTAAGTCTCTCCCACATGGTGAGGTATATGGTTAATTAATTCAACAATGGTATCTGATTGATTTCAGGTATCAACCGATATGCAAAGTTTATGTATTGGTATTGGAACTGAAAAAAAACAGATCGGTGCATCCCTATAACAACCAATATCCAGTGTATTATTTTGAGCAAGATTAAAAATTGAGAATATCTCTCTGCTTATAGCAATAAACAGTTCACTTCTGCTCCATTGCTGTCTTTGTCAAAGGTCAAGGCAGTTTATGTCTGTCACATATCCTGTGCGTACTGATTAGCCGTCTTGTCATGTCTTGTATGTAAACTAGGTCTGTTATGGTTCAGCCGTGCATATTTTTAGCTCTGATTCTAGTCAGTCCAACTGAGCACATAATGTTCCATATTGTTCTGCTCATGGGCAACAGTTCTTTCATATGTCAGTGAAGTCTCTGTTCACAGGATTGGCTGTCAGTAAATATGTAGTGCATATAGTACTTGGGTGCCCTGTTAGAGTGCATCATGTCTTCTGTCTGTTGGTGGATCTGTGATGTATGTCTTAGTCAGTGCATATTGTCAGTAGTGGTTGTTGTGTGGATTCTGTGCTGCCAGTAACCGGCTCACAAAGCACTAGGGTTTCTGAAGTTATGGCCAGCAAACCTGGCTTGATCGCCCAACTCTTCTTCAATCCTGTGGAGCAGAAACAACAAAGTACTGAGACACAGGGAACATTCAATAACTGTTGGTAAATGAAGTAAACAGTGTCATCATTCAAAGCAACATGCCCCATAAAATATGACTATACACATAAATTATGGTTAGAACTGTCAAATCACAGCTACAGAGACCCATGTTTGAGCCCCATTTCCAAAGACATGCATTAGGTCAGATAGCATCTCTAAATTGTCCCAAAATGAGTGAGTGAGTGAGTGAGTGAATGAATGTGAATGTGTGTGGGGGTGTGGCCATGTCCTCTGCAATGGACTGGTGTATATTTCTGGTGTACAATGGTCTATATGTCTGCATGAATATGACCTAAAACATCATCATATTTTCACACAAGTCCTTAAAGTAGATAAAGAGAACCAAGTTAAACAAATGAGACAAAAATAGTGTACTTGGTCATTTATTTATTGAGGAAAATGATCCAATATTACATATTAGTGAGTGGCAAAAGTATGTGAACCTTTGCTTTCAGTGTCTGGTGTGACCCCCCCCCCCGTGCAGCAATAACTGCAACTAAACGTTTCCTGTAACTGTTGATCAGTCCTGCACACCGGCTTGAAGGAATTTTAGCCCATTCCTCCGTACAGAACAGCTTCAGCTCTGGGATGTTGGTGGGTTTCCTCACATTAGCTGCTCACTTCAGGTCCTTCCACAACATTTTGATTGGATTAAGGTCAGGCCATTCCAAACCATTAACTTTATTCTTCTTTAACCATTCTTTGGAAGAACAACTTGTGTGCTTAGGGTCATGGACAGATATCCTGACATTTTCCTTTAGAAGTCTCTGATATAATTCAGAATTCAATGATGGCAAGCTGTCCTGGCCACAAACTGTTTGCTCTGTGGATTGGTAGAGTCCAAACTCTTTAGAGATGGTTTTGTAACCTTTTCCAGCCTGATGAGCATCAACAACTGTTTTTCTGAGCTCCTCAGAAATCTCCTTTGTTCGTGCCATGATACACTTCCACAAACGTGTTGTGAAGAGCAGACTTTGATAGATCCCTGTTCTTTAAATAAAACAGGGTGCCCACTCACACCTGACTGTCATCCCATTGATTGAAAACACCTGACTCTAATTTCACCTAGAGGTTCACATATTTTGCTAACTCACTTGCTTAATAAATAGATGAGATAAGTTATAAACCTTATCTAACCCTACATGCAAGATTGAATATTGTAGCAACTCAGTCCAACCCCACTATACAAACTCCCACCCCATCTGTATTTCTGCAATAAGGTATGTGATATTTTAATCCTCTAACCTGCTGTATTGAATGCAACTGTGAAAACAGCTGAAGTAGATAATGTTTCAAGTGGCTTCTTACATGTACCTACACTCTTCATTTTTGTTTTATGCACTGGTATATATGAGGTATTGGTTGATAATTTTATATTGTAGTAGTTAGAACTAGAAGAAATAGCTGTGAGACACAGATAACAAAAAGGAGGGCCAATCAGAAAGTCCCTTGCACCACTATTTACGCTGAAATCATTGAAAGTTGGATAGTTTTGAAAATGGAAGTTTCTCCAAAGGAAAAATATGAAAGTGAGCTTCCTCTATTAGAATATTCAACACTTCTGTTTCTGGAACAAGCTATATTTGGATAACCTGGTTTTAACTCGGATCAATCCGTGTGGAGTTTGTATGTCCTCCCTGTGTCCGTGTGGGTTTGGCCCGATCTGAGTATGTATGACTAGTTTCAGTGTAACCTTGTGTATAAATGAAACCTTCTGTCTGTCATTAAATAGCCATTGATGTGGAAAGTGACGTTAAATAAACCAACAAACATTTGGATAATGGGGTTTCACTAAGCAGAATTATACTGATTGTATCTGTTAAATTGTATTAAACAGCCAGTTCATTCAACAAATACATTTAATTATGCTACTGTACAGTTCTTAATTTGAAAGATGTTGCATACATATTTAGCTGAATAGAATTTAAAGGCATCTCTGGATGCCGTTTTCTGTTGACGAAGCAAGAAACAGGAAAGTCTATTGTGGTTCTATTTCAGAAGCAGAACATATAAAATATTGGAAAGTCACGCTGCTAACAGTTGTCGGTGTCATGATAATCCTCTTCATCCCACCCTCCTTAGCTCAGTTAAGGATTTAAATTGGATTAGGCTGAGAGGATCATGCAGTCTAGCACAGCTTTAGGGACGCCCACTTGTGACATGACAGCAATTTTCTCATTGTCACTAGCACTAAGTCTGTCGGATAGCATTCAGCTTTACTGGTCAATTCCAGCTTGAAGAATGTCAGAATGCCCCTAGCAGTTTGAAGCCATTGTTGGCAGTGCGGGTAGGGATTCACAATAGATGCCATTTATTAATTGCTAGCAAGAATCAGATTACTCTCACCTCATCAGCTGGTTGTATTTGGCCAGGCGCTCAGATCTACAAGGAGCTCCAGTCTTTATCTGAGAAAGAGAAAGAAAATGCATATATTTAGCAAAATATGTTGATATAAAGTACTCAGAAGTCTTAGGCCACCATTAGATATGTTGTTTTAGCAATGATATAATGATCATATATAACATATTGTCGACGAATTGACCCAGAAATTTCAAACTTGCATTCGTCACACCATAATACTCTTTACCACTGATATTCATTCCAATCTTTATGAGCTTTAGTATATCTCAGCTTTTGCAACCTGTTCCCCTTACAAAAGTGGTTTCTTGGCTGCTACCCTTCCAAAAAGATCATTCATGACCACACTTCTTCGGACCGTCAAAGGTTCAACTTGGTATCCTGATGAAGCTGCCAGATGATGCTATTGCTCAAGTGTAAGGGGATGTCACACTAAATACATGCCACTGTAGCCTACAGAAGCTGTTTTTATGGAAGGGTTTTTTTCAGTTTTCTAATACTGCATTTAAAATCCCTGTAGTTGTATTCTAATAAACAAATTGAGAATTATTTTATATGGTCATTATACAATTGAGACCATACAAACTCTCTTTTTATAGGGTAGTGGGGGGAGACCTTTATTGCCCTCTTGTGGCAAGACCCAGTGTCTAATCAGACTGCACCTGTAATCATTTACATACAGTGGTGTGAAAAAGTGTTTGCCCCTTCCTGATTTCCTATTTTTTTGCATGTTTGTCACACTTCAGGGTTTCGGAACATCAAACCAATTTAAGTATTAGTCAAAGACAACACAAGTAAACACAAACTGCAATTTTTAAATGAAGGTGTTTATTATTAAGGGAGAAAAAAATCCAAACCCTGTGTGAAAAAGTGATTGCCCCCTAAACCTAATAACTGGTTGGGCCACCCTTAGCAGCAACAACTGCAACCAAGCGTTTGCGATAACTTGCAATAAGTCTTTTACAGCGTTGTGGAGGGTTTTCGAGCATGAACGGCCTTTTTAAGGTCATGCCACAACATCTCAATAGGATTCAGGTCAGGACTTTGACTAGGCCACTCAAGTCTTCATTTTGTTTTTCTTCAGCCAATCAGAGGTGGACTTGCTGGTGTGGTTTGGATCATTTTCCGGCTGCAGAACCCAAGTTCGTTTCAGATTGAGGTCACAAACAGATGGCAGGACATGCTCCTTCAGGATTTTTTGGTAGTTCCATTTATCACAGCAAGTCTTCCAGGTCCTGAAGCAACAAAACAGCCCCAGACCATCACACTCCCACCACCATATTTTACTGTTGCTATAATGTTCTTTTTCTGAAATGCTGTGTTACTTTTACACCAGATGTAATGGGACACACCTTCCAAAGAGTTCAACTCATCAGTCTACAGAATGTTTTCCCAGAAGTCTTGGGGCTCATCAAGATGTGTTCTGGAAAAATGGAGACAAGCTTGATGTTCTTTTTGCTCAGCAGTGGTTTTCGTCTTGGAACTCTGCCATGCAGGCCATTTTTGCCCAGTCTCTTTCTTATGGTGGAGGCATGAACACTGACCTTAACTGAGGCAAGTGAGGCCTGCAGTTCTTTGGATGTTGTTGTGGGGTCTTTTGTGACATCTTGAATGAGTCGTCGCTGCGCTCTTGGGGTAATTTTGGTCGGCCAGCCACTCCTGGGAAGGTTCACCACTGTTCCATGTCCTTGCCATTTATCGATAATGGCTCTCACTGTGGTTTGCTGGAGTCCCAAAGCTTTAGAAATGGCTTTATAATCCTTTCCAGACTGATAGATCCAGACTTTCTTTCTCAATTGTTCCTGAATTTCTTTGGATCTCAGCATGATGTGTAGCTTTTAAGGATCTTTGGTGTACTTCACTTTGTCAGGCAGGTCCTATTTGAGTGATGTTCTGATTGAGAACAGGTGTGGCAATAATCAGGCCTGGGTGTGGCTAGAGACAGTGAACTCAGGTCTGATAAACCATAGTTAAGTTATGATTTCACAAGATGGGGGCAATCACTTTTTCACACAGGGCCATGTAGGTTTGGATTTTTTTCTCCCTTAATAATAAACACCTTCATTTAAAAACTGCATGTTGTGTCTACTTCTGTTGTCTTTGACTAATATTTAAATTGGTTTGATGTTCCGAAACCCTTAAGTGTGACAAACATGCAAAAAAAAAGGAAATCAGGGGGCAAACACTTTTTCACACCATTGTATCTGCCTGAGGCATAACTGCATGCCGAGTTTTGCAGTAATCCGACATTTCTATCTGCATTATTTTTGTTGTCAATGAGTGCACATTTTTGTTTTTATTTCAGGTTGTTAGACAAAAGAGTGACAAATTCAAAAGAGCTTGATGACTTTCTGAATGCATTATATAGCTTGTTTAAATATGACAGCATGTCTGATTGGTTATACTTATTTTAACTTTGTGTCTTGGAATTTTCCAGACATGAATATTACCTGTCCGGTGCAGAGCCCAACAACGAGATCTGCGATGAATGTGTCCTCTGTCTCTCCAGAGCGATGGCTGACCATCACACCCCAGCCATTGGTCTGGGCCAGTTTACATCTGAGAGAGAGAGAGAAATCCCTTAAAAATGTATTTACACTGCGTCGTTTTAAGAACTACAGTACGTGGTTTCAAGTTCCTGTGTCAGAATTGAGGGAAAAATGGACCCAACAATGACCTCTAAGGAGGAATTCTAAATGAAGTCTACCCAGTGATGTTGAGTGTATTTCTGAACCGTGAGATGACCCTATGTGACTGACAGCTGTCACTCACGCTTGGATGGCCTCTGTGACAGTGCCAATTTGGTTGACCTTCAAGAGCAAGCAGTTGCAAGCACGTTCCTCTGCTGCCTTCTCTATCCTCTTTGGATTTGTTACCGTCAGGTCATCACCCACAATCTGGATCCCAAGTGAACCAGTCATCCGAGTCCAGGCTGCCCAGTCATCCTGATCAAAAGGATCCTCAATAGATACCACTATGAAAATAATAATGATATTAAGATATCAACAGAAAATATTTTCAAACGATCCTTTGTATAAAGAGAATAAAATAAAATAAAAAATGTATTACTAGAAAGTTGTTAACATCCTGTTTTCATAATGGTAAGTGGTTTCGTTATCACCCTCAATGGCTCATTGGGTGGAGCCAGGTGGTTGCCACAGCAGTTTCAGAGGACATGGGTTCAATCTCAGGCAGTGCTTGCAATGTGAAGGTGAAATGGTGCATTTAAGGAAAAAGCCAAGTCACTGGAGATGTATGCCTAGTGGCGGTAACAAGCTTGAGTAAATGAGGAGAGTCGCATCAGGAAGGTCGTAAAACCTGTTCTAAATCTAGTATGCATTGATCCGTTGTGTCAAACCACAAATGGGCACCGCTGATAAAGGATTTATGACTGGTGTTATTCACTACAGTATTGGATATGTTTTACTTAAAAAAGGAAAATGTAACATTTCCAAAAAAAAAAAAAGTCACTATATATAAATAATGTTCTTTTTGGAGAGCAGGGGCTTTCTGCTTGCAACCCTGCCATGCAAACCATTATTGTTCAGTGTTCTTCTAATGGTGGTCTCATGAACATTAACATTAGCAAATGTGAGAGAGGCCTTCAGTTAGAAGTTACCCTGGGGTCCTTTGTGACCTCGCCAACTGTTTCACGTCTTGCTGTTGGAGTGATCTTTGTTGGTCGACCACTCCTGGGGAGGGTAACAATGGTCTTGAATTTCCTACATTTGTACACAATCTGTCTGACTGTGGATTGGTCCAAACTATTTAGAGATGGTTGTATAACCTTTTCCAGCCTGATGAGCATCAACAACTCTTTTTCTAAGGTCCTTAGAAATCTTTGTTCATGCCATGATACACTTCCACAAACATGTGTTGTGAAGAGCAGACCCTCTTCTTTAAATAAAACAGGGTGCCCACTCACACCTGATTATCATCCTACCGATTGAAAACACCTGACTCTAATTTCACCTTCAAATGAACTGCTAATCCTAGGGGTTCACATACTTTTGCCACTCACTAATATGTAATATTGGATCATTTCCCTCAAGTGTAATATTTTTGTCTCATTTGTTTAACTGGGTTCTCTTTATCTACTTTTAGGACTGAAAATCTGATGATGTTTTATGTCATATTTATGCAGAAATATAGAAAATTCTAAAGGG
The DNA here is from genome assembly GCA_025084515.1 of Ancistrus triradiatus. Lineage (NCBI taxonomy): Eukaryota > Metazoa > Chordata > Actinopteri > Siluriformes > Loricariidae > Ancistrus > Ancistrus triradiatus. The sequence continues at coordinate 174,376 of JAJAGP010001323.1, forward strand.
TTCACAAACTTTGAAGCACCACTGTAAATTTATATTTATCATAAGCAACATACTGTATTATCAAAGTGTACATTTTTAATGAATTATATTATTGAAAAAGCTAACATGGCTAAAAATAAAGAAGTCCTTCTGGAGATAATAAAAAATGATAATTATGTGATAAAAGAATATACAGTGGTACCAAGTACTGAACAAATATTTCCCATAAGGAATAATGTCAATTGAATTAATCCATTCCAGACCCCAAATCCACACTGAATAAAGCATTATATGCATTAATAGCATTGTATTGTACAGGTGCTCCCTGATTTATGATGGAGATACAGTCTGACAAATCCATCATAAGTTTAATGTATCATGAATGTATGATGAACCGCCGAGTTTAATACAGTCTATACTGTTTAATAGAGTAGCCTATCTTATTGTTTAAAACACTTACATTAACCTACAGAGACTGAATGCTGTGCCATGAATGAATCATGAATCGCTGAAATGAGTGATTCATACACATTTAAGCAAGTGCGCCGAGTACCAAGCAAACGAGAGCCATTTCTAGTCAAAATACATCGAGAACCGAATTCTATGAGTTCTGAGGTGGTTAAGAACCGAGGTACCACTGTAATACTGTACAGTACTCACTGAGTAGCAAAGAATTTTAGTACATAATCACAGCTTTATTTGCTGATAATACGGTACCTGGATAGTCATTGACAAAGCCCTGGTAGATATCTAGTAGCTCTTCACCGGTGATGTGTCTTTCAGGATCTGGAGGCGATTTGAAATCCAGGTCATACTTCCCTTCTCGGTAGAACTCTGAAGCAGCTACATCCATCCCGATCACAACCTTATCTGTGAATCCTGCCTTTTCTATGGCAGTCTTTATCAATTCAAGTGCTAAAAGAGCGTGGCAAAGGAGGAGAAGAAACGCTGTTAAAACTAATATGAGGATGATGACATCTTTGCATCTTACTTCTTGTACATTACAGACTTCATCTTCAGACTCCCAGAAAAACATGTACACACACACACACCTTCACGATTCTCCAGAATGCTGGGGGTAAAACCTCCCTCATCACCAACATTCGTGGCATCCTGACCATACTTCTGCTTGATCACCTCCTTCAGGGTCTGATAGAGTTCAGCCCCAACACGCAGAGCGTCGCGAAACGACTCTGCCCCAACAGGAAGCACCATGAATTCCTGCATGGCCAGCTTATTTCCAGCATGAGATCCACCATTTATTACATTAAAAGCCTGGAAGGAAACATGGAGGACGTGGCAAACAGATTATTGACAGAGATAAAACAGTGGGTATATCATTTGTGCTCACTGGCTAAATAAATATGTTACAAATCCTAATTTGGGCTTGATAGATGTTTGCCAAACGATGTTAAAGACTTGTCAAATAACTGAGGTAGTTTAGTCTGTTTATTATCCTCATGGCTTTGTATTACACAGGTTATGTGTATGTGATTTGATGCATTTCAGTAAAACAAAGCTAATTAAGCTACACAGTTTCTGAAACAACTTAAATCAATGAAAGTACTCGTTCACACTAAGTATTTTATGTAAATATGAAGCTATTATAACTAAGTTTGATTACAAATATAATAAATAACAGAAATTAGTTGAAATATCTTACAGGAACTGGCAACACTAGTTCTGTGTTTCCGGCCAGGTCGGCAATGTGACGGTACAAGGGAATTTCTTTTTCTGCCGCACCAGCCTTGCAAATGGCCAAGGACACCCCCAGAATGGCATTGGCACCAAACTGAGCTGTGGATGTAAAGAAGTGTTGTTGACATCCTATTCATTACACTGAGAAACACTGCAGTTCACATTAGCTGTAATGTGGGGGCACCCCTGGTCTGTGCCACACATCACACACACCCAGCCTCTACCCTGAGGCAGGACAGGAACAGCAGTAAATAAGTCACAGTAATGAATCACAATGGTTCATATCCCGCCTCTGGATTGGGGAGGTATCAGTTGCATTTTGAAGTTGCAGTTACTTCCTGGAAGTGCAGTCAAAGCCTGGTGACACTGGTTCCTTCTCAGAGACTCTTAGGTCTCAGTGCTGCTCGGGGTGGGGACTGGGTCAGCTATGTCATGTGACGTCAACCAGGGGGTGCCGCTACATTGCCTCAATAGATTGTTGTTGTTGTGTTACACATGGTTTTAAATTTATGGACATCAGACACCAAAACATCACATCCAGATGCATGACATTAAAATGGATTTGGACTGTCCTATGTAGCTTTAATACTTTTAATTGTTCTGAGTCAGGTTTCACACAAATTTGGAACATGACTGGAAAAAATTGCTCCATTCAACCATAACAGCACTGGTGAGATCAGGCACTGACGTTCCCATTAATTTCAACATGTTGGATGGGGATTAGGTCAGGGTTCTTTGCAGGTACTGTATGTCAAGTAGATAACTGATGTAGCCCACTAATTAGAAAGTATAAGCAAATGACTGGGTCAGAACATCTCCAAAATAGCATGGCTTGTGGGGTGCTGCCTGTCAGCAGTGGTGTGTACAGTGGTCCAAGAACCAGCAACAGGGTGTTCGGTGGCCAAGGCTCATTGATGTACCATGGCAACAAAGGCAATTCTGTTGTCATTTTTTGCTTCATCTGTGTATTTTAAACTTTGTTTGTACTTTACATGGATTCAGTGGTAAATGACTCACATTTGTTCTCTGTGCCGTCCAACTCGATCATCATGTTGTCCAGTTTCTCCTGCTCCACTACACTGATCCCCTGTAGATCACATCATAGATCCCAGATTAATGCCATATTAATACTAAAAGCAGTGGCTAGTATATAACACTATAACCAATAGGTAACCAATTAGGCCTAACATTTGTGTCCTAAAGGTTAATGCTAAACGTTTCCTGTAACTGTTGATCAGTCCTGCACACCGGCTTGGAGGAAATTTAGCCCATTCCTCCATACAGGACAGCTTCAACTCTGGGATGGTGGTGGGTTTCCTCACATTAACTGCTCGCTTCAGGCCCTTCCACAACATTTGGATTAAGGTCAGGTCTTTGACTTGGCCATTCCAAAACATTAACTTTATTCTTCTGTAACCATTCTTTGGTAGAACGACTTGTGTGCTTAGGGTCGTTGTCTTGCTGCATGACCCACCTTCTCTTGAGATTCAGTTCATGGACAGATATCCTGACATTTTCCTTTAGAATTCTCTGATATAATTCAGAATTCGTTGCTCCATCCATCATTGCTCCATCAAATGATTATCAGTTGGTACAAATGTAGGTTGTGATGTTTAATATGTTAATTATTAATTAGAGTTTTAAAACACTAGCCACTGACAATACCCACAACACTGCTGTTACCATACCATTATCACTTGTGTTACTGCCCAACCAGTCAATACATGTCATTTGAAACACAAATAATCCACTAAATAGAAATACACCAGTGGCACTCAGGTGGTACAGTGGTCTGAAACACTTGCCCACCACCCTAGTGTCCTGGATTCGAGTTACAGTTGTGCCTTTTAATGTCTGGATTGGTCATCACATGTAGACAAGATTGGTGGCGTCTGAGTTAGGGAAAGCTTGCTGGCCCCGTCTAGAACCCAACATTCTCCGTGGATAGAAAAAAATCCACCATTACCTCACTTGGTACCAGGACAGCTTCACCAAGATCTCTAAATAGCATAACTATTCTTGTTAAAGCTTTAAAAACTCTCATGAGGTTCAGCTGCAACACACAGACACATGACATGCTGCTCTCTATCTGCTGTCCTTGGTAATGCATTTTTAAGGTTATACATCGGTCATTGACAGACAAACACTTACAGAAGCAATGAGGGCAGGTCCAAGGGTGTCATTGATGTGTCCGACCGCTTTCAGTACGCCTAGGACAAGATTAGGAGCAGAGAAAGAAAATCATAAAACAAATCATGGAAATATCTGTTGATATTTCACAAAAAATGATGGTCACCTTTGCCCTTGTAGCGATTCTTGTCTCCATCTCTGAGTTCTAGAGCCTCATAAATGCCTGTTGATGCTCCACTAGGCACAGCAGCCCTAAACAGTCCTTAAGTGAGGCACAAATGGAGAGGGAAAGAGAGAAATTCCAAAATTATTAGATGAGTTATAGCACATCACCTGATTTTGACAACTACACTACACTGTATCTCCTAAAGGAAGTTTAATTCCACTGATCCTTTAATAATTTCCTTCCAAATGTCTTGTTTACCCTTGTTGAAACAGGCAGTCTACCTTTTTCAGTCCTCAGGTCCACCTCAACTGTGGGATTGCCCCGAGAGTCCAGGATCTCCCTGGCAACAATGCTCACAATGGACATCCTATAAGAAGGATAGATAAGGTAAGTAGAGGTAAAACTGCAAAGCTCTTAAAGTCCAGAATATCCCCTGATGACAGTGTGCCATGTAATTTATAGCACCTCTGTGTTTATTACTCAAGTACACTGAAGTTATTCTTTGCATTGTTCTTCACCTAGGCAAATATAAACCTGAAAAATGTCTTAAGTGTAAATAATTCTTCCACTATCACAGTTTATCCCTGTTTATCCTGGGCAGTATCGCAGTTGGCTGTGGTGCCTATCTCCAGAATTCACAGGGCATAGACGAACACGTACCATGAACTGGGCACCAGTCTCTCACAGGACTGGGTAGGAGTTGAACTTGCAGCACCTCCGGATGATCCCCCATCCAGCATCACATCCCTCAGACCAAGCCCAATCCAAGCCCAATCATGCCTATGTGACACCAAACCCGGACAGAAGACACAGCTGGGATTCATACCTGGTTCACTGTCATAGTGGCTAGGGTATTAGAATGGCACACCACCCGAGAGCCTCTGTATTATTATAGTTATTGTTATTACATTACTATAAGACAATTCACCCTTATTTCCTGAGGGAAGCAAAATCTTTTGCCAATAGGCTGAGATCATTTCACTTGATAAGACCAAAGTAACTAAAATTGAGCTCAGATGGTCAACAGACCTGGATTCCACAGATGGGGGTTGGTAGTCACATACACACATGATTTGCTGTGTCTGGGGGAAGAGAGGCTAGTTGGGGGAGTGTCCCTTGGTGCTGCAGCAGTGGCACTTACCCAGCCCTGTGATGGACTGGCATCCAATCCAGGGCATGGATGCAAAGCAAAACTGAACTAGTAACAGAACATCCAGTGAGCCCCCAGGAATGTAGACTTTTATAGACTTAAAAAAATAAAATACACTTATTTGATAGATTGATAGATAGATCAATAGTGAGAGAGAGAGAGAGAGAGAGAGAGGTCCTTCATCAACTGTGCTTATTGAAAGTCTTCTGAATATGTAGCTTTATGTGTGAACATGTTGATGTTCTTATCATAACATGCATTCATTCCATGGGGTTCAAAAGTTACAAGAGTGTTGATCAATTCTTTTTTTGAGTTTCCTAAAATGATTGCTGCCACAGCAACAAATGACAATGCAAACAGATATATCACTTCTGGAATGTCCATTAGTATTAATATGCCTTGCCACTGGAATCAAACACATCAAACCTAAGAATTTGTCATTTCCAGCGGCAAGGAATTTTAATACTAGCAGACTGATTCCATGTATTATTTGTGTGTTTGCATTGCCATGTGTTGACACGGCAGCAATCATATTAGGAAAAAAAAAAAAGAACTTATCTACACTCTTGTCACTTTTGAACCCCATGGAATGATTGTTATGATTTAAACATCAACATCTTCATACATAAACTGGTCCCTTGTTTAGATACATAGACAGACAAACACACTGACTGTTTTATCAAAAATCAAGTGAAAACATCTTAAAAATAAGCAGTTGTTATCCAATCACGTTCAATGCCCTATGTTCCCATAGGATAGGTGCCCAGAGAACCCACAACTCTGACCAGGAAAAAAGCAGTGTTAAAATCGTGAGTAAAAAAGGTAAGCTCAATTAACATTTCAGGTATTATAAGTGGGATTTATCTTTAAGCTAAAAGCTGATTACGAAATATATGCTCAAGATTTGAAATAGACTGTGTAATCTGTACGTATATTAAAATGTTTTCATCTGTTTTGCAGTAGTTCAACTTAATGAAGCGATGCTTTAGTAAGATTTTTTTTTCCTGGTCATCGTCAATATATCATCTAATCAATAGATAGATTAGATAGAAAGTTTATATATATACAGACCAAACATTAATCACCAACCTAAATACGAACCTAGGCTACCGGGTGTTCACGGCACAAGCAAAATGGCTGACCTTGACATCTTGCTGTATATCACAGAGACGCTGCTTCACATCAGTATGCATGCTTCAAAGCAAATAGCACTGCTTTGAAGCAAATACAACTGGCCCAGTTACTTGTTCGAGGATGAGACCCTTTTCCCCAATGCTTGAGACTCAGGATCTTGTACACAATGACTTAATATCAAATCGCTTCCTTTTACCTATAGGCTACGTGTTCTATGGGTGCTGGGTGCTATAGAAGGCATGATAGAATTATCTCTAAGTTGTACGTAGTGCATTATATATGTAACGGAGATCGACTGGGAAACAGTGGGTTTTGTATAGAGTGTTTGGACTTGTTTCAGTTCGGTTTCTTTAGTCGTGAGTTACGTAATGCATGTTTCCGATGAGCTGATAGTGATACTGCAGCATGGTGCGGGGAGGGGGGTGCGGACAGAATGTAAATTATTTAGCTTCTCCTCTTTGGTTATTAAGAAGGTGGAATACAGACGTGGAGGGAGAATGGAATAAAGAAAACTAGGGGGTGAAAAACAGGGAGATGACAGCAAGCACTTAACCGCCCTTAGGGTAGATTTTAACAGGCAATGAAAGCAGATTGGACACGCGCCCATGCGACGTACGGACTGTGTCACACACACACACACACACACACACACACACACACACACACACATTACTGTCTTAGCTGGGTAATACCACTGATATGATACCTAAACCTCATCAAGTCAACAACAAATGCTGCTGCACTTTTCCTTTAAATATCTGCCTTTTTCTCAGACAGACCCACAAGTAATCTAATCTAATAAGCAATATGTTCCTGTCAACATGAAAAAACACATGCCTGTGCACAACACTGCAACTATCCTCCCCATAAACTACACAACATGCACACATTCTGACATATGCATGACTTTCCTTAATACACACCTTGCCACCAGCTGCAATTCACCTTAACCTGCAACACTGCTTTCTCATTCTCTCAACCCGCACATGCAATACTGACTGCAAAATTAGGCCTGGTGGAGCCTGTGGGAGAGGATGGAAAAATAAGCTGAGAGACAGAAAATAATTCCTTTACCTGCCGTCTGTGCGGGTGTAGTAGCCTCACAAAAGGCGAGCTGGAAAACACTGAGAAGAGAAAGAGGCTGAGGGAAGATGAGAGAGAGAGAGAGAGAGAGAGAGAGAGAGAGAGAGAGAGAGAGATGGAAAACAGAAGAGGGGGGAGACAGTGTGTGACACTGGGGAGGAAACGAATAGATGACTCAGAAGATGCTGAGAAACAGAAGACAGAGAATGGACGAAAGAAGAGGACTAGCAGCCCAGTTAATGAGAGGGGTGAAGGATTCAGGAGGAAGAAGAGAGGGAGAAAAATACAGGGTGCTACTTCATTATCATACAGTTGGCAGTAAAAGTAGATGGAGACAGAGAAGGAGCAGGTGCCTTATCACCACCCCACCAGCACCCTAGTGGAGCCACAATTCACCAGTGCACCATTATCGTCTAATAATACATCATGTATTATTAGATGATGATGATGCGCAGAGCACTAGTGCTGCACGCTTATACAGCTATAGGTTTCCTACAAACCTGCATATTCACGTGATGTGTGTTAGCTTTTATGTTGAAGATGATTGGGGACATTAGAATGTTCAAAATTCAAACTGAAAACAGAAGTCAAATAAAAAATAAAAACAGAAAGGCTTTAATCCAAATAAGAACATAACAAATAAATGTACAGTGGTACTCGAAAGTTTGTGAATTTTTTATAATGATCTATATTTCTGCATAAGTATGACCTAAAACATCATCAGATTATACAGGTGAGAAATATAAACCAATTAAACAATTAGACAAAAATATTGTACTTGGTCATTGATTTATTTAGGAAAAGGATCCACTATAGGATATCTATTTACCAGTATCTGGTGTGTTCACCTTGTCCAGCAATAATTGCAAGAACAGAACAGCTTCCGGGATGTCGGTGGGTTTCTTCATCAGAACTTCAACCACTACATTTCTGTTGGATTAAGGTCGATTAACTGTTAACATCAAATTTATTCAACTTTAATAATTTTTGTAGAACGACTTGTGTATGTAGGGTCCTTGTCTTGCTGCATTACCCACTTTCTCTTGAGATTCAATTTCTCGACAGATGGCCTGACATTTTCCTTTAGAATTTGCTTATTGCTAAGCCAGACTAAACATTTACATTTACAAACATCTGGCCCAGATGAAGCGAAACAACTACATACAGTGGGGCAAAAAGGTATTTATTGAGCCACTGATTGTGCAAGTTCTCCTACTTAGAAAGATGACAGAGGTCTGTAATTTTCATCATAGGTACAATCACATTGTAGGATTTTCAAAGAATTACTTGTAAATCATGGTGGAAAATAAGTATTTGGTCACCCACAAACAAGCAAGATATCTGGTTCTCACAGACCTGTAACTTCTTCTTTAAGAAGCTCTACTGTCCTCCACTCGTTACCTGTATTAATAGCACCTGTTTGACCTCATTGTCTGTATAAAAGACACCTGTCCACAGCCTCAAACAGTCAGACTCCAAACTCAATCATGGCCAATTCCAAAGAGCTGTTGAAGGACACCAGGAAGAAAATTGTAGACCTGCACCAGGCTGGGAAGAGTGAATCTACGATAGGCAAGCAGGTTGGTGTGAATAAATCAACTGTGGGAACAACTGTAAGAAAATTGAAGACATACAAGTCCATTGATAATCCCCCTTGATCTGGGATGCCACGCAAGATCTCATCCCATGGGGTCAAAATGAACATGAGAACGGTGTGCAAACATCCCAGAACCTGCAGAGAGCTGGGACCAAAGTAACAAAGGCTACCATCAGTAACACACTACGCCAAGAGGGACTCAGATCCTGCAGTGCCAGGCGTGTCCCTCTGCTTAAGCCAGTACATGTCCAGGCCCGTCTGAAGTTTGCCAGAGAGCATATGGATGATCCAGAAGAGGACTGGGAGAATATCATGTGGTCAGATGAAACCAAAATAGAACTTTTTGTTAAAATCTCAACTCGTCGCCTTTGGAGGAAGAAGAATTCTGAGTTGCACCATACCTACTGTGAAGCATGGGGGTGGAAACATCATGCTTTGGGACTGTTCTTCTGCAAAAGGGGACAGGATGACTGATTCGTGTTAAGGGAAGAATGAACGGGGCCATGTATTGTGAGATTTTAAGCCAAAACCTCCTTCCATCAGTGAGAGCATTGAAGATGGAACGTAGCTGGGTCTTCCAGCAATGATCCCAAACACACCGCTTGGGCAACGAAGGAGTGGCTCCATAAAAAGCATTTCAAGGTCCTGGAGTGGCCTAGCCAGTTTCCAGACCTCAACCCCATAGAAAATTTTCGGAGGGAGTTGAAAGTCAGTGTTGCCCAGCGACAGCCCCAAAACATGTAACCTATGCAGTCAGCAAATGTTATGACCTGTTATTTCCTTTCCAGTTTACAGCTGCAGATTTTCTACCATGTGTACCTGTACTGCTCCTGCAAACTAAGCAGAAAACAGTAAATGGCCCTTTAGCCTTCAAGTGCTCTCTCATTTCACAGTTTCTTGCTACAACAATAAGAAAAAGAAGTGGGTCATCCTGAGAGCCATCTCTAGTCTACTTGTGCTAATCACACAACTCAGCCACCCACCTTAACAACACCAGAGCTGTTCAGTTCTTAGAGGTTTCTAATGCTGAGCCTCTGTGGTTCATATCCCACATCTGGCAAGGTGAAGCTTGTGTGTTTATCAGTTTGTCTTTTAAGAGCAAGGCCATCCTATTCCACCATACAGGAGTTGTAGGGTTACCTCCAGGCCAAGGGGATTGGGTCTGTGGTGGCACAAGCAGTGCATCCCCTTTTGCTCCCCCTGGAGGGAGCAAGCAGACATATTTGAACTGAAGTTATTTTGTTTTGTCTCTTCAATTTGGGCCAATTTGCATCGGAGCACTAATATCAGATTATTACTTATGTGTGCGCATGCTAACATGTACCAGTGGGTATATAGCACATGACAACAATAATAAAAGACGGGCTGTAATTAAAGTTATACCAAAATTATCTTATCATTTGCGGAGTCAAGTCAGCAATGGCCTTTCCACCACACAGCCGTACACAAATAAATGCACACAGAAACAGTCATTTCTGCTCTTTCAGATCTGGGTGTAATTGACCCTGCATTCCTCTGCTTTCCGAGAGCTAAATGTGTACTGTACTCTCTCAGCCACACGTTTTCAGTTCTTCTACCAAGACTTCTGGGATTTGTGTATTTTTGCCAATGATGATTGGCATAATGGACTCCAGTATTTATTTGATTTGTTTCTGTACTGAATTTCTGCATGTAATTTCAGGAGTAATATCAGTTTTATTTCTTTTTTTTTGGAATGTGATGCAGGCCTGAAATGCAGAAATGGATATATATACATTTTTGGCCCACTGTATATATATATATATATATACACATATACACACACATATATATACATATGTATATACGCATATATATACATATGTATATACACATATATACACATATACATATACACGTGTGGTATCTTAGTAGTTAAGGTACTGGACTATGGACCAGAAGGTCCAGGGTTCAAATCCCACCTCTGCCAAACTGCCACTGTTGAGCAAGGCCCTTGAGCAAGTCCCTTAACCCACAATTGCTTGGATTGTAAGATTGTATCAATTGTGTCAAATGTTGGCACCCCTGAATGTTTTCCAGAAAATGAAGTAATTCTCCTGGAAAATTATTGCAATTACACAAGTTTTGCTATACAAATGTTTGGGGTCATTGTCCTGCTGGAAGACCCATGACCTAGGACACAAAACCAGCTTTCTGACAAAGGGAACTACATTGTGACCTAAAATCCTTTGGTAATCATCAGATTTCATGATGCCTTACACACAGTCAAGGCACCCAGTGCAAGAGGCATCAAAACAACCCCAAAATATCTTTAAACCTCCACCATATTTGACTATAGGTACTGTGTTATTTTCTTTGTAGGCCTCATTCTGTTTTCGGTAAACAGCAGAATGATGTGCTCTACCAAAAAGCTCTATCTTGGTCTCATCTGTCCACAAGATGTTTTTTCAGAAGGATTTGGGGAAACTGCAGTCTAGCTTTTTATGTCTCTGTGTCAGCAGTGGGGTTCTCCTGGGTCTCCTGCTATAGTGTTTCATTTCATTCAAATGTTGATGGATAGTTCGCACTGACACTGATGCTCCCTGAGCCTGCAGGACAGCTTGAATTTCTTTGGAACTTAATAGGGGCTGCTTATCCACCATCAGGACTATCCTGCGTTGCAACCTTTAATCAGTTTTTCTGTTCCATCCCCGTCCAGGGAGATTAGCTAGAGTGGCATGGGTTGTAAACTTCTTGATTATGTTGAGTACCGTGAACAAAGGAACTTCAAGATCTCTGGAAATTCAGTTGTAACCTTGAGATTGTTGTTTTTCCATTTTCTCAAGTCCTCAGACAGTTTTCTTATCCTTCTTCTTATCTGGTTTCAGGTGTGATGTTTATATTGGCCACACCTGTTACTTGCCACAGGTGAGTTGACACGAGCATCACATACTTGAAACAAAGTTATTTACCCACAGTTTTGAAAAGGTGCCAATAATTTTGTCCGGCCCATTTTTGAAGTTTTGTGTGAAATTATGTCAAATTTGCCTTTTTTGCTTCTTTACTTTTTTTATTTTGATGCTATATATATACAGTTTCAGATATGCATTTCCAGGAGTCTAGCCTGGTCGGGATGCCTGAGTGCCAGGAGCCTCTGGCAAGGAGGAATCATCTGGGAAACTCACTGTCAGAGTGACTCAGCGGTTGAGCACTGATCGCAGTTTTGACATTGTATACTGTCTTTCAGACACCATTAAGTCCAGATGTATGGCCTCAAGGTGCCATTAAGTTCAAGTGTGTGGTTTCTTGGTAGTGAACGTTTGGATTGGACTTCATATCAAGTAAAGCCAGATTTATATAAAAGAGCAAAGTCTAATAAGCAGCTTTAGATTAATACTGAAAAGGGATGAGGATGAATGGGAAGAGGAAGAAACCTTGAAAGAAGCAGAACTGCAGAGGCAGAAGAAAAAGGGACCCAACCTCCTTGTGCAACCTGGATATTACATGTAAGAATTAAATTTACTTATATTAAATTACCATAATATTACCATTATAGGTCACGTATATACAAGTGGAACTCCATATGGTATACTTATATGGTATAGCAAAAGGTATACTTCTGCTAGCCAAAATGTATTTATTTCAACTACATCTAACATGCAACTCAAAAGCTCAGTGGCCTCCATAATCCTTAAATGGAGGAAGTTTGGAACAACCAGGAGAGCTGGGCGCCCAAACAAACTAGTAATCACTCTGGCCGAGCTCCAAAGATCCTTTGTTCAGATGAGAGAAAATTCCAGAAGGTCAACCATCACTGCAGCACTCCACCAATCTGGGCTTTATGGTAGAGTGGCCAGACAGAAGCCTCAGTAAAAGACACATGAAAGCCATCTGGAGTTTGCCAAAAAAGCACCTTACGGACTCTCAGACTGTGAGAAACAAAATTCTCTGGTCTGATGAAACAAAGATTGAACATTTTGGTGCTAATTCTAAGCATCATATCTGGAGGAAACCAAGCACAACTCATCACTTGCCCAGTGCTATCCTTACAGTGAAGCATGGTGGTGACAGCATCATGCTGTGGATAATGTGAAGGATATGGGAGTGTTTTTCAGAGTCTTTAGTTCCATTGAAGGGAAACCTTAATGCTTCAGCATACCGAGACATTGTGGACAATTCCATGCTTCTAACGTTGTGGGAACAATTTGGGGAAGGCCCGTTTGTGTTCCAGCATGACTGTGTCCCAGTGCGTAAAACAAGGTACATAAAGGCAGAATTGGGTGAGTTTGGTGTGGAAGAACATGACTGGCCTGCACAGTGTCCTGACCTCAACCAAAACCCACACATCAGTGTCTGATCTCATAAATGCTCTTCTGGATGAATGGGTAAAAATTCCCACAGACACACTCCAAAATCTTGCAGAAAACCTTCCCAGAAGAGTGGAAGCTGCACAGGAGGGACCGACTTTATTTGAATGTGTATTAGTTTAGAATGTTAAGTCAAGTCAAGTCAAGTCAGATCTATTTATATAGCGCTTTTTACAATGGAGCATTGTCTCAAAGCAACTTTACAAGTTTAGATTATCTCCTAATATCTACATCCAATCCCAAACTGAGCAAGCCTAGGGCGACAGTGGCAAGGAAAAACTCCCTAAGTGTTATGGGGAAGAAACCTTGGGAGGACCAAGACTCAAAAAGGGATAAATGATAGATGATAAATCTAAGAATGAAACTAAAGTCATGGAGTCATACTTCATATAAAATGTTAAATGTTAAAATGTTAAATGTTAAAATGTTAAAATTAAGTGGTCTGAGTATGATGGGGCTGGAGTTGATGATGGAAGCAGCTTGAGTGAAGCTGCAGCGGATGAACATCACGTGTGAATGGGATGTCAAAAAAGCTCCAGTAGCTATAATGTGTAGGTGCCCCAATACTTTTGTCCATATAGTGTAGATAGATAGATAGATAGAACAGCGGTTTTGCTGAGTAGAATGTCTGGATGGAAAGGGTAGGATTGGGCAGGGTTGTGGTGACACGCCTCTGGAGCGGTACTGTGTCCAGCACACCCGGATGTTAGCTACATTCACAGCAGCGCAGATTGTTAAAGGTGAGGTGCCGAGATTTCATTTCTCTTATTTACTTAGGTATATATAACCGTTGACCCGTAAGGAGAAGACTTTAAAGTACAGTGTTGCTAGATAGTTTTTACTTTAACTTCACGTTCGTCTTGTCATTCCGGTTTGTTTTCATGTTCCTTTCCAGCTAGCCGGTGTGCTAACCCGTTTGTTCTCGCTGAATCTGACAATTGCACTCGGTGATAAGCGGAACGCTGTCACGGCTAACACAGCTATACGCTAGCTCCTTTCAAACTACTAAACAAAAGTATTCGATCGAGTCTAGAAATGAATGAGAAGCCCCGTCAACGGCCTTGGTAGTTAAACCCCGATAGACACTGCACAGAAAAGTTTATGGAAAGTCAAAGGTATGGTTTGCTGCAGTTTGCGGACTTGACACACAGCTAATGATACATTAGTCCTCCCTAACTTTTCTTTCTGGCTTCCTAACAGCTAACACACGCTCATAAAGCACACGTGAAGTGCTGTCTCTATAGACTGCTTTCTGTAATTAATTAGATATGAAGTGTCACTTTATTGTAACTCGTGAAGCGTTTTCTAAAAGGCGTGCGTTGGAACTTGGGTTCCTAACAAAGCTAGATTTGTGATCGTGTTCCTTCTAATGACCTGATCCTGAGAATGATATAGAAACGGCACAATTAATGGTTCTAAACGCGAGTATACAGGTCTGGAGAGTCCTGGATCTCCTCATAACTAGTTCACTCGGTCTTCGTGCCGAATATGAAGAAAGCTAGTTAGTAATGCGGAAGTGCAGGACGGGTTGGGTGTACAAATGGGCGCATCGATACTCAGCACTGCATTCGTAGCGATCCATTCCGTTTCCTTTTACCAGCAGATCCCCAAGTTAAAATATCTAGTCCATATTTTAACCTAACCAGCAGTTTAGGACTCTAGTAATGACGCGGTCGTATCGGTCCCAGCGCTGCCCTGTTCCAGTGGTTACATGATGTACATGTTCCGCACACTGTTTTTTTTTTCACAATGGGGCCCAGCGGTATCAAATGCTGTGCTTATTGTGACACAACTCTCTTCTTTTGGCTAGTAAAATTCGAAATAAAGCGTAAATGTCTTAGGCTGTCTCACAAACTGGAACATGGTTAGTCACAACATGAAGTCATACCCTCTGGAAACCAGCATTGCCATTTTTATAACTGTTCAAAGATGCTTGTTGGTACTTTATTAACATGAAAACTATTTTTAGGTTGAGAACCAACATGAGGACATAGTTTGCAGATGATTTTATTGACCTAGGCATAATTAAATGGTAAAATCAGCAGTATGGAGGACTCGGATGTTCGGGCACATCGAGTGCCAAAAGCAATGAGTACTGAGAGAAGTTTTCCCGTAAGGAATGTAAATCGAATGAATCCGTTCCAGACCCCCATAAAATCCACACTGTATAAAGTGTTATATGCATTAATGGAGTTGTATTGTACAGTTGAACCTCAGAATTGAAGCTTGATTTGTTCCGGAAGGCAATTCGGATTTGTTCGAAGTCTGAATTCAGTTCATTTCAGACACACCCTGAGGTTGGGTGCTTGAGGTCAGTATTTTTGTTCGGATTTGGGAGACAAAAAATTGTTAAATGAACCGTTCAGTGTCTGAATTGGTTGAATAAAGAAGCGTTCAAATTTTGGGGACCCATGCTGACCTGTTTGCATTAAGGATATGTATATAAATAAACAAAAAAAAGCAGGATAAACTGTACTAAACCAAAACAAAGCAAATGTCTTGCTTCCAGAAAATATATACACACACACTGCCTGGCCAAAACAAAGGTAACACACACTAATATTTCGTTGGACCGCCTTTAGCTTTGATTACAGCACGCATTCGCTGTGTCGTCGTTACCACAAGCTTCTGCAATGTCACATTTCTGTCCAGAGTTGCATTAATTTTTCCCCAACATCTTGTATTGATGATGGGAGATTTGGACCACTGCACAAAGTCTTCTCCAGCACATCCCAAAGACTCTCAATGGGGGTCAGGTCTGGTCTTTGTGGTGGCCGATCATGTGTGACAATGTCATCTTATGCTCTCTGAACCACTCTTTCACAATTTGAGCCCTATGAATCCTGGCATTGTCATCTTGGAATATACTCGTGCCATCAGGGAAGAAAAAAAATCCATTGATGGAATAACCTGGTCCTTCAGTATATTCAGGTAGTCGCCTGACCTCATTCTTTGGGCACATAACGTTGCTGAACCCAGACCTGACCAACTGCAGCAACCCCAGATCATAGCACTGCCCCCACAGGCTTGTACAGTAGGCACTAGGCATGATGGGTGCATCACTTTAGCCGCCTCTCTTCTTACCCCGATGCAGCCATCACTCTGGAACAGGGTAAACCTGGACTTACCAGACCACATGACCTTCTTCCATTGCTCCAGAGTCCAATCTTTATGCTCCCTAGCAAATTGAAGCGGATTTTGCTGGTTAGTCTCACTGACAAGGGGTTTTCTTAAGGCTACACAGCTGTTAAGTCCCAGTCCCTTGAGTTCTATTTGCATTGTGCATGTGGAAATGCTCTGACTTTCACTATTAAACATATCCCCGAGTTCTGCTGTTGTTTTTCTACGATTTGATTTAGTTTACGTTTAAGTGATCAGCGATCACAATCATTCAAGATTTTTTTCCGACCACATTCCTTCCTCGAAGATGATGTTTCCCCACTGTCCTTCCACTTTTTAATAATGTGTTGAACAGTTCGTAACCCGATTTTAGTAGTTTCAGCAATCTCCCTAGATATTTTCTCAGCTTCGATACATGCCAGTAATTTTGCCCTTCTGAAACAGATTAACATCTTTTCCACGACCACAGGATGTGTCTTTCGACATGGTTGTTTAACAAATGAGAAGCTGCATCGGTTAGGGTTAAATAACTTGTTGCCAGCTGAAACATAATCACCACTGCAGTAGTTATCCCATGGGAGGCTCTTACCTATTTACTTAGTTAAATCCAGGTGGTGACTTTTTTTTTGGCCAGGCAGTGTATATCACCACCATGTTCTAGGTATCCATAAATCACCAGTAGAAGTAAAACGGACATGTTAATGTTGGATTTGGTTGGCCTTATGTCCGAGGAAATGTGCTGTGAGAAACACATCTAGAGCTTAGCAAGTAGTCATAATTATCAACTATTGATAGAAGTTGCTTAAAACGCTTATTATTGACGGCATCAGTGATGTCTTTCCAGTGCCTACTTGTAATCTGACGTTTGGGGTGCTCTTTTTACCAACTTTTATGGTGGTAGAACACATTTGTTGTGTTTCTACCAGATATGCCAAAATTTGTCTATGCGTATTATGGGGAAAAATAGGTTGTGTTGTGTGTAAAATCAGTACCAGTTCCACATAACTGGTGATGGATATTTTTAGTCACCAGCTTTTTAGAGTGCTGCCAAACATACGAGAACAGAACGTGGCCAAAAGACCCATTTACTCATTACAGAGCTTTTACTTGTTTAACTTTGAGTCTGTCACGGGTGATGTGAGCTGGGTTAGTGAATAGAGTAACCTCTGGTTGTTGAAAGAAGTTGGGTTGCCATATGTGCGCTTTTATTTCTATCAATAGAGTGTTTAGATGACAGTTCTCGTGATCTTTCCGTTAAAGCAAATAATTTTAAAATCCAAAATCACCAACAAGCCTGATGGAATACCAGATCTTTTTGAGGACTCAAAATGTATGCAAGATACAGTTTACAAAAACACAAGTAAACTAACATTTGAAATTAAGGAAGCTATACAATACAAGATCACATGCTAATCAGGGGATGTGATTAGCAAAATGCAGGACAGATGAGAGGAGCACTGCCCATATCCTGGGTATGCTCAGAAAATAATATTGTCTATCACGATAACAGAATTTGTCACAATACGATAAAATATTGCCATATTGCCCAGCCCTATGGCAATGGCCAGTTTCAGTAATTGAATGTTATTTGAAATAAAAATGCTAATAAAATTTGTTTTTTGGCCCCACTCTAAGCGGTACCAATTCAGTTTGTAAGCACAGCAGAGATATTCCTGTAAACAACATGGTTGTGAGAAGTAGTTTGGCTTACACTGGGCCTCATTGTACACTGGATTTCGTAGGTATGTGTTGTATTAATGGCCTCACTTGTCACAGGGCCTGGAAACACTATGTGACAGTGTTGCTTTTGTTTAGACAGCGTTACTTCTCATTGTCCAGACTTCAGTGATTTACATGTGTAGCTTACAATCCAAGTTATGTTTTGTTAAGGTAAAAGTGAAAAGGTCTCGTTCACAAACCATTCTTTCTATTTTCCAGATGCAGACCATAAAATGTGTGGTAGTGGGAGATGGTGCGGTGGGGAAGACCTGCTTATTGATCTCCTACACGACCAACAAGTTCCCGTCAGAGTATGTGCCGACGGTAAGTGTATGAGTTTGCTTCAGTTCACTTCACCTGATGAACAGGAACAGGGCTGAAATGGGCGAATAGGAATAAAAGCAGAAAGGAAACCAAGAGAAAGAGAGGAAGTCAGTCTGAAAAGGGAGCTGAAATTGAGGACTATATGTTCAGCCCTGGTTAGCTGCTGTAGTGATCCACGCTGGGTTAGGTACTGTTATTAACACTCAGCTTCACCTGCCACGACAGAGATGGGTTTCCACATGAACCTTGTGTAAGTGAACCTCTCTGCATTTTGTCATGTCCTGACACATTATTTGTTTATGTACACATGCAATACCTGCAAATGAACTAAATCTCCACTGTACTCCCTGTAATCTTTCATCTTTCTGCTGTGGAAGGTTTGTAACATCTAGAACAGTGGGTTTCCGCTTAGGTAGGCAAGGTTCAAAGAAGAGCAGTGCAAATTCCAGTATTATAGGTACCAGTCTGTACAGATGGATCCACATAGTGTTGTCATGGTACTGAGAATGTCAACTTCGATATGATACCTTGAGAAATATTGAAATTCGATATCATTTTTTATCCCAAACACACATACTGTGCCTCTTTTTCTTTTGAAGATCTTTTTTAGGTAAACATGTCCAAATATGCTATATTAATAATATACTGTAATACTATTTACCATTGTTATTCTATTATTTCATTAATTATATTATTGTATTATTTATTAATCTATCGATATTATATTTTTTGACAACAATAGATCCAAGGCAGAGAGGAGCAATGTTTAGGGTTGGGTATTGTTTGCATTTTATCAAATGGTGAAGAAATGTGCCAAGTGTTTAGGTGTAAAAGATTATTTTTTTTAGTATTTCAACTTCAAACTTAATAATTTTTTTGCATTAAGCTTTTTTTCTTCCCATTTAAACCCATTATAAGTAAATAGGTGCACATGTTCTAAAGCAGTGACCTAGGAACACCAAACCTTTCTCAATTACTACTGGTCATAAGTATCTCTACTGCTGAAATGGCAAATGTGTGATCCAAAGGGAAAGTAATCATTTTTATGTTAAGCTTTTTACTTATAATGGGTTTAAATGGGAAGAAAAAGTTTAACGTAAATAAAGATCACTTTCCTTTTGGATCAGAAGTTTGTCATTTCAGCATTAGAGCTTACTTATGATGAGTAACAAGAGAAATAAATTTAGTTTCCTTAGGTTATTGGTTTGGGATAACCTCTTTTTTTTTTATAACTAATCATGGCTGTATATTTGAAGCATAAAATGTGTTAGTAGGACTCTTAGAATTATGAAACCAGTTCCGAATCTAAACTGGGTTTCGATACCCAATCCTACACATGCCAGTAGCTGCAGTAAGCAGACAACAACTAAGCGGAGCGACCTTGTCAAGGCATAGATCGGTCTTTACTGCTGAAGCGAACACCCTAACGCTGGCACTAAATTTCATCAGTTAAAGCAACAGCTGACATCCCACATTTGCACAGACTCCAAATCCTGGATCCAAGCCATGAAGTCCCCCATGACAGACCACCTGGCAATAGTAATAGTACTACAAGAAGTGTACAATTAAACACCCAAGAATTTTCTTTTGCTGGGTCCCAGGACACATCAGAATACAGGGCAATGAAATACAGTGGGGCAAAAAAGTATTTAGTCAGCCACTGATTGTGCAAGTTCTCCTACTTAGAAAGATGAGAGAGGTCTGTAATTTTCTTCATAGGTACACTTCAACTATGAGAGACAAAATGAGAAAAAAAAATCCAGGAATCACATTGTAGGATTTTTTAAGAATTTAATTGTAAATCATGGTGGAAAATAAGTATTTGGTCACCAACAAAAAACCAAGATTTCTGGCTCTCACAGACCTGTAACTTCTTCTTTAAGAAGCTCTTCTGTCCTCCACTCGTTACCTGTTACTGGCACCTGTTTGACCTCGTTATCTGTATAAAAGACACCTGTCCACAGCCTCAACAGTCAGACTCAAACTCAGCCTGGCCAAGACCAGAGCTGTCGAAGGACACAGGAAGAAAATTGTAGACCCGCACCAGGCTGGGAAGATGAATCTAACAATAGCAAGCAGTTGCCTGACTAATACTTTTTTTGCCCCCTGTACCGACGAGGTTTCCAGAAACACAGCAAACCACCAACAACAGCTATAGAAACCCCAACAGAGGGCGCAAGACCTACTTTGTAAGATACATAAGAATAAATTGGCGAGAAGAATGTGACTTCTGTTTTCTTTGTTTATTAGGTTTATTTAACGTCCGCATCAGTGTCATTGACTTTACTCATGACTGACCCATGTTGCATCACCACATAGTCAAGGCCAATTTATAGAGACTATTAACCTAATGCATGTCATGTCCTGGATTAATGGAAGAAAATCTGCCATCCTGTGGAAAGGCCTGCGTTATCTCTCAACGTCAGACACGTTCTATGTGAGTGTCCTCCTCCCAACAAGAGAGAACACTCCTCTTTTGCAACGCATGTTATAGCCAGACATCCCAGCTGCCCAAACTGACAACTCATTACTTTCTATGAGCAACAGGCCAAGTGCAGTCATCCTGCCTTGTAGCTTCCCCAGTCAGGGAAGATTAACACTCCCTCCCAATTAGCGCAGAACATTTGTTTCCAAAGACTTTGCGTCATTCGCACCACCAGTAGGAAGTACCTACCTTGAAGTAGGAGTGACAAAGTCTCCTATACACTGCATTAGAGAGCTAGACTAAGTTTCTATACCTGCGGTGTGAACCCGCAACAAATGAGGACACAGTTCTTCCGGTGGCGAAAGCGCTTATGCACTGGAACCTGTGCCAGAAAACGTACGAAAACAGAAAAAAGTGAATTGGCCTGTGCTCATGGTGCGCTCTGGCTTCATAGAAGCCAGTTCTTCTTTCAAACTCACTTTCTATGTATATGAACTGTCGGAACAGGCTGTTCACCCAGCCACACTTAGAACACGAAAGTCAAAGGCTTGAACGTTGGTTCAATAGTGGTAGCAGTGGTGAGCACTCCGAAGCACACTCACAGCATAAACAAAACCGTAGCTGAAGCCTGCTGTCTAGCTGCCTTGTTCTTCAGATCAGGACAGAGTGCATTGAAATGACCAAGTTATGCAATATAACTTTACCAGAGTTAGCTCAAGACCGAGGAGGAGCATGGGAATCAGGAGTGTCAGCCACAGCTTTTCCAGTGGAGCATGGCTCCTGCTGAGATGGAGGCGATATAAACACAGTCTTATGTGTTAACACGTACTCGTCCGCTAACATACTTGACCGCTAACAACAGCTTGAGACAAAACATTCATTTTGTGCTCATTTAAATAAAGGACTGCTTGCTCTGGCAGGCACTACTTAAATGCAGGCAACAGAAGTAATTCCTTAAGCTCTTCAAAAATGTTTCCAAAGAGGACAGTTTTCTCTCTAGTAGTGCTGTCATGATACTGGGAATTTCAACTTCGATACGATACTTACGGAACTGGGCTTATTTCACTTTTGAAGCTCTTTTTAGATAAACATATCCAAATATGTTATATTAATAATATACTGTAATACTATTTAGTAGTGTTAATCTGTAATTAGATCATTTTAGAATACATCATATTGTATTAATAAGAAGTGTTGCTGCGGTGCTATACTGTATATTGCCTTTGAGTAGATCTGTATCCTTCCACTGTTATAAAATCACAGACAGCAGACTGACTGCCAGTGTCTCACTATTTGAGTTTTATTTGCTGATTTTGTTACATTTTCCTCAATGATGGTCAATTATCAGATCTTCAAGATGCACTATTTACGTGTTTCTTTCAGTATTTCAAAGTGAATGAGCTGAGTTCTGACCTGGAGCAAAAGAAATGCTCAAAATAATGAGGACATGAACAGAACAATAAAAAGCTTCTGCAGAAGCGTTTTATATCTCCGCACATGTTGACCCAGGAAAAATAATCCAAATCCTTGTTTGGCAAATTGAGCTGTTATAGTTTCTTATGACAATAAATGATTTTTATTTTTATAGCTTGCTTTATAACTCCGATACACACTCCTATCAAATGTCCTTTGTGTCCTTTGGCTTTCAGTCCTTATCCGCTTCAAAGCCAAATTATTTCCCCACACTTGCAGGGGGAGTGACTTAAAAATCAATACAGCAATACATCATAATGTTAATGTTTGATTTTCAGCTCAAAATATAAATTTTGAAGTCAGAAAAAACATTTTTAAATGGGCTGTAAATGACAATCTTCGCCCCTGTAGCTCCTGTACAGTGTTTTGACTCTGTGTGTTCGCTGAATTATCAATGTGATGTGATGTTTTAAGACTCAGATTGTACACCATAACTTGTATTTCAGTAGTTTTTATATTTTTATTGAGCTATTTGGAATATCGCAGTATGCATCGTATCGCAGTCTATCATAACAGTGTGACATAATTGTATCGTGATGCGTGTCGTGTCTTGGAGTTCTTTTCGGTACCCACTCCTAGGATATAGTATATAGTTTCCAGCTTATTCTACTGTACATAGAATATAAAAAAAACATATTCTCATAACATATCTTTGAGGAACATTGTTTTTAAACATTTCAATAATTTTCTTACACGTTTGTTGATAAACTGGAGATCTCTAACCATCTTTACTCTATTACTTGTTTTTCTCTATTCTAATGGAGCCTCCCCATCAAAATTTTAACTGACTGTATGGTATGCTACACTAGGATGTGGGTATCTATGCTACCTAGCTAGCTAGCACGCTGTACCCAGAATTCGTTCGTTGATGACGTTCTACCCAGCATCAATACGCTTCTAGCAGCGACAATATTAGGTCTATATAATTCCCGCCGCAAGAAGTGTAACGCTGATATTTTTGCCTCTTTGGCACATTCAGGAAAATAAAGTGGAATACCGTAATAAACCAGTATACTGCCCCGGCACATGGCCTTAGTCAGCATGCGGTAGTCGCTCCTATTGCCATCCAGCACAATAGCGAATACTTTTCGCTTTTCTATGAGCTGCCTCAAATCAAATGTCCTGCGTCACAAATCTTGAAGAATATTGCGCATAGATAGTTGAACATTCTAATGTTTTCATGATTTTCATATCTGTAAGGCCAGCCATGTTTCTGCCACTCCTGGCTCTGATCTCACCTCCAGACAGTTCTCTCCACAGTAGTACCCACCATGACTCCACAGAAAAACCTTCCAAATCTTGGCCCCTTTCACGTTCTTGTCCTCATTATGCCGTCTGTAAATACGGA
The DNA here is from genome assembly GCA_025084515.1 of Ancistrus triradiatus. Taxonomy (NCBI): domain Eukaryota; kingdom Metazoa; phylum Chordata; class Actinopteri; order Siluriformes; family Loricariidae; genus Ancistrus; species Ancistrus triradiatus. The sequence goes on from JAJAGP010001323.1 coordinate 198,047, forward strand.
GTCCACGATTCACCCTATCATGAAGAACAATTTTTATATCGAGTGGCATTGATTTTGTCTGTATGCTCATCTTTCCATGCTGGCCATTTGAGGAGTCATTGCCTGTTCAGGCTAGTGTTGGAATACAAAATTAATTGTGAGGCAACCTATCTAGAAAATCAGATTTGAGCAGTAAATTCGTTACCCTGTAGCCGAATGAAGCCTAAGACATATTTGGCGTTGAATAGCACACCATTGAATGACCTGCAAACCACCATTCGCTTTAGTGTGTCCAAGGGTGGACAAATTTGGAAAAGGGTACTTTGATCTATTTCAGGCTTTAATCTGGTTGGAATAATCCTGCATGTTTTGCTCATATGGTTTTAGTTCCGTTTAACCAGGTAAAAAGCATCAATGCACTCGTGTACAGCTCAGTAATGCGGTCCACGATTCTTGTGTGAGGGAGTCAAGTCAGTCCAGTCAAGTCAGATTTATTTTATATAGCGCTTTTTACAATGGAGCATTGTCCTCAAAGCAACTTTCATTTGAGATTATCTCCTAATAACTACATCCAATCCCAAATTGAGAGCAAGCCTAGGGCGACAGTGCAAGGAAAACTCCCTAGTTCCTAGGAAGAACCTTGGGAGGACCAAGACCTCAAAAAGGGCCCAACCTCCTTGGGCGGCGTAGATGATAATCGAAGAGCGAACTAAAGTCATGGAGTCAAGTTCGAATAAAATGTGAAGTATTCCACATCGCCATTAAGTGGCCCGGGTTATGATGATAAATCTAAGTCTGTCTGCTTATTAGTTAAACCTATTTTTAGTGTTTATTGGATGCAAGGAAACATTTTCTGGCATTCTTGTTTTTTAAACTGCTGCCTAGACAGCATAGCTCAGTACTGCCAACATGTAAAAATACATGGTGTACGTTTGCAATGGGGTTTTAAACCGGCGCAACTCAAATGCTCGATTCTGTAATCTTTAAACCATTTCTATTGGTTTTGGTTGTTTTCATCAATGTCCTACCTGGATAGAGAAAGCAAATTAAAATCTACTTAATGGCCGTGTATCCTAGAAGGTGTCATGGAATTTGGAGAGAAACATTACCACAGATCTTCTATGAGCACCCATCACTACTTATTACCACACTCAACCAGAGTGGTTTGAGTTTAGTAAAGTTCTTTTTTAGATCTTCTTGGCCTGAATCCCGTTTTAGTAGCATCAGCGAGTTCTGGGTACTTATGTTTACTTCTAGAAAAAGTTTTAAACTTACTGGCACAGGAGAGTGAAGGAAAAAAAAAAACAGAATTTTTTTAGTTACAATACAATTTTTAAATACAATTTCAAAATTGTGTTACCACTAACAGGGGTGTACGATTTGGCAAAGTGATTATATCACAATTTTTTAGGCTGGATCACGATCTGTGATTATTGATGTTTCATGTTGGTGTTTAAGACTAATTTGCAGCTGAACACGGCAATCTAATTTCTGTACTAATCAAATTTAGCTCCATAAAAGAACTGAATAACAGACTGCTTAGACTGGTAGAACCTTTGTAAACAAGCTTCAATAAAGTGTAAACGGATTAAAGTAATAAATGGTCTGAAATAAATGTTGTATGTGTATCTGATTTAGTCTACGTTAGAGTATTTTGTGTACATTAGAGGAATTGCAGTGATGGGAAAATATTTGTTGCGTAGTAGCAAGGATCAACTGTATATAGCAATCTCTTAGACTTTTATTTTAACCATTTTGTTGGCTACCATATCCTTGTCAGTATCATAGCATCAGTGATGTTTTTCAAAAGTCTTTGTTGTTGTTGTTTGATACATCACTATTTCTGGGTGGGCTGTTGTCCATCACTATCTGGTTTTCAGTGTTGTCTTTGGGGTACCTCCTTTTGAGGTAGACGGGACTGTGGTAGCCTAGTGGTTAAGGTACTGGACTATGGACCAGAAGGTCCAGGGTTCAAATCCCACCTCTTCCAAGCTGCCACTGTTGGGTCCTTGAGCAAGACGCTTAACCCACAATTGCTTGGATTGTAAGACCGTATCAATTGTAAGTCGCTCTGGATAAGGGCGTCTGCTAAATGCTGTAAATGTAAATGAAGATGGTTGTTGTGTTGTTTTGTGGCTGTTGTGTAAAATCCAAGCCATGTAGAACTGATGATTAATTTCCTCAGTGACCACCTGCTGCATTTTATGGTGTTGCCAAAAAACTAATTCTAAGGACCCATCCACTCTGGTCTATTATTGGCTTGATCGTGAGGCATTAAGGGGAAAATGCAAGTTGGACTAAATAGAGTGGTGTCTGGTTGTTAAAACACCCTGGGATGCCATGTGAGTGTGTTCAGCATGACTGTTCACATTATCTCTATTTTAAGGCAGGTTGTGGAGATGTTTAATCACTCACAATCTAAACTCATTACATTAAAATCGTAACACTAATTAAAATATATTTTTCTAATTGTTCAAATTTAATATTTGAATTTAGACCTGTTTAACTGCTATACCTGCTGCTTTGCAGGATCCCATGAAAACAGACCATTTAACTTCCAGTGAATCAGGGAAAGAGAAGGATACGCTAACCACTGCACTGCCTGTTAGTTTTCTGAGGACACTAATTATAGGAAAATACATTAAATCTGAGAAATGCTCACTAAAAATTGGGAAAGATGCAGCTCTGTGAACTGGAGATCTTGTCCTGTAGACATGAAACACAATTACTTTTAAGGAACTGTGACTGACATGCCACAGCGTGACAGGCTGCCGCATAAAACAGCTATTTCTCTGGATCTCCAGTCAGACCCTAGTTTATCAGTGCAGTAAAGCTTCAGACTGAAAAGCTGCTTGGGTGTCTTGCAGGCTTTGAAAAGGACTGCTATATTAATAAGGATATTAATAAGGATATATTTGATGTTACTTCAAGGGAAAATGTCATGAAGTAACAAGCTAACACTGTCAAAGAGAAGTGACTGCTGGATTGCAATTGGGTTAAGTGTCAATATGTGCAGTGGCTGTGTAACTGAGATTGTTGGTCTTGAGTAAGTACAAGCACAGCTTGAGGAAAGGAAACCTAAGGACACCATGGAGATGCACCGAGTGCATAGTTTCTTGGCCAATTCCAATTTCCAAATTTTTTAAACATATAATCAGCCTATTCTGATTTTTTTTTTTGTCGGAATCGTCCAAGAATTATAAATGACAGCATATAGATTTTTTTTTTTTACTTTTCTTTTAATGGAAACTTCTTCACTGCTAAAGAAAGGTAGCAGCAGCTGCTTGCTTGTGTCTGGCTCTGCACTCTCAGCAGAGCTATATTTAACTTTGTCAGATTCCACATATTCAGTGAGGTGATGACGTTTTAAATGTCTTATTATTGTTCGGAGTTGTTCCTCCATGGCTTACTCTTTTCATGCATACTGCAAACAGCACTCACTAACTGTGAAGAACTAGAACGCTAAAGGCATGCGTATAACCAAAATACCACTTTATATCACTGCTCCCTCACTAATACTGCGCTAAATAGGAAGAGAATATTTAGTGTACCAAGTTGAAGCACGGCAGAAATCTTACACTCCCTCGTCATCAGCGCCGATCATACACAAACACAGGTTAAAGCACGGGCTTAATGTTAGTGAAGCACTGTGTTTTTCATGTGTGGCTGTGTTTGTGTCGCTGTTGTGTGGTGCAGGTGTGGCTAAATGTGACCGGAACACAATCAGTTATACGAAACTGATCGGCCAATCACCGGTCGCAGCCAATCACACTGAAAACTGACCAATTTCGGTCACCGGCCCATCGATCGGTGCATCTGTAGTAATAAACTCATTGTTGCATTAATGAAATGGATGGCTATATTACATTCTTGTCGGAAACAGTTGTAGAGTCTTCCTCTGTAAATGCTAATAATAGTAATAATGACCATGATGGTGATGATTATGATTGTGATGATTGTGAAGGTCAGGACCAGTGGTGTCATTAAAACCATATTCATATATTTATGAAGTATCCTCACTTTTTCCACCTGGTCTGTTTTAGTATACTGATGTTATCTCTCTGCTAAATTATCCTTAGTAGGCCCGTTTTAACTGGTTCAGTCTGTCTGTTTTTGTGAACAATTTAGTGTATACCACGTCTGCTCATGAAACAACCTGGGAGGCTGCTGCATCTTAAACAGCATATTACTTTATTAAATGGTAACCAGAGAAGAATGTTTCTTCAAATCTTTTAGAAATTCAGTGCAGTCTTGAATTGCTGGCTAGATAAATAAGATTATATTGTTATTAAGCACTAATGTAAAGCAGTCCTCTAATGTAAGACACACTAATGAAAGAATACTTTGGTTAACAGGGCCACACGTGTTAGATTAGTGAGGGTATTGAGTTAATTGTACTTTCAAAGGTACTGCGTCAGAATGCACTCTGGTTTTTGTTCCATGTCAGTGGAGCACGTACCACCAGATATACAGCAAGTCAAACATATAAGTCCTAAGTAATGTTTCATTTGATTGACAGTCCCTAAATCGTATTTAATAGGACGGCTCTCACAGTTTCTCTGCTAAGACGGGTTTGAGGCGGACAGTATGTGGTGTGATGACATCATGACTAGGTGGACTAGAGGGAGAAAACTTGGTGAACCAGTTCTGCTATAAAAACAAATACTAAATGAACAGTAAGGATGAAAAGATCAAGGGAACTTTTCCAATACAGTAAAGACCAGTGAAACCATACAATAGTGTGCAGAAGTTTGTGCACCCCCAGTCAAATCACATTTTGTACATAAAAAGAAAGCAACCGCAAGGGACGAACTTAATAGTTACGTCTGAAAATTTGAATGCCTTGTCACTGTTTGTTTGTTGAATTTAACACAGTTCAAGTCAAGACAAGATCTAAAAGATGAGGAAAACCCTCACAGAAGGACTTGTAGCTGTGTTTTTAAAGCATAACCCCTGTGTCAATGCCAAGAACCCGATGGAACGCTTGACTGGTGTGGGAGCGGGGGTGCATCATTGCACTGTGCAGCGTTGCTTGCACAAACTTGATCTGTGTATAATAGTCCTGAGGAGAAAACCTTCCTTGCCTTCTCATCACTGTAAGTCAATGCCTGAAGTTGGGCAACACAACACTTGGATAATCCAAAGGCATTCTCCAATCAAGTGATGTGGTATGATGAAGCAAAGATTGAATTATCTGGAGACAGAAATGATAAGATCCTCATTGTCCCACAATCAGTGAAGAAACTCCATCCAGGCAGGACTGAAATGATCAGAGTACCGCTAGGTTTGGTGACGAACAGAAGGTAGATCTCCCTGTAGCTTTCTTACAGGAGGAACTACAATAATCCAGGCATGCCATATCCAGATACACTTTTTTTTCCAATATGTTAATTTAAAGTCAGCAGTATGGGGTCATTAGCTTTAGAAGAATGATGTCAACTTTACATTTTTTTTTACTGCAGAGATTATTCTAAATTCTTTTCATTTGGAAAATTTGATCGTGTATTTGAGTGACTGTACTGTGCCTAAATAGCATATTTTCTTCCGTTTGTTTTAGGTATTTGATAACTATGCTGTCACTGTGATGATTGGAGGAGAGCCATACACACTTGGACTGTTCGACACAGCAGGTACAAATAATCAGCACAAAGATCATTAACCGACTGCCAACAACTGACCCCGCCCTTATTTTATCTCAGGACGTGATCTTTCACAGAGAAAAGTAAAAGATTTGCATAGCTGTAAGAAAAACGAATACCAGTCAGGTCAGATTTCACAGAGACACGGTTGGTAGTGTCTGAGGTACGGAAGGATGGACATGCTGAGATAATCCCTCAGCATATAACAGCATCCCTCGATGAAGCCCTGTGAATGCTGCCCCATCCATGGTACATGCTGATCTACATCCTAGGGCTGTGCTAAAAAAATTGACAGTAATACAGTAGGGCAAAAAGGTATTTAGTCAGCCACTGATTGTGCAAGTTCTCCTGCTTAGAAAGATGAGAGGTCTGTAATTTTCATCATAGCTACACTTCAACTATGAGAGACAAAATGAGAAAAAAATCCAGGAAATCACATTGGAGTATTTTTAAAGAATTTAATTGTAAATTATGGTGGAAAATAAGTATTTGGTCAATAAATTTGGTTCAACTCAATACTTTGTAACATAACCTTTGTTGGCAATGACAGAGGTCAAATGTTTCCGTTCATTCTTCCCTTAACACGGATCAGTCATCCTGTCCCCTCTGCAGAAGAACAGCCCCAAAGCATGATGTTTCCACCCCCATGCTTCACAGTAGGTATGGTGTTCTTGGGATGCAACTCAACATTCTTCTTCCTCCAAACACGATGAGTTGAGTTTTTCCCAAAAAGTTCTATTTGGTTTCATCTGACCACATGATATTCTAACAGTCCTCTTCTGTATCATCCATATGCTCTCTGGCAAACTTCAGACGGGCCTGGACATGTACTGGCTTAAGCAGGATACACGCCTGGCATGCCTCTTTCTTCGTTGCTTGCTACCGCCTGCATGTCACTTACAACTCAATCATATTATAATTTACATGGAACAGGACAGTACCATAAAGGAAAAAAAAAATCTGCTTGGTTGGCAGTAGGGGTGGGCAATATGGCGATCAATTATTGTGTCGTGATAGACAGTTTGCTTTTCTAAGCATGTTGAAGATATCGTCAGTGCTTAAGGAACACACGCATTTTGATAAAAATCACTTTACTAAGTATAGGTAATATATAAATGGTTTATTCATATTTTATTTTTATATTTCTCACATCTCACAGAAGGACCTAGGAAATACACAATATAAGAAGTGTAACGCAGCGAGGCCTAACAGATGTTGAACCGCTGTTTGTCAAGCGATGCATGACAGAAATTGTCATTTATATGATAATAATATTCAGTTTCATTTGCCTGCTTTAAAAAGGGCATGGGGTGCTGGGCAGAAATCTAG
>JAJAGP010001324.1:0-117500 GCA_025084515.1 Ancistrus triradiatus
CAGTTCATCAGGAAATTGTAACTTGGCAGTGAATGAACTGAGAGGGAAAGCACGCAGAGCTCTCTATGCCATAAAACAACAAATTCCTGTAGAAATTCCAATTCCAATTTGCCTGAAAATATTTGAATCCATAATTGAACCTATTGCCCTTTATGGCAGTGAAGTATGGGGTCCGCTTACAAATCAAGAATTTAACAAATGGGACAAACATCCAGTTGAGACCCTGCATGCAGAATTCTGTAAAATTATTCTAAAGGTTCCACAAACACCACAAACAATGCATGCAGGGAAGAATTAGGACAATTTCCACTCCTAAAAATTCAAGCAACGGCAATCAAATTCTGGACACATTTACAACACAGCGCCTCATACTCGTACCATTATAAAGCTCTGCAGTACCAAGAGATGAGCAAAGACACCGGTCCCCTCCCTCAGCTGGTCCTGAAGCACAGTTCTACACTAACACACACTAACATCTCACAAGCTCAGGACCATAATCCAATTAGAATCAGAACATCATCAGCTGCTGGGGAGAACAGGCTAAATCCCAGAGTAAGATGCAATGCTATTTGGCCCCAAGTCGTCAGTATAAAGTGGCCAAACTGAGATCAGCTCCTCTCTCCTCAGCAGCCAAACGTTCCCATACGACTAGAACCTCCGTTCCTAACCTCGGCTTATTCTTAATTCATTGGGTCAATATTTATCGTTATTATTTATTTATTTATTATCATTATTCATTTATTTATTTATTTGTGTTTTTTACACTTTATATTTGTATTTTATATTTTGAAAATCCCAATATCCAATTAAAAACCTCACTTTACTTTTTTACCTTTTTTATTTTTATTGTTTTATCATTTTACTAGATTTATTATTTTCAAAATGTGTTCTTTTCTAGATTTTCTAAAAGTTACTGTAATTGTTTAAAGTTACTATAAAGTTAACATTTTATTTAGTCATATTTTTTTCTATATGCTACCTTACTTTTTATTTTCCTTTTTTTGTTTGCTCAGTGTAGTTATTTATTAACATATTAATTTAAACATACATTTTTCATAAAAATGTTATGCTTTCATTATTTGCTGTTCTTTTGCCTTACTAACTATGTATATATTCTTTTTCATAACATTTTATGATGTAATCACATTTTTTCTAAATCCTACCCTATTAGTTTTTTATTGTTTGCTCATTTATATTTTTCTCAGCCTCAATTTATTTTAATTTGTTTTATGCTTTTATGGCTTTTGTCTAGTTTTTATTTTTTTTGTATCATCTGAATCATTTTTAGGCAATTTTTAACATGACATCAACTAATATTTGGATTTCTTTATTAAGTTCTTTATTAAGGATTTCTTAATTGTTCTTCTTTTTCTTATTGATAATCTTTACATTTCATTGTGGTGTTATTATTTATTTTATCTCAATAATTGATGACCTATTTCTAAATACATATTTCTTTTTATTGTTCATTATTTTCATTTTATTACTTATTATTTAAGGCTATCTTAAGCACAAAATCTTAACATTTCTCTTCTTTAAATAATATTTGGATTCCTTATTGTGCTTTATTATTTTGTCTCTAATTTTCTTGTAATATTTATATTTTGTACTTTTTACTTTTTTCTTATTTGTAATATCTAAACTGATTTAAAAACTTTTAAATTGCTTCTCTTATTTAGTTTAGTTGTATTTGTATTACTTTTATTGCTATTTCTTTGTATTTAGTAGGTTTTTATTTTCATGCTAACATAAAAAAGAAGCGGTTTTTTAATAAACAAAGTCACCTCTGAATTTTTATTACCCTCTAATCATTTTCTTTATTAGTCTTGTATACGTATTATTTCCCTTACATGATTTACTATGAATTATGATTTCCTTCTCTGGCAGTTCTTAGGGGGAGTTTGAGGGTGGGGGTGGAGGGGGTGTAGACTTTTTGGGGACATTTCTTTCCTTTACATCAAATCTGGTGTGTTAAATGATGATGTCATCGCGGCGCAGCTGTGATGACATCACACAATCAGAGACTGGATTACGTCTTCAATTTGTGTCACTATGTTAAGTGTGTGTGTGTGTCTGCTGGTTGTGGGTACATGAACCTTAAATCTCTCTCTCTCTCTCTCTCTCTCTCTCACACACACACACACACACACACACACACACACACACACACACACACACACACACACTATTTATAGCTCCCCATTAATGGAGTCTGGTTACACAATCACAAAATAATAGAAAACATCTCCTGAGGGTTTTAAACCCCCCCCCCCCCCTCATTTCCTCTCCCAACACATTTATTAATGCCTGCATTTTACTTCTTACTTTTTAAATCTCTTCTTCCACCCCTGTTAAACATATATTATTATATGGCTTTTTATTTTATTTATTTTTAATACAGACTGTCTATTTATATTTTTTATATATTTTAATAATTTAATATAATTTAATTTTATAATGTTTTTTATTTAAAGATAAAGATGCATTTTCTTTAAGTCCATATTTCATTCTTTTTAATTATTACATTTCTAAAATTTATTTTAATTTTTAAACAGTCTAATTTTCTTCAATACAGACTTTCTGTATTTTTTTTTAAATGTAATGATCATTTTTTTAAGTTCATTTTCTTTAATGCTTTCTCTATTTGCATTTTGCTCTTTTTATTATTTAATTTCTATAAATGTAATGTTTTTATTTTCTTTAACACACACTGTCTTTGTATTTTTTCTTATTTCATTTTAGAATTTATTGTAATTTTTATACAATTTTATTTTCTTTAACACAGATTGTCTATTTTTTAATTTTTAATTTTTTAGAATTTATTTTAAACACTTTTTATTTTCTTTAATACAGACTGTGTACTTGTACTTTACTTTTTATTTTTATTTTTTATTATTTAATATTATTTTTAAAGAGTTTTATTTTCTTTAAAACTGATTGTCTAGTTATATTTTGTTATTTTCTATTATTAGATTTTTTTCATAATTCTTCAATTTTCATAATTTTATTCAATTTATTCATATTTTTTGTAAAAGCTTTTTCTTTAAAACTGATTACCTATTTTTGTCTATTTGTATTTGTTCTTTTTTATTGTTTAATTATTATGTCAGTTTCTAAAGTCACATTTTCTTTCATTCTGACTTTGTATTTCAATCCTTTTAAAATTGTATTTTTAGAATTTATTCTTAGTCTTTGTTAATAAAAAGTTTTACTTTCTTTAACATCAACTGTATTTGTATCTTTTATTATTTAATTTTAGAATTTATTGTAATTTTTTAAACAGGTTTTTTTTTAACAAACTGTTTTTTGTTCTTTCTTATTATTTTAGACTATTTCAAACTTTTGTAAAGTTTTAATTTTTTTAATTCAGTCTTGCCATTTCATTTTATTATTTTTTATTATTTAATGTTTCATATAACAGTTTTATTTTATTTAGGACAGACTGTCTATATTTGATTCTTTTTTATCATTTAATGTTTAAATTTAAATGTTAATTTTTAAACTTTATTTTCTTTAATTCTGACTGTATTTTCTTCTTTTTTAATATTTAATATTTGTATTTTGTATTTATCTACATTTTTAATAATTCATTTAAATGATTAAATAATAATTAAATGAACTTCAACAAAATGAGGATATTTCCTTCCTATTCAAACCAGCTGTCTATTATAGTTTAGTTTTATTTTATTATTTCATTTTTTATCATTTAAATTTCTTATTATTTTAAAACAAACTTGTGTTTTCTTTAATACTGGCTATTTGTATTTAGTTTTTACCATTTTGTTTTGTTTTTGTTTTCTTGATTGTAACACTGGCTCTCTATACTTACATTTAAAAATTTACATTTACAGCATTTAGCAGACGCCCTTACCCAGAGCGACTTACAGTTGGTACAGTCTTACAATCCAAGCCATTGTGGGTTAAGGGTCTTGCTCAAGCACCCAACAGTGGCAGCTTGGCAGAGGTGGGATTTGAACTCTGGACCTTCTGGTCCATAGTCCAGTACCTTACCCGCTAGTCTACCACTTTCTTATCATTGTTTACACTGAATGTTTACTTTCTTTTTTGTTTATATACTTTTTTTCCTTTCAAAGTTCCAAGTTATTTCTTTATATAATTTATTATTTTATTTTACATTGTTTTATTTTTAATTGTATTATTTTCTATCACATAATTTTTGCTATTTTTTTCTAAACGTTTCATATTTTTACCAGCCTGTTTGCATGTTTATACTTTACCTTTTTGTATTTTACTTTTACATTATTTTATTGTTTTATTTTATTATTTTAACTTAGAGTATCTTCTGCTATTTCTGTAGTTTTTTGTATTTTTCTTAATGTTTTTTTTTTTTTCTCCATTCTTTCAGGTTATTTTTGTATCTGTACGATGCAGACGACGATCAGGAGCGAGGACGGTTCTGAGGGATCCCATTAGAGGGTGGAATAAACACCCCCCGTCTGTAAGTGAAGAGCCCGGTGTTTTTAGGAGGCCTAACCCTGGCCCTCTTACCCCCCTTTCTCCTCCCCCCGGTGTGTGAAGCCTTTATTAAATTGTGTTTTTATTAAAGCTCCGGATCGAACCCGGACAGTCTGCTGTTTATATAACCCCTCGTCTTCCAGCGCTCTGTGGACCCGAGCTGGTTTTTGGAGGCTCATAATTACAGATTTTTTAGCCATTTTTCTCTGACATGTCAAACACACTGCACCCCCCTCCTTCCACCCCCACCTCCTGCCCACGGTGCAAAATATACACTGTGTGAGAGTAAATTAGAACCGTCTGGTGCTGGAACCTCGTTTAAACACACGGGAGCTACGAAAAAAAACCCCAGAAAGACAGAAAGAGAGAGAGTCAAGTGCAAAAAGAAAACAAGAGAGAAACGAGAGAACAAGAGAATAAAGGAACAAGGGGGAAACAAGGGGGAAAGGAATTAGGAAATGAGGGGAAAATGGGATAAGGGAACAAAAAGAATAAAGCGATTAGAGACCAGGGCCATGAGGGGGCGAGGGGATGAGGAAAGAAGAGGAGGAGAATACAAGGGATGAGAGAAACGTGGGGACGAGGGAGCAAAGAAACACAGAAACAAGAGAATAAAGACATTTCAGTATTCCCTTATCGCCTGGAAAGAACAAGAAACCAAAACATAAGGCAAAGTGGAGAAGAACAAGAGAAGAGAAACTGACAAGCCTGGGAAGAACCTGACACAAAAGAGAAAAACAAGAGACAAAGATGAGGAGAAGCTGAGACAAACCTAAAAAGAACCTAAAAGAGAACAAGAGACAAACGGGAGAAGAACCTGAAGAGAACAACTGACAAGCCTGAGAGGAACTGAAGAGGAACACAGTTAGAACCCAAGTCAAACCCGAGAAGAACCTGAGAAGAGTCTGACACAAACCAGAAAAGAACAACAGACAACCTTGAGAAGAAAAGAGACAAACTGGAGAAGAACCTGAAGAGAACAAGAGAGAAACCAGGATAGAACTGGAGACAAACCTAAAGAGAACCAGAAAAATACCTTAAGAGTACTTAAGAGGAACTTCATAAGAATATGATATTAGGTTGAAAAGAACCTGAGAAAAACCAGAGAAGGACAAGAGACAAACCCAAGGAGAACCAGAAGACAACAAAAAACAAACTTGAGAAGAACCTACTTCAAACCAGAGAAGAACCAGAAGAGAAACTTAGACAAAACAGAAGAACAATAGACAAACAAAAGGAGAAGCCAAAATAAACCTGAAAAGAACCAGAAGAGACAAACAACAAGAGACAAACCTGAGAAGAATGAGAGACAAACCAAAGGAGAACCTGAAACAAACTAAGAGGAAGACAAAGAAGAGAGGAATCTGAAGAGAACATGAGATAAACCAGAGAAGAACCTGAAACAAACAAGAGACAAACAGGGAGAAAAACCCGAGGTGAACCTGAGACACACCGGAGAAGAACCTGAGATTGAACCAAGAGAAACCTGATATGAACCTGAGAAAACCATGAGAAGAGTAAGAGACAAACCTGAAAAGAGCCAGAAAAAACCTGAAAAGAACCTGAAACAACCCTGAGATGAAACTAAGATAATCCTAAGAAGAATAAGAGACAAACCAAAGAAAAACAAAAGAGGCTAACCAGAGAAGAACCTGATACAAACCTCAGAAGAACTCAAAAAAAACTTGTTAAGAACCTGAAACAAGCCTGAGAAGAACAAGAGGCAATCATGAGGAGAAACTGAGACAAACCAGAACACAACCTGAGGAGAACATAAGAGAAACTTGATAAAAATCTGATAAGATCCTGAGACAAACATTTCTCATGCTTGTCTCAGTTTTTATTTTTATTTTATTTTATTTTATTTTTCTTCTTAAGCTCCTCTTAGGTTTGCCTCAGGTTCCAATTAGGCTATTTTCAGGTTTTACTGCATTTGTCCTGTCAGTTCTGGGAGAATCTTTTAGTTTCTTCTCTCCGTTAAGGTTTTTTTGTATGACACAGCTAACATGCTAAAAATACTACGCTATTACAGTGATCTATTGACGTAGCGGCGCGGCGATGGAACCTGCTGTGAGTTCCACACCTTAATGAAATCCTAGAGTAGAACAGAAGAGCACTTGTTCTGTCCACAGTGAGAATTATCACTTCCTGTGACATGCTCCGCTGCTGTGACATCATAACTCAGGGGCGGCTAGCGTAGATCAACTTTATGGCTTTTTTCCTTCGAGCTTCGGAGCCTGAATCAAAGGGTAAGAACACGCTAACGGCGCTAGTAATGGATTACGACGACGCTTCGTAAGTGTTAGTGCTCGCTTAGCCTTGGTCGTTCCCATGATGCATTGCTTTAATCGGCTTTCTGAGCCATGAGCTTTGAGCTTCAGCTTCTCGCCTGGTTCCAGAACTTCCCACCAGTGTTAATATTTCACCAGTTCAAGAAAAGTTCGTACACAAGAAAAAAAATATGAAGAGGTCCTTCATCAGCTTGCTCCCAAATTCTCTCGTTCCCTCATTTAATCATTCCCTTGTTCCCTTATTCTTTCATCCCCTTGCTCATTTCGTCATTCTCTGAGAAAAATATAAGACAGGAACCTGAAGAACCTGAAAAGAACCTAAGAGAACAAAAAAAACAAACCCCAGAAGAATCTATGAGGAACCTGAAAAACCCTGAAAGGAACCTGAAACTAACCTAAGAAGAACAAGAGAGAAACATGATTAGAACCTGAACAGAAAATGACAAAAACTATAGAAAACATGAGAAGAACAAGAAACAAACCTGAAGAGAACCTGAGACAAACCTGAGAAGAACTTAAGAGGAACTAAGAATATGATATCAACCTGAGAAAAACCTAAAAGATACCTGAGAAGAACATGAGAAATCTGAGAAGAACCCAAGAAAACCCTAAAAAGATCAACACACAAACCTGAGAGGACCAACAGACAAACCTGAAAGGAACCTGCAACAAACTTTTGAAGAATGAGATAGACCTGAGAAGAAAATGAGACAAGCATTGGAAGAACCTGAGCTAAACCTGAAGTGAATCTGCATGAGACAAACATGAGACAAACCTAACAGGGAGCTGAGACAAACCTTAAAAAAAAAAAAAATGAAAAAAGAGCAAAAGACAAACCTGAGACGAAGAAATAAAATGAGACAAACCTGAAGTGAACCGAAGACAAACCTTGGAAGAACCTGTGACAAAACTGGGACAAACCTGAAATGAACATGAGACAAATCTGAGAAGAACAAGAGAAGAACCTGAGATAAATTGGACAAAAATCTGAGATAATTGGGAGAAGAACAAAAAAGGAATCTGAAGAGAACCTGAGACAAATCAAAGTGGAACCTGACAAAACCATGAGAACCTGAAGATAATCTGCGACAAAAGAACTTGAGCCAAAACTTCAGAAGAAAATGAGCCAAACCTGAGAAGAAAATGAGACAAATCTATTAGTTTCAGCACTGTGTTAAAAGTTTTGTATCTGAGTGTTGTATTGTATTTTTGTATCCAAGTTTGTGATAATTAAAAAGCATCAGAGGTGCAGAGGAACAAAATTAAACAAAAGCCCATAATCTTTTATACAAACCTGAGACAAACCCATGAGAAGAACCAGAAGAGAACCTGAGACAAACCTGAGAAGAACAAGATACAAATCTGAGAAGAACCTGAGAAAACCTTGAATGGACCAAAAGACAAACCTTGGAAGAAAATGAGACAAACCTTGGAAGAACCTGAGCCAAGCTTCAGAAGAAAATTAGACAATCCTGAGAAGGAAATGAGAATAAACCCGGAAGTTTTTAGTCGTTTTAATTTCAGCACTATTTCAGATTTAGTTTTTTATCTGATAATTAAAAGGGAACGTCAGAGGGGCAGAGGAACAAAATTAAACAAAAGCCCATAATCTTTTAGACTTTCTATTTTGTTTTTTGTAGGAACTGGATTGGTGCCAATCCCTTTTAACGCTTTTATTTATTTTTATTTATGGGAAGCTTCGTCTCGGTGATTTCTTAAACCTGAATTCCCCTTCGTTAATGCCGTTCCGTTCCGTTCTGATCTCAGCCTGGTGGCCCATATTCCGGGCAGCTGAATTATTCAGGGTCATGTTGAGCTGCCAGGCTTCTCCGGAGACCGGCTCGGTCGGAGCGATGCTCCTGATGTCACAGGGATGTAGAGCGGATGCACTGATGTGTCCTGGAACAGCCTCGAACAGGAGCTCTGAGATAGCGAGGCTTCACGTGGAGACTCCGTCCCGGTGCCCGGGTGCCAGATTGACTGAACTAATGCAGGATTAATTACATGCTTGTTGCAACAGGGCATCCATATGGCCCCGTCCTTTACTGAAGCGGCACTTCAGCGACAGATCTCACGTTTTAGCCTGAAGAAAACATGGAGGAGGGTGGGGATGAGCCGAGTGTGAGGTCCTTTTGAAGATCAGACATTGACAGCCATGGTGGATGACCTGCATATGGTTCCCCGTAGGTCGTTCAGGCGCAATAATGTGGACTCGGACTTCTGGGTCTGCTTTGGCACTTCAGCGATTCCAAGAGCTTTACTGAGGTCCATGCTGGTGCTGCTTAATTACCTGGCACACAGTCCAAGGTCCAGTCGACAGTCCAAAGCTGTTGGGTGGGCTGCTGATAGTTTCTCAGTGCTGCATGCTTCCAAGCGTAGTGATGGCTCCTCTAATGGCTTCACATGAGAAAGCTACATACTTTTTGTCGCCAAGTTGAACAAGAGATTGTAGGATAAAAGCCAGGACAGGTTCTAGTAAACTAATAAATAGAAGTCTACCTCAGCCAAGACAGGACATGTGAACCCCAGACTCTTGGGTCCTAATCAACCAACAATATCTTGAAGTGAAGCTCAGAAGAACAAGAGAAGAACCTGATATGAACCTAAGAGGAACATAAAAGGAACCTAAGAAAACCCTGAGAGGAACCTGAAACAAACCTGAAAAGAACCTGAAAGGAACTTGAGAGAAATCTGAGGAAAAACCTGAGATGAACCCGAGAAGAACCGAAACAGAACCCGAGAAGAACCTGAAAGAAACCTGAGAAGAACAAGAAAAGAACCTGGGAAATATCAGAGAAAAACCTAATGGAAACCTGATAAGAACCTGATATGAAACTGAAAGGAAGCTGAGAAGGACAAGGGAAGGGCCTGAGGAGAACCTGCGAAAAACTGGAAAGGAACCTGGAAAAAGGGAATCTGACATGAACTTGAGAAGAACCCAAAAAGAACCTGAAGACAAACCTGAAAGTAACTGAAATCTGAGAAACATAACATGAACCTGAGAAAAAAAAACACAAGAACCCAAGGAGAACCTGATATGAACCTGAGACAAACGTAGGAGGAACCTGAAAATAGCATGATACGAACTTAAGAACATGAAAAAGATCTGAAAAGAACTTGAGACAAACCTGAGAAGAACAAGAGAAGGACCTGAGACAATTCGTATGAGAACCTAAAGGGAACCTTGACAGGAATCTGATATGAACCTGAAAAAACTGAGAGAAAAACCTAAGAGGAACCTTATCAGAACCTGATGTTAACCTGAGAGGAACCTGAAAAGAACCTGAGAAGAACCCAAAAAATATCTGAGAACCATGAGAGAAATCTGCTAAGAACCTGACATGAACCTAATAAAAATGTATGATGAACCTGAGAAAACTCTTATTCAAACCTGAGAATAACCTGAGACAAACCGATGAACCTAAGAGGAACCTGAAAACAACCCAAGACAAACATGAGAAGAACCTAAGGGGAACCTGAGACAAACCTGAGAAGAACCCAAAAAATAACCTGAGACAAACCTGAAAGGAACTTGAAATGGAACTGAGAAGAAAGTGAGGTGAACCTGTTACAAACTGGAGAAAAACCTAATGGGAATCTGATAAGAACCTGAATCAAACCTGAAAGGAACTTGAGATGGACTTGAGAAGAATCTGAGACATACCTCAAAAGAACCCAAAAAGAACCTGAGACTAACCTGAAATTAATTTGATAGAACTCTTGGAGGAATCTCAGGAGATCCTGAGATAAACCGGAGAAAAACATGAGAAAGCCCTGAGGAGAACCTGAAAGGAACCTAAGACAAACTGGAGATGAACCTCAAGGGAATCTGGATATGCTCCTGCAAAAAACCTCATATAGAGGATTTAGAGGATCCTCTAATTAGATTAGAGGAACCTGAGACAAACTTGAGAAGAACTTAACCTCTTGAGACCTTGCGTCCCTAAATGAGGACATGACATTTTGGGTTTGCTACACCTCATACTTCATTCTGCTTAACTCGGTCCTCATTTGTAGACACTCCTGAGCGTTTCACAAAAGCAAAAATACCTCCTGTTCAAAGACGGTACTCAGTTTTTATACATACAAAAAAAACAGAGCTCCGAGGAGGGAACTGAGACAAATGTACGACGAACTTGAGAAAAGCTCCCGAGAGGAACCTAGGGAGAACCTGAGACGAAAGTAAGAGGAACTTCAGACGAATTGGACAAGAACCTAATGGTAATCTGATATGAACCTCGGAAAACCCCCCACAAAAACCTGACACAAACAGCAGAAGAACCTGAGACAAACCAGAGAAGCTCCTAAGGGGAACCTGGTAAGAACCTGAGATGGACCAAAGAGGAACCTGAGAAGAACCTGAGGAGATCCTGGATTAGTCCTTAATGCATCTAATGGACTTTCTGGAAGGTGGAATGACTTTAGACTATCTAAGATGTTGGCTGGGGACGACTGAACTGGTCTCTGGGACAGTTCCTCCTCCTCAGGATTGGTCCATCAGCACTTAGCACGGGTCAGGTCCGTTAATCAGGCTAGTGTTTTACATGCCGTACGGCTGATGATGATTGAGAAAGTGGAGCAGAAGATCCAGCGTTCAGGATCAGAAAGCCATCAAAATCAGGCGCTCCCTGTATGCTAGTTAACCCGCGACCCGTCCCAATCGCCTGGGGGATCTGTGATTAGGATGGACGGGTTAGCGCTGACCCCGGAGGACGTCCCCCTCGTCCATCACCCTGCTGCTGATAATCAGTGATAGCTTACAGCCAGACGAGGAGCTTCATTCATCCATCAGCGAGTGCAGCTATGGAGACACGGGGCCCTGCTAATGCCAAAGGACTATTTTAGGAACGGGATTCATACCAAAGCATGGCCGACCAAATGAACCCTGGGCCTTCAGCATCACAGTACTGAATCTTCCAAAGTTCTTGGGTTCCAAACCAATTTACTTTTGGACAACTTATGCCAAAAGGTGCAAAATCGTGTGCTCAACCGAAGCAGAACACTTTTGTTATTGACCAAAAAGTGCTATTAAAAACTTGAGATTAATGTGAGAAGAACCTGAGACGAATCCAAGAGGAACTGGAAACAAACCCAAGAAGAACATATGAGGAAACTGACAAGATTTTGAGAGGAACCTGAGGAAAAAAAAACCAGACTAATATGGGAAGAACCTGAGAAGAATCCAAGAATAGTCCGAGAACAAACTCAGAGGAAGCTGAGAAGAAAAACCCTCTCACATGAGAAGTACCTGTAAATAATAAGAGGAACATGAAAACAACTTGAGACTGACATGAGAAAAACCAGAAAAGAAACTGGGATGAACTTTAGAGGAACATAAGAAGAAACTGAGACTAATCTGAGAAGAACACAAGAGGAATCTGAGAAACACCTGAGACTAATTTGAGAAAAACCTGAGTTGAACCTGAGAAGAACTTGGGTTAAAACATGAGACTAAAATGAGAAGTTGGGAAGAATGAGTGAAACCATAGAAAAACTTGAAAAACTCGACACTTGAGAAGAACCTGAGAATTTGAGGAGTACCCAAAACAAACCTGACACTAACCTAAAATAAACTGAAAAGAATTTGAAAGGAATTGGAGAGAAACCTGAGACCAATGTGAGATGAATCTGACATCTGAGAAGTCGCTTATGTTCAAAATTAGGTGGGCGAATTGGAACAGACCTCGGTCCTCATTGGTCAAAAAGGGCCAACAGGAAAACCTGAGACTAACATGAGAAGAACCTGAAAAGGTTTGAATCTTCATTTTAGTTTCAGTTTGCTGCTCAGTGTAGATTTGTTTTCTCTTTTTTCCAGTCATGTCGAGTTGATTCTTACACATGCTTGGCTGTACGACCTTTAACCTTTCTCTTAATTGGATTCGAATGAGTTCTGAAAGTTGGCGGACGGTATTTTTAGCTCGTTATAGACTCAGTCCAGCCCCTGCATTCTTTCCCCAGAACCTGTCAGGATGAGGAAGCGTCACCACGCTGGACCTCAGCTCCGGCGCTTTACCTCGTTACGCTAATCGATGACGGCACACGTCTGGACGGCTGGACCTCCTGGGATGGGATCCGGCTCATTTTCACGCCTTTAATTGAATTAACGAACTGCACAGAGCTAAAGGGTGGAGGGTCTGGAGGAGCTAACGTTGGGTTCGACCCTGATGGTTAGGGAGGCGTGAAATCCGGCACCTGCAGAGGGATGGCTTAGGGCTCCAGATGGACCAGACATTTTGTTCTTTACACCTTAACAACTTACCCTAACCTTGCATATATATAGATTTTTTTTTAATGACATAGCTTTTTTTAGACAATAATTCAGGCTCTTCTTTTATTTAGTTTGTTATACATATATATTTTTTTGTTATTTATATACATATTTAAAAAAATAAGGAAGCTTTTTTAGACACTAATTCAAAATCCTACTTTGGGAGAACATCCCCCTCTTCCCTTCCATTTTAGGAATAAGTTCTGGCCCCTCGGAGCTGGATCCTGACCCTCCGGTGCCCCTGGTTGATTTAATCCCCGACTCTGCATGGCTGGAGCGAGACTTTTCTTATTTCTGAAGTGTTGGAGAAAAGTGCAGAGCGAAGCCAAAAGCGGCGTTGGGGTTAAAAGCAGGCCTAAATCCTGTGCCATAACTCATGGGGAGCGGCCCAGTCGAGCCCAGCAGATGTGTGTGAGTGGGCTTTCTCGCGGACGCTGTGACGTCTGGGTCGTCTAAGGATAAATGCCTCGAGCCTGACGGGACGTGTTCTTAATCCCGGCTTTTGTTCGTTCCTCATCATCCTCATGTCACAGGCAGCAGAATGAAAGCCCCCGTTTAAGATCGCCTAAACCCCCTTCAATAGGAACAATTAGGGGTTCATGGACCTGACCCTTCACCCTCCCGACCGACACAAAGCAGGGATCAGGGACCCTCTGATTACACTTTTGTTACGAGCCGTCAAAGGAACAAATTTCTAATCAGAGCAGCTGATGTTCTAAAAAGAAAAAGAAAAAAAAACGATGGACTGAAGGGAAAACATTTTAATACAGTCAGGATTTTTTATTTTTTAAATGGCAAAGCTTACGAAATCTGTATAATCAAAATAAAAACATTCAGGACAAGAAGACAGGGAAAAAAAACATCTCTTAAAAAATGAAACAGGAACTGGAACAGACCTAAAGTTCAGCCTTATGGAACACCTAATCACCTATAATAAAACTATGTAAAATTAAAAGCATGCCTGAATTACTCTTTCTAAAGCTATTATCTAAAGCTACATTATTTAAAAGTATTATTAAAAGCTAAAATTTAAAAAAAGCAGCCCAAATTAATGTCTACAAATGTTATGCAGTTAAAGGAAAGATGTATAAATAAGACAAAAATAAAATTATAGAACAGTCTGAAGATGTTATGAGATATTATACACACACACACACACACACACACACACACACACACACACACACACACACACACAGGTGCTTGAAAGTTTGTAAACCCTTTAGAATTTTCTATATTTTTGCATAAATATAGAACAGAGATCTATCAAAGTCTGCTCTTCACAACATGTCTGTGGAAGTGTATCATGGCACGAACAAAGGAGATTTCTGAGGAGCTCAGAGAAACAGTTGTTGATGCTCATCAGGCTGGAAAAGGTTACAAACCCATCTCTAAAGAGTTTGGACTCCACCAATCCACAGTCAGACAGATTGTGTACAAAATGGAGGAACTTCAAGCTAAAGGAATTAAGGGTTCAAATTCAAGGGCTGCAAGGAGAAAGCCACTGCTCTCCAAAAAGAACATTGCTGCTCGTCTGCAGTTTGCTAAAGATCACGTGGACGAGCCAGAAGGCTATTGGAAGAATGTTTTGTGGATGGATGAGACCAATGTAGAAATTTTTGGTTTAAAAGTTTCCCTACAAAGCCGCCCACTATTGTTGTTGGCAACCAAAGCGAAAACACCCGCGCATCCTCCAGATAAGAACCTATTCCCATTGTGAAACATCACGGTCGCCAGCTCTGGCTAGACTACAAACCCCATCCGGTTTGGGCACTGTTTTGACTGCCATTGGGCCCAGCCGACGGTCTGAGCCATCGCATTGAAGTTGGACCAATGAATTTGACTGATATTCCCAGACCAGCACATCATTGAGAATTCTCAAAGGGAACCAAATGTCAGGACAATCTGTCCATGAAACTGAATCTAAGAGAAGGTGGGTCATGCCAGCAACCACAGATCAACGACCCTACAGCACAACAAAGGTTACTACCAAGAATGGTTTTACAGAAGAATAAGATTAAGTTTTGGAATGGCCAAGCCCAAACAGACCCCATGCCACCCGCTAATCCAATGGAAACTGTTGTGGAGAAGGACCTGAACCCGACGAGCAGCCGTAATGTGAGGGCAATACCACACAACCATCCCCAGAGCTGCACCAAGCTGTGCTGGTCAGTTAGGCCTCCAGGAATGGCCCCCGCTAAATTCCTCCAACGCCGGGTCCCCCCCCTACTTGTTGTTTTTTAACCCACCCCTTCTTCTGTGCCTAGGGACCTGTTACTCACAGCTACCCAAGGCAAACGTCTTCGTGCACGTTATTGCTGCAGCCCGCGGCCAGTCCACCCACCACTACACGACTATTGACGTATTGACAACGCGGTCACCACTTTTGCCACCACTCTAAAATGTAATATTGGATAATGTTTCCTCGACGATCATAGTGACCCCAACCGTATAAGATGCGCTCTTGGTCTCATTTGTTCGACCTTGCTACACCCCTGGGGTTTCTATTTCTCTAACTTCTTCGGACTGTGGGCGTGGATAAAGTTCTGCTGTTTTGTTTTTGTATGGTCATATTTCTTGCAGGTGAAATATTAGAGCTAATGTTCAAGCTGGTTCATTCAGTACCATCCACAACACACCCCCCAGCATAACCCTCTCCACCAGCCACACCACACACCCTCCCGCTGCCTGTTTCCCACAGTTAACTTTCTGCACGCTTTCCCCTTGTGTTGAAATAAACTGAATTCCCACATCGCCCCCCGTTAACCCCCTCTGCCCTACTGACACCAGCAGGTTTACGCTTGCACAAGGCACTATCCTCTCTAACTCTTCTGGAGTGAGTACCCCCCTCTACTATTGATCTCTCCTCCACCTTTATGGTCACCTGGGTTCGTGTTCGCGGGTGCATGTTGTTTATACCATCCCCCAGCCGACGCGGGTCGGAGGTTCGAGCCGAGTTTCTTTTTAATTTCCCCGGCGGGTGCCGGCGGGCACTATTAACCTGATGTCCTAGTTAGCGTTCCGCTCAGCTTTCGACCGCACCCGCGGTGTTGTTTGGGCCATCCCCTCTCTCTTTCGGTTTGTTTTTGCAGGAGTCCTTAGCCGTGGCGTATGGCGAGCCGCCTCAGGATCACAACATCCCTTCACCCAGTCACCCCGCTCTCTACCGGCCCACCATCTACCACCCCCCCCACGGCACACACCCCACTACCCCCGCCAGCTTTTTCTAGTCATCAGACGCTCCTCGGAGAAAGTCAAATTTGTTTTGCTTGTTGTTCTCGGAATTCAACTCCCAAGCTTCCTATTACTCCTCTCCACGAGCTCACCAGTACTCAATGTCTATTAAATCCACATCTTTTTAAATAACCTATACCCCCCTCGCGTACACGAATTACACACTCTTCCCAAACCACATGTCTCTATCATAAACAAAGGACCCTCTTTTCTTCCCCTGTTTCCGTGTTTTTTTTTCTTCTTCTGGAGCTAGCTTGTTGAGGTACTCAATTACACACCAAACCACACAGCTTTCGCATTCCTTTGTTTTCTTGCCATAATGTCGCACCACCCTGTGTCGTTGATGGATTGATAGTTAGGTCCTCTATCCCCAGATTACTTCATTCACAAAAGCTCCTGGACCATGGGCCGCCGCGCCCGGTCCCAACGCCCCCCTTCACCACGCGCTTATCTCCCCATCGTCAACCCTCCACACATCCCCCTCCTCCGGTCTGGCCGTTCTCAGCAGCGATCTCGCGTTACACTCATCGGACTTTGCGGACACTCCACAGTCCCGCTAGGACATGACTCCTAGACCTCCTCCCACCTCACGCTTATCCCCTTCACTATTCCTCCACCAGCCCGCCCTCCGTGTGGTGGTTTCCTCTCTTGCCCTCCACCCTCTCCATTCTTCCCTCACCACCCCCATCCGCTATCCTAAGTAGTCCCCCTCGACCCGGCCGCCTGCCACACAGTTGGGGCATTAAAAAAGGTGTGGAAGAAACTGTAACCGTGTTGTTCCCCGGTAATAGTTCCACACGATATAAATAAGACCAACAGAGACCTATATATTCCACCCCACAACACACCCACCATCCACACCTACACCCACCCACACCCACCCTCCCCAACACCCCCCCCCCCCCCCCTACCATTACCGTCAGGACCTTTTAGCTCATAGACCTCTATATCTCTCTAGCTCATCTATGCTTACCTCTAGCTTCCACCTCTGTCTCTATCTAGCCTCTAGTAATATATCTCTCTATCCTCTCTATATCTCTATCTCTGACCATGCTCCCCTCCTCATCTATTCTCTCTTTCGTATCTATCCTGCCTACTAGGCCCTTTCAATCTCACGTTTTAATACCTCTTTGCTTCTTTAACCTATCCCTCGAACCTACAGACCTTAAACAGACACCAAACGCCTGGTCATGAACCCCTTCACCCAGCATTCCCCACTCTAACATTCACTCTCCACTTTCCGCAGGACACCACAAATAAAACTCCTCACTCACTCACACAAACCTACCTTACATCCGAGCCTGTCTTCCGCTCGGCTCGGCCCTCTGGTCTTCACCCCTCCCTTCTTTTCCGCCCTCGCCAGCTGCCGGGCATAATTGTGAAGGAGGGTACCCCCAACCGGCTGGGCTCCCCTGGTACTGACCCACTTGTCCCAGAACAGAGCGCCCATCGACCAGCCGACAGGAGAAATATATCCAGCGGCCATTCCCGGCTTTGGGAAACAGACGGACATTGAAGAGGTGGGTTCCTTGTTTGGGCTCTCGTCTCCACTGGGCTTTATATACGACCGCAGGATCTAGCATACATAGGAGCCCGACCAGCATCTCCGTTCCCCCGACCGGGAGGGGGCCGCCGGCCATATCCCCACCAGGGCGGTGGCCCCTCCAGGCCCGTGAGGTGACCGTTCGTTGGTTTTTTTCCGCTGACCACACCTTGCTGTTTTCTCGGTCTCGCTTGTGGGCTTTGGTTGTTTTCCCTTTGGCACCAGGAGCTCGGTCCTACCATATTGAGGAGCCCATTTTCTCACCACCACACCACACCTCCTAAACCACCAAACATCGTTTAGGCAACCATAGCGATCCCTTCCTGCACACCACGCCCGGCCACGGAAAACGACTCCACACTTCACCCTGACACCCAGTGGCACAGGGTCCTGCCCTTGGTCAGAGCCCCAGTGCTTTGGACCGATTCGGCACTGCCGACTGCGCCACATCCCCGTTGTACTCCACTTATCGTAGTGATACCCCCCACTGTATCCCTCCCGGTTGCCCATGGTAGCGGCCAATCGTACCACACGGCTACCACGTTTAGGTCCTTCTTGCCGCTCCATGTAGAGGAACCACGTCCACCTATATTTGTAGTACGATGTCTAAGTCTCTCACCACGCAGGACACTCGGCACATCCGACTCCCGAAGAAGCGGCCCCCCATACACTCCCCCCCCCTCCCACCCCGCGCGGATAACTAAACACTCGAGCGTCTCCAGCACCAGTTGCATACGGCCATATCCTTCTTCGCCAGCAGACGCCCCCGTTTCCCTCACGGAACCTCCACCCACTTTACGAACCCCCGCACCATCACACTTCGCATGGCCAGGCTTCGGTTCCGTTATTTTTCCCCTTCCCCGCTCACCAGCTCTTGCGGCGTCCCCAACGTAAACCATAACGGCTTTTTGTTTTTCCCCAGCCGCGCGTTAGACCACTGACCCAAACTCTATACAAAACCCATCAACAACCGACAGAACAGCACCAGCACAGCAAAGGACAGCGGACAGCCACAGGAAGAGGCTCCGGCCTCGGACCGGTGACAGAAAAGTTTCTCTTGGCAAAGGGACGCCGGAAAGTCCCTCGTCCATGTTCTGCACCGGCTAACAAAACACGGCCCTTTATCTGCCCCACACAAGCCACTGGGGCCAGGATCTGGTTGGGGCCGATGATGCGGGACGCCGTGTGTGTGATTGTGTGTGTGCGCGCATAAACCATCTAAAACAAGCTATTTTAATTAAACAAAAAAAGATATATAAAATATAATATAGCCAAATTACTGAAAAAAAATTACTCGTTAAGACAGAGAAATAATAAATATTAAATAAATTATAATATAAAAATAATTGCCGGAGGGGGGGTAGGGAAAAAAGGGGCACGGGAAAGAAAAAAGGGGAAAGGAGAAGGGAGGCAAAGGACGAGAGGGAGAAAAGGGGGCAGGAAATACGACAGAGAGAGGAAGAGGAAAGAAATAGACACGAAAAACACGAAAAAAGACAGGAAGGGAGGGAGCAAGAAAAACCAGAACAACAAGAAAAAAAAGAAACAAGAAAAACAGAAAAGAACCGGGCGAAAAAAAAAAGGGGGCAGGAACAAGAGACAGCGAAGAAAGGAAGAGAAAGATAAAGAAAACGGCGGAAGAGGGGCGGGAAGGGAGCAGAAGGCGCGCTGCGCGAGAGACCACACACAGGAGAGAGATAGAGAGAGGGAGAGAGAGAGAGAGATGAGAGAGAGAGAGAGAGAGATAGAGGAGAGGAGAGAGAGAGAGAGAGAGAGAGCGAGAGAAGCAGACACACAACATATATTAGATATAGAGAGATATCTATAGTATATATACATCACCCAACACACACACACACACACACACACCACCCATGATATTTATATTATATAGATAGGATAGCGGATAGATATATAATAAATTATATATAAAATGTGTGTGTATATAGAGAGAAGAGAATTATATATATTATATATATATACATAATACACACACACACACACACACACATATGACACACACACACACATATAACCACACACCACACAGTATACACACACATACACATACACACCAACACACACACAAAATACACACACATACACAACACGCACATGTGAAAAAGGTTTGCCCCCTCATGTTGGCCTAAGTGTTTGGAACATCAACCAATTAATAGTAGTCAAAGACAACACAAGTAAACACAAAATTTGCAGTTTTTTAAATTGAAGGTGTTTATATAAGGGATAAAAAAAATCAAACATACATGGCCCTGTGTGGAAAACATAAACTTGTTCAAATTGCTAAAAATAACTTAACTTATGGTTCACACACCTGAGTTCACTGTCGCTAGCCACACCCAGGACCTGATTATTGCCCACACCTGTTCTTCCTCCCAAAAGCATAGCACTTACACAGGACAGCCTGCCTGACAAAGGGCAAGGACACCAAAGGATCCTTAAAAGCTCACATAAGTGAGATCCAAAGAAATTCAGGAGCAATTGAGAAAGAAAGTAACTGAGATCTATCAGGCTGGAAAGGGTTATAAAGCCATTTCTAAAGCTTTGGGACTCCAGCGAACCACAGTGAGAGCCATTATCCATGAATGGTGAAGACATGGAACAGTGGTGAACCTTCCCAGGAGTGGTCGGCCGACCAAAATTACCCCAAGAGCGCAGCGACGGTCACAAAAGACCCCACAACAACATCCAAAGGACTGCAGGCCTCACTTGCCCCAGTTAAGGTCAGTGTTCATGCCCCACCCATAAGAAAGAGGGCTGGGCAAAAAGCTCCTGCCTAGCAGAGTTCCAAGATGAAAACCACTGCCGAGCAAAAAGAACATTAAAGCTCATCTCAGTTTTTCCAGAACACATCTTGATGATCCCCAAGACTTTTGGGAAAACATTCTGTGGACTGACGAGACAAAAGTTGAACTCTTTGGAAGGTGTGTCCCATTACATCTGGTGTAACAGTAACACAGCATTTCAGAAACAGAACATTATAGCAGCAGTAACATATGGTGGTGGTAGTGTGATGGTCTGGGGCTGTTCTGCTGCTTCAGGACCTGGAAGACTTGCTGTGATAAATGGAACTATGGATTCTGCTGTCTACCAAAAACTCCTGAAGGAGAATGTCCGCCCATCTGTTGGTGACCTCAAGCTGAAACGAACTTGGGTTCTGCAGCAGGACAATGATCCAAAACACACCAGCAAGTCCAGCTCTGAATGGCTGAAGGAAAACAAAATGAAGACTTGAGTGGCCTAGTCAAAGTCCTGACCTGAATCCTACTGAGATGCTGTGGCATGACCTTAAAAAGGCCGTTCATGCTGGAAAACCCTCCAGTGGGACTGAATTACAACAATTCTGCAAAGATGAGCGGCCAAAGTTCCTCCACAACGCTGTAAGAGACTCATTGCAAGTTACGGCAAACACTTGGCTGCAGTTGTTGCTGATAAGGGCGGCCCAACCGGTTATTAGGTTTAGGGGCAATCACTTTTTCACACTGGGCCATGTAGGTTTGGATTTTTTTTCTCCCTTAATAATAAACACCTTCATTTAAAAACTGCCTTTTGTGTTTACTTGTGTTGTCTTTGACTAATATTTAAATTGGTTTGATGTTCCGAAACACTTAAGTGTGACAGACATGCAATAACATAGGAAATCAGAAAGGGGGCAAACACTTTTTCACACCCCTGTGTGTGTGTATAATAGAAGAGGAGCCTGAATTAATGTCTAGATTTGATTAATGTCTAGATTGTTTAATGTCATTAAAGATGTTAAATTATACATAACAAATAAAATAACCTGAATTAGTGTCTAAAAAATGGCTTGAAGGAAGAGAATTTATATATATTAAATAAATATAATAAAAAGGAGAGCCTTGGTGTCTAACAAAATTAATTATAAAATAAAAAACTAAAGATTTACAAAAGGGAAGTAGAGGCTGAATTACCATCTAAAAGTTATGTAATTAAAAAAGAAACAATACATAAAAACAAATGAAAGAGAAAAAGTGTACTTAAAAAAGATATTATAATTTATATATCTAACAGCCTGAATTTGTATTTATGTAATTAAAAATAGAGACATATGAAATGTATAAGAGCCTGAATTAGTATCTAACAAAATTATGTAATTAAAAATGAAGAATATATAAAAAATAAAATAAAAGAATTACTGAAAAGTCTAAAAAAGGTACATTACACACACACACACACACACACACACACACACACACACACAAAGGAAGAGCCTGAATTAGTGTCAGTAAAAATTGTCAAAAAAAATCCATATTCAATAAATAAAATGAAAAATGAATTTATTAGTGTCTAAATAATTAAAGAGAAGAAATAAAATAAGAGCCTGAATGAGTCTAAAAAAAATTGTGTCATTTAAAAATGAAAGATATATATTAAATAAATTAAATAAGAGCCTGATTAGTGTCTTTAAAAAAATTGTCATTAAAGAAGGTATATAAAATACAATAAATAAATAAACCAGCCTGAATCAATGTCTTAGAAAAGTTACATCATAAAAAAATACGTCATTTAAAAATAGAGCCATAAAAAGAGCCTGATGGGTTCAGTAATGAGAACCTGAGAACTCTGAAGGTGATGAAACAGTTGTTTAAGTGTGACCACAGGAAGAGTGTGTGTGTGTGTGTGTGTGTGTGTGTGGGTATGGTGTGTGTGTGGTGTGAGTGTGTGGTGTGCGAGTGTGGATGTGATGTGTGTGTGTGTGGATGTGGAGTGTGTGTTGTGTGAGTGTCCGGTATGCGAGTGGTGTGTGTGTGTGTGTGTGTGTGTGGGGGGGGTGTGAGTCTGGATGTGATGTGTGTGTGTGGATGTGGAGTGTGTGTGGTGTGAGTGTCCGGTATGCGTGTGGTGTGGGTGGTGTGTGAGTGGTGTGAGTGTGGATGTGATGTGTGTGTGGATATGGTGTGAATTTAGTGTGTGTGTGTGGATGTGGAGTGTGTGTGGTGTGAGTGTCCGGTGTGCGTGTGGTGTGTGGTGATGTGGTGTGAGCGTGTGAGCCAGTGTTTTCTAACACCTCATCACCAGAGGGGCTGGAGGATCCTCATCATCATCTAAACACAGAGAAAAAAAACACACACACACACACACACACACACACACACACACACACACACACACACACACACACGAGAAACAGAAAAGAAAGACATGCACTAATTAAAAACGGGAAAAACAGAAAATGGTGGAAGAGAGCCAGAAAAACAGAAACAGGAAAAGAACAAAAAAAGAATGTATTAAGACAGCAGTACAAAAAAAAAGAAGGGAAAAAAATAGGAAAAAAATTACAAAAAGAAAGAAAACCATTAAAACAAGTGCAATAAAGAAAAGGGGTAGGAAAAAAGGTAATAAAAAGAGATAGAAAAATGAAAATTGAAAATGGTGAAAAAAGACACGAAAACAAAGCAGAAAGTAAAGGAAAAAGGAAGACAAAAAGGTAAAAGATCGCAGCAGAAAAAATGAAAACAAAAGGAATGAAAGCAGCAGAAAAAGAAAAACAAAGAAAGCAACAAAAAAAAAAAAAAAAAACAACAAGAAACGAAAGGAGCAGAAAAAGAAAAAAAAAAACAAAAACAAAGGAAAGAAAGCCAAAAGTAAAAATGCAAAATGGAAAGAAAGCAGCACATACAAAAATATAAAAAGAAATAAAACAGCTGAAAGAAAAAAAGGAAAGAAAGCAAAAGAAAAAAATAACTACAAAAAAAGAGCAGACAAAAGAAACAATAAAACAAAAGGAAAGAAAGCAGTAGAAAAAGAATAAATAAAAAGAAGATACCAACAGAAAAAGAATTAAGAAAACTAGAAAAGAAAAAAAATGCAAAAGGAAAGAAAGTAGTAGAAAAGAAAAAATTTAGATGAAAGTTTAAAAAAAAAAAAAAAAAAAAAAAAAAAAGAACGGTGAAAGTAAGAGATGAACACGATCGACAGAACAAGAGTAGCTGTATAAAGAGTAAGTAATGAAGCAGATCTCTTTGGATTATTTTTTAATTATATTTTTAATGTTAAAGTATTTTTTTCTTTTCTCTTTTTGTTTTGCAGCAGCAGCAGCAGCATGTTGAAGTGAACACAGATGGTGATAATGAGTCCCAGACCCGTAGTGTCTCTCTCAGTCAGTGAAGCGACGCTAACGAGGGGGTCCGTCACGTCACAGGGCTCTGGGCTCGGCTCGGCTCGGCTCTGGGCTCCGGCCCGAGTGACGGTTCCAAAAACATCATTTAGCAGGGCAGGCTCTAGGCACCATTGACATTTCGGGGGTGGGGGTGGGGAATTTTGAATGAGGGCTGAGGAATGAGGAGAAAGCCGATCCGTCCTGGCACCCGGGCTGATTGGGCTCGGCCCCGCTGGCAGGGCAGATAAGCTCCAGTCGGGATCAAAGGGACCCTAATGGGCTCTGGCCCGTCACAGCCACATCAGCCCCGAGTTTATAAACTGAAACCGTCTCTCCATAAACAAAGCCCGGCTCTGGGCCTCGGGTCCCAGCAGAGCCCCGCCCGGCTCCCCGGACCTGCCGTCACCGGCACAGTGAGGAGCCAAACGGCTCAGAGACAGACCTGGAAACAGCTCAGAACCCAAAGCCTAAGGGAACAAACATCGTGGCACCTTTCGGTATCCACAAGTTCCAGCAAAGGCCCAGCCCTGGACTCCTGGAGCAGAACTCCAGAACGTTTGTGTTTTATAGGTTTAAAGACTCCAACGTCTCTCACAGGACTTTTAAACAGTCTAACGCTCAATTAAAAAAAAAAAACAAATAAACAACAAAGGAAAGAAAGAGAAAAAAAGCAGAATAAAGAGAGACAGAACAATAAATTAGGAAAAATAAGACAAAAAAAGGAAAAACAGCACAAGTACGAGGAAAACAGAAACTGAAAGAAATAGAAAAAAATGAAAAAGCAACAGAAGAGAAAGACATAAAAGAAAAACACAAAAACAACAAAACAAAATAAAACAAAGTGAACAAAAAGAGACAGAAAAGAAAAGCCAAAAATAAAAAGAGGTTGAGACTGATAGCATAAAGAGGCAGAATAAAGGAAACAGGAAAAGAAGAAAACATTTGGGTTTAAAAAGACAAAAGGAAACAAGAGTTAGAAAGAGAGAACCAGAAAAACAAAAAAACAAGAAAAGAAAGCAGCATAAAAAGGGGGAAAAGAAAGATAAAAAAAATCGAGGTGAAAGTAAAACAAAAACAGAAAATGACAGAAGAAAACAGACATGAAGAAAAGAAAGGGGTGGGGGAAAGACAAGATAAAAGAAAAAATAGAGGTGGAAGAAAGACAGAAAAAAACAAATAAGCAACAGGAAAGAAAGAGGCATAAAAAAGAGAAAAAAGAAAAAAGAAAGAAAGACGAAAGTATGGGAAATAAAAAAAATGAAAGAAAAAAAGACTTCTAATAAAATAAAAAGGAAACTAAGAAAAAGAACCAATTAAAAAAATTTATGAAAGTATCAAAGAAAGAAAAACAAAAAGATAAGGAAAGACACTGTTTTAATAAAGTAAAAGACAAAAGGAAACAAAAATGAAAACCAAAAAAAAAAGAAAAAAAAAAAATCATGAAGAGGTGGAATAAAGAAAAATATAAAGAAAATAAAAAAGACAACAAAAGGATAGAAAAACTAAAGATCAAAGGAAGATGTGAAAGCAAAAATCTGACAAGTAACAATTAAGGTGGAATAAAGAAAAAAAGTAAAAGACTGAAGAAAAAAGTGAATAAGAAAGCCAAAGAAGAAAGAGAGTCAAAAGTAAGGGAGAAACAGAAAATAAAAGAAAAGAAAAAGTGCAATAAAATAAAAGGATAAAAGAAAAAGTGGTAGAAAAACAAAAGACTATTAACATAAAAAATAGTAAAAGTAAAAAAAGAAAGAAAAAAAACTAACAAACAAAGAAAAATGTTGATTTTTAAAAAAGATCATGAATGTTTATAAATAATGACCTCTAATCTTTTGGCAGTAACGATCTATGCCCATATATGGCTTGTTTTGGCAACAGGAGTGGTGTTAGTGGGTGGGGTTTAGCTGGGACTAATGTGGGAGAAAAAAGGGTCAGACTGCTTGAATGAATCCCCCAGACGAACGGCACCCTGGGACCACAGAGCCCCGTGACTGATCGCTTAATGGTCCGAGTCGGCCCTGTTAGAGTCCGCGGTCCAAGCCCCAGCCTTCATCGCCCTCGTACGGCCCCGCAGGTTTCAGGGCTTCGGCTTCCGACCCCGGGGCAGCACCTGGGGTGGCCGTATTAAGCCCCGCCCGTCTCCGGAGCGAACAGTCCCGACGAAGGTCCGGACCCTGTCAGACCTTGTAGTAGACGTTGGCCGGGCTCTGGGGCTCCACCTCCTGGACGATGTAGACAGGGTGGCCGTAGTCCCCGCTGACCTTTTCGTAGTGGGGGCAGTAGAAGCTGTCGGACGCTCTCAGGGGGAAGATGATGTCGCTGCGCTCCGACCCGTTGTTGTTGGGGCCCCGTTTGGGGCCTGCGTGGGGCGGGGCCGTGGGTGGGCCCTGGTACCGAGCCGAACGCTCCCGGTAACGCCGGCACGCGAACACCGTCAGGGCCACCGCCACGATCAGGAGGACCGCCCCCCCGGCCGCCACCCCAATAAACAGGGCCACCGCAGACCCGGACACGCCCACCGACTCCCCGCTCTTCCCGTCCGGTATGGGATCTGCAACACAAAGGCATGATGGGTAATGAGTACTTCTGCTCTAAAGAAGAGAAGGGAAAAAAACCAAGATTAAGAGTAAGAAATGACAAGAGGGAAAGAACTCAAGCAAATCATAACAGCCGAAGGACAAATACCAAAAAAATATATCGACAAAAAAACAAATAAAAATGACAAGTTGAGAAAGAAAGAATATAAAAAAAAGAAAAGGTGGAAACAAATCACAGAGAAAAAAGTAAGATAGACAAATAAAAAAAAAAATAGGTTGAGAAAGAAAAGAACAAAACATAACATAGTATGGAAAAAAAAAAAAAAAAGAAGACAAAAAGATGAAGTGTAAAAAGGCAAAAACAAAAAAAAAGAAACAAAAGACAATAGAAAAGACATACAGAAAGAAAGAATGAGGCAAAAAAAGTACAGAAAACACAGGTCTAAAGAGGAAACCAAAGGAAAAAAAAAAGAACAGATATAAAAAAGGAAAAGAAAAAAGGAAAGTGGAAGAAAGATGGATAACAGAAAACAAAAAAAATCAGAAAAAGCATGATAGACAGAAAAATATGTTTAAAAAAGACAAATGATAAAAGTGGAAGAAATAAAGAACAAAGAAATAAAAAAAAATTAAAAGAAAGAAATTAGATAAAAGGAAAGAGAAAAAGGCAAAAAGAAAAACAAAGGAACAGGACAGAAGTGTGAAAAACAGAAAAGGATATAAAAATCAGCCGTGAAAAAAAAGACAAGTAAAGAAAGAAGGCAAAAAGAAACTAAAAAAGAATGCAATGGAAGAAGTATAAAAACAAAAACAGAAAACAGAAAATGAAGAAATCAAAGAGGCACAAAAAAGACAAAAAAAAAGCTAAAGACGTAAAGAAACAATGAATGTAACAGGTTTTTTTTTAAAAGCACACAGAAAGAAAAACAGAAAGAAAGAAAAACAGAAGGACAGAAAAAAATTAAAAAGGAAAGAAAATAGGCTGGAAAAATAAAATCAAAAAGATGTTAATAACAGAAAATGACACAGGAAAAAAGGACAAAGAATTAAAGCGGAGCAAAGAAGGAAAAGAAAACAGACGAAAAAAAAAAACGAATCAAAGAGGCTGAAAAAATAAGGAAAGTAAAAGAAAGAAAGAATGAGGCAGAAAAAGGACGGAACTAAAGAGAAAATACAGGGAAAAAAACAAACAAAAAAAAAGAATTGTCAAAAAAAGGAAAAGAAATGGAAAAGAAAGTCAGAATAATGAAAGACAAGAAAACAGAGAGGGCAAAAAGAATAAACAAGGACAAAGAAAGAAAAACAGAATGAAAGTAGTATACACACAAAGAAATAAATACAATAAAAAGTAATAAAGACAAGAAAGAAAAAGATGAAAAGAAGGAAAGAGTGAGGCAAAAAAAAGACAGACCTAAAGACAACAGAAAGAAGCTAAAAAAAAAGAAAACAAAAAAGAAACAGAAGGAAGGCAAAAAGAACTCAAAAATGAGAGAAAGAAGATGAAGGAAGCTGGAAGAATAAGAGCAGACTTGTATCCACGGAGAGCTGAGGGAGGGGCCGAGCAGAACATGTATATTATTGCTTCCTTTGTTTAGAGAAGGGTGGTTTCCGATGGCAGAGTCTGAGGGTCCGGACCCGGGTCCGTCCCAACCGAGGTCTAAACAAAGCGGCTGCACCTCATGCAGGCCTAATGAGGAGCGACTGTCTGTTTAGCCGCCCCTCAGCAGCTTCTGGGAACAGGGCAGGGCTTAAGCAGGAACCCAACGCGCGGCCGGACCGGGGGCTACGTACCGGCTTTAGTGACGAGGTCATCGCTCTCCGGGCTCAGCGTCTCCTGGTGATCTCGGTCTGACGGCTTAGGAGGAACATCTTCACCATGATCTGCCCCCAAAAATAATGAGCTTGTTTTAACAGACACATTTCAAAAATCATCATCATCATCACCACCTTATTATCCCTTCAAAAACATGAGTGACAGAACGAAAGCTTTAAAAAGGAACATGAGCAAAGACGGAAAATGAATGAATAAATGAAAACAAAAAAGAAAATACAAAAAAGAAGAAAAGGGAGAAAGAGGTGAAAAGAGAGGACCGTAAGGAAAAAAAAGAAAAGGAAACAAGAAAAAAAATACAGGAAAAAAAGAAAAAGACAGAAACAGAAAGCAAAGGTAATGACAGCAAGAAAGAAAAACAAAAAAAACAGAAGGTGTAAAAAATGAAAAGACAGATAGAAAAAAGAAGAAAAAAAAGGAAAGGAAAATCTGTAAAAAAAAACAAAAAAAAAAACAAGACAGACAGAACAAAGGTATAAAAGAAAAAAAAGAGAGGAAAAAGACAGAAAAGATGTGTTAAAAAAAAACAGAAAAGAGAAAAGTGAGGAAAAAAAGAGGAAGAAAATAAACAACAAGGAAACACTATACAAAAGCATAGGAGGAGGAGGGGTACAATGCCAAAAATGAAAGAAAAAGAGAAGTGTAAAAACACAAACACAGGTAAAAGAAACCATGGACATAAGAGGCACACAAAAAGACATAAGGAAAGAAAAGAAGGCAGAAAAAGAACAGAACTAAAGAAGTTTAAAAATGAAATGCAGAAAAAAGACAAATGAAAAAGAAAAAGAAAAACAAACAAAGAAGAGACGGAAAGAAAATAGGTTGGAAAAATAAAGACAAGGAAAGAAAACAGACGCAAGGTGAGAAAGAATGAGACAAACAAACAAACAAAAGAAAGCAAAATATAAAGAGAACAAAACAGAAGAAAGGAAGCATGAAAATAAATAAATATGGAGTAATACTGAGAGTAAGAAAGAAAAAACATAATATAACTAATAAAATAAAAAACCGAATGAGAAAAAAGTGCAGAATTAAAGAATGAAAGAGGAAGTGAAGAGGCGGTGCAGCTGCGAGACATTCAGCACTTACACTTAATATTATACGCACGCGCACACACAGGCACAGGCGCACAGGCACAGGCGCACAGGCACAGGCGCACACAGGCACAGGCGCACACAGGCACAGGCGCACACAGGCACAGGCGCACACAGGCACAGGCGCACACAGGCACACAGGTGTAGGAACAGAGCACCGAGGGAGTGGATGAGGACTACAGAGGAGCAATAAGGCAGTACAGTGCATGAATGACAGAGGGCGGAACTTACTGAGGCTCTGGCCCACTCTGAGGATGAGCTTCATGGATCGGGTTCTACAGACCCCTCCCTCCATATTATTCAACCCCTCCAAACTGCTGTTAGACGTGGCTACAGGAAACAACAACAAAAAAAAGTCAACTACAGCCATTAAAAACATCAAGATAGAACATCATAAACAACATCTGACAAACATCTGACAAAGAAACGTAGGTAAAAAAGAAAAGAAAGAAAGAAAAACAAAAGATGAAAATGCAGTCAGGAGAAAGAGAAAACTCGCCATTTTTAACTTGCCTTTCTCTTACAAGAAAAATGAGAGTTAAAAAGTAAATAAAACAAAAAACAAATATCAAAACAACAATATCAGAAAGAAAAAAACAGAAAAAAAGCAAGACGGAAAAAATAACAAAAGAAAAGGAAGAAAAACAAAAACAAAAGAAAAGGAAATGAAAGAAAAAGATACAGCAAGGGACAAATTGTAAGGGGAAGCTGGGAAAAAAAGCAAGTAAAACAGAAAAAAATGGACACAGCAATATATGAAAAAAAGAAAAACGAAAGACAAAAAATGCAGGCAGTTGGGGACAAATTGTCAGAGAAAGGCGAATTAACAAAACAAATGAAGCAGAAAAAGAAAACAGAAAAACAGCAATATCAGAGAGAAAGAAAAAACAGAAAATACAAAAAGAGCAAGATACAAAGAACAAAAGAAAACAGGAAAAAAAAAGAAAGAAGGGAAGCTAAAGCAGGTGAGTGATGGTGTTTGTGTAGCGGCCCTCCGTCTCTCTGTAGTGTGTGATGGACTCACTCTGTGCTGCAAACGAGCTTCCTGATTCATAACACACTGAACCCACCTAACTCAGCAGAGTGTGTGTGTGTGTGTGTGTGTGTCACACACAGAGGCTGGAGCTTCTCAGCAGTGGCTGTTTGTTGTGTTATACATTTATACAGCCTGAAAACCATTAGGTGAGTCACATACTCACATTCTCTCTCTCTCTCTCTCTCTCTCTCTCACACACACACACACACACACACAGACAGAGGGAGAGAGGGCGAGTAATGAGGGTCATTTAGTGGAAGTGTGTTGGTGAAGTCTTGCTGCTGTACTGACATCCTTCAATCACACACACACACACACCATTTCCCTGTACTAACAGCCCTGGTGTGTGTGTGTGTGTGTGTGTGTGTGTGTGTGTGTGAGAGAGAGAGACAGAAAACAAACCAGCACTTACAAACAGAAAGAGGACATGGAGAGATGAAGAAAGAAAAACAGCAAAGCAAAGCAAGCAGACAGAAGGAGGAGACAGACAGAGCCCTAATGTCA
The DNA here is from genome assembly GCA_025084515.1 of Ancistrus triradiatus. Classification (NCBI taxonomy): domain Eukaryota; kingdom Metazoa; phylum Chordata; class Actinopteri; order Siluriformes; family Loricariidae; genus Ancistrus; species Ancistrus triradiatus. Next base: position 30,951 of record JAJAGP010001324.1, read on the forward strand.
TGATAGAAATAAAGAAGAAAGAGACTTAAAACAAAAACACCGTGATAAACAGATTTTAAAAAAAGAAAGAAAGAACAGAGAAGGGAAGAGGAAAAATAAAGAGAAAGAAAGAAAAAGGAAAGGCACATGGAGACTCAGATAGAAGAAAAAACATAAAACGGTAATATCAGATAGCAAAACAAAAAGAGATAGAAATGAAGATGTAGCGAGGGACAAACTGCAAGAGGGAGAAGGTGCAATAAAAAGCAAAATCAGAGAGAAGGAAAGAAAAAACAAAAATAGATAAGGAAACAGGAATGACAAAAATACCAACAAGAACAACACAAAAACATTAAAAAAGAAAGAAAAAACAAAAAGAAAGAAAAATAACTAAACAGTAATATCAGATTAAACACAGAAAAACACAGACAATAAAGAAAAAGAATATGAAAAATAAGAATCTAAAAAAAAACTACAGGAAGAAAAAAAAAGAGACAAATAAAATAGAAAGATGCAGGAAATATGCAAGCAAAGAAAGTAAAAGAAAAAAGACAGAAATGGAGACAGAGGAAGGAGAGGACGAAATCAAAAAATGCAACAGAAAGAAAAAAAGTGACACTGAAAGAGACTGAAAGTATGGAGCTTGAGAAAGAAAAAAGCAGGCCAACAAAAAGAATAAAAGCAAGAGGTGGTAAAAAAAGAAAGACATAAAACTAAAACAAATTTAAAATGACAAAATTAAAATGACAGAGAAAGAAAAAATAAAAGAAACAGAACAAAAGGAAAAAGAGAAGTAAAACTAATCAAATGACATAGAAATAGAAAAGTGTAAAAAAGAAAAACAGACAAATAAAACTAAACAACACAAACAGAAAAAAATAAAACAAAGTAAAAAAAAGAGACAAAACTAAAACGACACAGACAAAAAAAAAAAAGAGTTTAAAAAAAGAAAAAGAGCCAAATGAAACTAAAACGACAAAGAAAAAAAAGAAAGGGAGCAGACAAAAGAGGAAGCAGAAACAGGAAGGAGAAAAAAACAAACAATCACAGAAAAATGGAGATTTAAAAAAATAAAAATAAAAAAGTGTGTGAGACAGAGTGTGTGTTCTTCATAAGAATCTCTGGGACTCAAACCCAGGTCAGAGGTATCCTCATGTGTTAGAACCCGAGCGCTCCAGGAGACCTGATGCAGGGTGAGATCTCACACACTCTCACACACACACAAACACACACACACATCCTCTCACATACACACACACTCAGCGCCTGAGGCAGTGCAGTCAGCCGCAAAGCCAGCGAGCAAACGCTGCAGCTACCACACACACACACACTCTGAGTCACGTGTACACAGACACACAACAAGGAAGCGTGTAATTACACACACACACACACACACACACACACCCCTGCTGGTGAAGGATCATTTAGACTAAACATATGCAGCAGAACTGTACCGCAAACCTGCAGAGGGCACGCACACACACACACACACACACCCACACACCATGGCAGAGAGGGCCCATGGTCTCACACCCTTCGGTGTTTCAGAATCTCCCCAAACATCTGACCAGCACCCCTTTAACTGCACTTCACTCCAGGGTTGCCAGATCCCGTAAGAAAAATAAGCCACCACAGAAAAAAAAAAATAGCAAAGCTGGAAATAAAGAAGAAAAAAAGAAAAGAAAAGAAAGAAGGAAAGAAATATGGAAAGAAAGAAAGAAAATAATAAACAAAAAGTGAGTGAAACATAAAAAAGAAAGAAAAAAGAAAATAGCATAATCCAGGAAGAACACAGCGAGGAATGAACTGTAACAAAGATGGGGTAAAAAATAAAATAAAATAAAAAGCAAAAAAGTGAGTGAAACAGAAAAAAAGAAAACAGCAAAGCTGGAAAGGAGAGAGAAAAAAAGACAGAAAAAGGAAAAAAGAAAATGAGCAAAAAAAAAAAAGGATGAACAAAAACAACTGTAAGATTAAGACAAGGTAATAAAAAGCAAAACGTGTTTGGAACAGAAAAAAATAGCAAAGCTGGAAATAAAGAACAAAAAAGTAAGAAGGTCATCGCATTATACTGTATTACTGATTATAAGAACATGGGTATGTGAAAATACAGCACACACACACACACACACACACACACACACACACACACACACACACACACACACACACACACACACGTGTGTGTGGAAGGCCATTTAGGTCAGATGTGGTGCTGCCCCTGAGGCAGTAGAGCAGGCTGCCTGAATAAATCTGATCAGAGTGATCCGGTGATCTGGAGCGTACAGAGCTTTCAGCACACACACACACGCGCGCACACACGCGCACACACACGCGCACACACACTAATGGGGTTTGTCCTCCCATAAGTGCGGTGATTGGGAGTTATTGTTGAACCCATGTCCCGGTTTATTACAGCCACCGACAGCACCACTGCAGCTGCAGCAACAGCCAGCACACGCCTCTGGTCCAAACCCCGCCCCCTCTCACACACACACACACACATCCAGATGTTCCACATCAGCCCTGCTAATCACACTAACTGCTCTCCTAGCGCTGGGGGAGTCCATAAGCAGCGCTAAAGCAGCTCTGGAACGACTTCCACCAGGAAAACCGGAATGGAAATGACCCGAAAACAAAAATACCAAAAGGAGAACCTAAAACTCAGAAACAGAGCTCAGTGCAGAAGCAGAAAGGAAGAAAAACAAACAAAAACACAGGGATGGACAACTGGTTACAAAAAAACAAAAAGTGAGTAAAACAGAAAAAAAAGAAAAAGAGAAAACAGCTAAACCAGACAAACAGAAAGGCCCAGAGTCAATCAGAAAGAAAACAAAACTAGTGGAAAAAAGAACAAAGATGCAGCAAGGGACAACCTGTAAGAGGAAAACTGGCTAAGAGGGAGCAAAAAGTGAGACAAGGAGGACGCCTCACAGATGATGTGGTAGTCCTCCCCCTTGAGGAACTCCAGGCCCCACAGGTTAGGGCTGAACTCCTGGAACTTGAAGGTGAACTTGACGTCCTGGTCGGGCTTATCGCAGTTCAGCAGAGCCACGTTATCTTTGGTCACCCTGCAGCTCTCCAGCGCCTCCGCCGACACCAGGTACACCCGGAAATACTCCATCCGGCCCGGGGGGCCGCCCTCGCCCTCACCCGGAGGCAGCCGGGGGCACACGATGTCCATCTTATCCCCGATCTGAGGGTACAGGGTCAGGCCTTTGCCGGGGACGAACCTACAGGAGAACGAACAAACGCCTTTATTTAGGAGATAGCGAGGACCCGGCTGCAAAACCCACCACCTGGCAACGCGCCGGGTAACTGCCAGAAACGAGCTGACACAGCGCCACAGCCGAGGGAGGGGCGGGGATCATACGAGCCGTTCGGATATAAGCCTCAGTAAGGGTTAGAGACGACCATTTTATGTTACAATAAACAAAGGATCACCAAGAGAGTAAAGAAAGAGAAACAAAGAACAAAAATTCAGTGAGGAACAAACTGTAAGAGCCAGAAAAAAAACCAAAGAAACAAATCAACAAAAGGCAGGAGAGAAAGAATGAAAAAAGAAATCAAGAAAGAAAGGGAAAAAAAGGCAAATGAAGAAAGGAAAAAAAGAGAACAAATAGGAAGGAAAAAGAAAAGAAAAAGCTGACAAAAAAAGAAGAACAAATGGTAGGAAGAAAAAGAAATAAAGATACATAAAGAAATGAAGAAAGAAAGAATTGGACAAAGGAAAGAAGGAAGAAAAAAAAATTTAAAAAAAAAAGGAAAGAAAGAATAAGGACTGAAGGAAGGAAGTACAAACAAAAATGCAGCAAAGGACAATTAAAAGGAAGGCAGGGTAATAAAAAGCAAAACGTGAGTGGGAAAAAAAAAAGAGAAACAGACAGAAAGAGAAAGAAAGGAAGAAATAAGAAAAAGAAAGACAAAACAGAAGGGGGGAAAAAAAGGAAGGAAAAAAATTTAAGAAAGAAAGAAAAAGGAAGGAAGGAAGAAAAACAGACAGAAAAATGCAGTGAGGGAAAGTTGTAAGAGGAAGGCGAGGTAACAGAGTAAAAAGTGAGTGGGGGGAAAGAAAGAAAGAAAGCAGATGAAGGAAAGAAGAAATGTAAACAAAGAAAGTATAAGAAACAAAAAAAGACAGAATAATAAAAAAGAAAAGAAAAAAAGGAAGGAAGAAAGAGTGAAAGAAAGGACAAAAGGAAAGCCAAAAAAGAAAAGAAGAATGACAAAAAAAAAAATAGAGAAAGAAAGGAAGAAAAAGAGCAAAATAAAGAAAGGGATGCAAGAAGAAAGGAAGAAAGAATGAGAGAGAGAGAAAGAGAATAGGAGAAAGGAAAAAAATAAGGAAAGAAAGAAATGAAGAAAGGAAAGAACAAAAGAAAGAAGCAGGAAAGGTAAACAAGAGACAGAAAGAGGAATGGAGACCGGGAAGAAGGGAAGAAAGAAAAGAAGGCCTGTGACAGACAGAGGGGGAACAATTAGTGTTAAACTGTAAGTAAGTGAGTCAAACTCCCGGCGGTTTGGGTTTTTTTGGTTGCCAGCGCAGCGGGAATGATGAAGATGCTAAGTGACGTTCCCGTCTAAACGTGGGTACGGAGTACGAGGGGGATTGTAACTGTATTTGATCTTTTCGGGGAGTGATCACAGAGCCTGCTCTGGTCCGGCCCTTACAGACAGAGGCGCTGTTTATACCCACCATGGGGTTCTGCTGGGGGCGGGGGGCGCTCTGATTAGAATCAGGTGCAGTCCAAAACCAGGACGGCTCTGATGTTATTGGGTATTAAGGGCTGAGTAACGTCCCTCACCCTGATCCGCTTAGGGCACCGACCCTCCAAAGACAACGCAGGGTAACGTCGCAGCGTCGCTTCCTCTCTCCAGCCCTCGGCTGATTTGGGGAACGCTCAGAGCGGGGTGCCCCAAACGCCGCCTAAACGGTTCCATATGGGGGGTCCACATCTGTTACCCTTCTGGTACCATTAGCCAGACTAACGAGGAACGATTACGCTCCGATTAAAAGCCCGGCTTTGGTCAGTAACCACTAAAACGTGTGGGCCGAGGGGTCTGGGTGTCGGGCCGTACGGAGTCCATACCACCCCAGCCAACACGGGGCACAAAGACAAAGAAAAAGAAAGAAAAAGGAAAAAGAAAGAAAGAAAGAAAGAAGGAAAAAAGGGATGAATGAAATGAAAGAAATGATGAAATAAAGGTAATCAAAGAATAAAGGAAGAAAGAAAGACAAAGAGAAGGGAAATAAAAAAAAAGAGAGAGCAAAAGACAGAGAGAAAGGAAGGAATAAAGAAGGATGCAAAAAGAGAGCGAGAGAGAGAATGGAAGGAAAGAAAGGATCCAAACCAGCTTTGGGTGATTAGCCTTTAGAACGTGACGGGTACGGTTACGGGGCTACGTTTCGGGACACGCGACCGACCCAATGAAGCGAGGGTGCTGAAGGGCTTCCGCTTCTTAAATCGTGGTGGCTGGAGGACGTGGAGCAGCACACAGGCCGAGGGGCTGCATGAAGCCAGGAAGCATTAAGGAAGCCCCCGCCCCTTTAGCCCCCTGCGGCTTTAGCTCAGCTATGAGTGAAAGCGTTTCGGAGGGGCGCGGGGGGTTAGTGGTGGTGGGGGGACTGATCTCTGAACCTTGGAGAGCCTTTTGTCTCCAAATCCCCATGACAAAAGAGTTCCTGGAGCTGATGAAAGCCAAATACAGGGGATTTACTGGGGCTTTAACTCCGACAACAAAAACTGATCCCGACTAAACCCAGTTAGTCCTTAGCTACTTAGCTACTGCTACGTCTGACGGCCCAATTACCGACAGAAAAACCCCCAAACACGTTACTCAGGGAAAGAAATACAGAAAGAGAAAAGAAGAAAAAAAAAATGAAGGAATGAAAGAATGAGAGAAAAGGAGGAAGATACAAAAAGAAAAATACAGGAAGAGAAAGAAAGAAAAAAAGAAGAAAAGAAAGAATGAGAGAAAGGAAGGATGATACAAAAAGAATGAAATAGAGAGAGAGAGAGAGAGAGAGAGAGAGAGAGAGAGAGAGAGAGAGAGAGAGAGGAAGGAAGAAAAAGAAAGGACTGAAGGAAGGAATGAAGGAAGAAGGAAAGATGGAACAAAGAAGCAGGATGTGTAGACACAAAAAGTTAGAGACAGACAGAAAGAGGAATAAAAAAAGGAATTAATTAAGGAATGAGGGAAGAAAGACTATAGAGAAAGGAAGAAAAAATAAAGAAGAAACGAAATGAAAGAAAAATCGAAGAAAGAAGGACAGAAATAATGAGTGCAACTAAGATACAACCAGTAATAAAGAAAGAAAGGAACAAGTGAAAGAAAAAGAAAAAAGGAAAAGGAAGGAAGGAAAGGAAAGGAAAAGAAAGAAACAGGAAATGTAAACCAAAGAAAGTAAAAGACACACAGAGAAATGGAGACAAGAAAAGAAAGAAAGAAAGAACGAGTGAAAAAAGAAAAAGAAATAAAGAAAGACAGAAGGATACAGAAAGACAGAATTGTGGTACATTCAAAATAACTTTACTAAATTTGACGACCCAATTACTGCCCAAAAAAAATGTTACTTGTGCTCTTAAAAAGTATACATGCTCACACGCTCAGACTGGAAGGCTTGGAACTGGCAACCTTGGTGCCATTTAATGGTTGAAAAAACCCTGCCAAAGAACGGTGGGGGGGCGGGGTGGTTGGGTGTCCCAGGCCGGTATTTGGCCTCATAATGACGCGTCGTAAAAGTGCCGTAAAAAGGGAACGGGCGCAGTATTTTTCTTCGCTCGACACCTCTCGATATTTTACTTGATGGAGTAAACAGATGGCAAGAATTGCGGGGTTGCCAGAGCGACGACGACGCTGCCTTCAAGGAATAGGGCTTTGGCTTCAAGGGACCAGGTTTGGTGGGGTTTTTTTGGCTTTTTGTTAATTGGTAAAGCTGGACATATTGTAGCCACATATTACTAAAAATAACTCAAGTTTTTACTCTCAATAAGACAATTTAGACCTTAATATCCACATTTTTATGGATGATTCCCCAACAAAACACAAAGTAACCGGGCTCACTGGGTGTCGATATACAAATTAACTCCAACTAACTCAAAATAAGTCAGGTTAACTCAGGTTTTTGCTCTCAAACAGCGACTTTAGACCTTAAATAAACACATTTTTAGAGATTATTCCAAAACAAAACACACAGTAACCTGACTCACTTGGTGTTGAGATACAAATTAACTCGAACCAACTCAAGTTAATTCAGGTTTGTGCTCTAAACAAGCCACTTTAAGGTTAATTATCCACATTTTTATGGATTACTCCAAATAAATAAATAAATAAATAAAAGTAAAGAGTAACCCAACTCATTTGGTGTCAATATACAAATTAACTCAGAATAACTCAGAGTTTTTGCTCTCGATGAGCCACTTTAGAGCTTAATTATCCACACTTTTAGGGTTTATTAAAAACAAATCCATAATAACCTGACTAACTTGATGTCAATATACAAATTAACTCCAAAGAAGTCAAGTTTACAAAATTTGTGCTCTCAACAAGCCACTTTAAGGTTAAATATCCACGTTTTTAGAGATTATACTCGAGTTTTTGCCCTCAGCAAGCCAATTTAGACACAAATATCCACGTTTTAAGGGATTACCTCCCCCAAACATACAGTAACCTGACTCGCATGGTGTCAATATATAAACTAACTCAAGTTAACAGAGTTTTTGCTCTCAACAAGCCACTTTAAAGCTTAATTATCCATGTCTTAGGCATTATTCCACCCAAAAAAAACCAGTCACCTGATTCACTTGGTGTCAAAATACAAATGAACTCTAACTCCAAATAACTCAAGTTAAGAGTTGTAGCTCTCAACAAGCCAGTTTAACATTAAATATCCATGTTTTTAGTGACTATTCCCAAAAACACAGTTTCCTTACTCACTTGGTTTGGATATACAAATTAACTCTAACTCAAAATTAGTCAAGTTCACAGAGTATTTGTTCTCAACAAGCCAATTTAAGGTTACATATCTACGTTTTTATAGATTATTCCTCAAAATAATTCAAGTTAAGCGTTTTTGCTCCCAACAAGCCACTTTAGAACTTAATTATCCATGTTTTGGGGATTTATTGCACAGAGTACCCTGACTCACTTGGTGTTCGACGTGTTCCAGTAAATGGACTCCAAAATGGTCGACACGGAGACTTTCAACCGGCTCGAGATGACCAAAAGTAGGAGCAGATATCTCCACAGAGGATCCATGGCACTGTAAAATCGGATTACAAGTCGAACCCGGAGGGATTACGAGCCTGATAAGTCAATAAAAAGGAAATTTATAAAAACCCTCTCTAATCTCCGGCGGCGGAATTGAAGCGCGGCTCTTTTCATCCAGTCGCTTGTCCAGATTCTCTCAGGAAAACCGTTAAAACCGTTGCGACCGTTAAAATTTAAAAAACATCAAACGCTGTCGCGAGCTCGCTCGGCACGTCCAACGGTCCCTCAGCATCTTCTGACTGGAAACCTGTAACACGCACAGCCCAGGCTCTGAGGCAGGCGAAACGGCGCGGAAACTCGGCGACGTGGGCGAAAATCTTCGATAAAAACGTCGCGTTGTCGCGGATAAAAGCTATAAATGTGACACGCCGTTATCCGTTATCGTTCACAACCGCGTCTGAGCGTGGAGGCTCGTGCGGAGCTGCTCAGATCGCCACAGAAAACCCGCCCACAGTGCTCAAACCACGGCAGTTCAGCCTCCACTGGGCGTGTTTTTTTCTTTGCGGTTGAGGTGACGAGCTTAAAGTATTTGAAATTAATGGCGCTTGGGGAACTTGCCTGTCTCTTCACCTGTGTGTCTAAATCCATTTGTACCGTCTTGTTTCGCGTCCAAAACTGTCCAGCCATTTCTATATTTAATTAACTACGATCCGAAGTCTGTCTCTATGTCTGCGTCCATCTGACTACAAGTTCATCGACCCAAGTCCGAAAAAGTATGGAAATGCAGATAAAACACTATTTTATCTATGTTCCTAACATTTCCTTCGACTTCCATTTCGAATCCTAGATATTTCACGTTTTGTCTAATTAATACACATCCATTCCTGCATTTCAATCCTACACGTTGCAAAAATGACGAGGTAAAAAACTAAACCGTTAAGTGATTTCAAACAGACCAAAGCCAGAGTCTTTGAGGACCCAAGATGGGTAGAGGATCTCCTGTCTGTCAACAAAATGAGAGAGAAAATGATTGAAGTCTAAAATAACAACGTTCCTCAAAGGAAGATTGGAAGGATTTACGTATTTCAGTCCTAACTTTGGCTTGTTAGGACTTCGTTTAGTTCCTAGAATTAAAAAAGTCACAGCAAGGGGAAAGGCTTTCTCATACAAGGCCCCGCAACTATGGAATAAACTTCCCACTTTCGTTCGAGACTCAGACACTCTCCACATTTTTAAGTCTAGGCTAAAGACATACCTATTTGCGCAGGCTTTTGACTAGATTTAGACCGGGATGCATGGCTTGGGTCACTGGGGCCGGAGTCTGGAGTCATGTCTGGCCTGCCTGCCTTGTCCGCTAGCCGGGAGTGTCGAGTGGGCGGTCTGGCTCTGAACTAGGCTTCGGTCCTCGTGATCTTGACTCGTGCATCCTTGCCTTAGAATAAAGGCAGAGCTGGGGGGTTTTCATAGTCAAAGAGTCTTATGGTGATCAGAGAAACGTTGGGTTGCTGTCTTCTGCCCGCTCGTGGGGTGCCAATGTCTCATGTGATCCCTCTTGGCTGTGGTTTCCTACCAGTTCTCCTCTTTCTAGCTTTCTAGCTATGCTGCTATAGCTAATGCTGCCGGGGTCTCATGCTACACTTGGCATCAGTGATTGACATGGCATCAGTGATTGTTAATAAACACTGTGCTCTTAATCAATAACTAATTACATTTTCTGTTTTCTCTCCGAGCTGTGTTCCGGCAGTTCCGGCCCCACACATGATGTTCATCCGCTGTAGCTCCACTCAAGCTGCTTCCGTCATCAGCTCCAGCCCCACCATACCCGGGCCACTTAATGTCGATGTGCATACTTCACATTGTATTCAAACTATGACTCCATGACTTTAGTTTCGCTCTTACATTTATCATCTACGCCGCCCAAGGAGGTTGGGTCTTTTGAGTCTTGGTCCTCGGAAGGTTTCTTCCTATAACACTCAGGGAGTTTTCCTTGCCACTGTCGCCCTAGGCTTGCTAGGATAACAGACGCGATTGGAAAGAACGAGGTGGAAAGTGATGGAAGGGCGGCGTGGTGCGCAGGTGCACGAGTGAGCCGTGGGAGAAAGTGCGCGAAGGTGGGCGTGGTGCGAGAGCGAACGTGACAGTAATTACCAAAAAACGAGCCGCATAACCGTGTATTCTTCCGCCGCACACCAAACACGAAGTCCGCGTTATGACGTTTACGTCGCAAATCCACTTAAGTCGAAACAAGGCTTTATACAGTAAATGGGAGATGTGTCGTAACCACGAAACGTCGTAACTTGGGACCGTCGTAACCAGAGGACTACCTGTATAAATTGATCTGACTTGACTTGACTTGACTCGTTTTGCATTGTCTCGCTGAAAAAAACGCCTATTCTGGACATGGTTGTAACATAAGATTTCTTTTTTGGCACAGAAACGTTTTAAGTGGCATTTGTGAATAAAGAAAGAATGAAAAAGAAAAACCAATAGGAAGAAAGAAAGAGAAAGGAAGGAAGAAAAAAGGAAGCAAGGAAGAAAGGAAAGAAGAAAGACAGAGAAATAAAGGAAGGAAAGAGGGAAAGAGGGGGGAAAGGAAAGAAGACAGAAAAAAAGAAATGTAAAAAGAAAGAAGGAAGGAAGGAAGGAAGACAGAAAGAAAAAATAAGAAAGAAAAAAGAGAAAAAATAATCAAAGAAATGAAGAAAAACAGAATAAATAAAGAAAGAAATAAGAGAAATAAAGAAAGACAGAGAGAAAGTAAGGAAAGAAAGTGTTGAGGATTTGTTTTACACGTGTGCCTTGTCAAAAGAAAGAGAGCTGAAGAAAGAGAGATAGAAGGAATGAAGGAAGAAAGACAGAAAGAGAAAGGAAGGAAGAGAAAAATAAAAAAGGACGACAGGAAGAAAGACATGAAAAAAGAAAGAAAGTAAGAAAGACCAAAAACTGAAGGAAAGAAGGAAAGAAAAAGAAAGGAAGGAAGATGAAGAAATTAAACAAAGAAAGGAAGGAAGGAAGGAAGACAGCAAAATAAAGGATGGAAAGAGAAAGGAAGGTAGACAAAAATAAATAAATAAATAAAAAAAGAAAGTAAGAAAGACAGAAAAATAAAGGAAGGAAAGAAGGAAAGAAAGGGAAATGAAGGAAGACAAAGAAAGCAAGGAAGAATGGAAGGATTCAAAAAGTTGAAAAGATGAAAAGAAATAAAGGGGAAATGGAAGAAATAAGGAAAGAAATAATAAGAGAATGAAAGGAAGGAAAAATAAAGAAAAACAAAGACAAAAAAAAGAACTAATGAAAGAAAGGAAGAACAAAAAGGAAGGAAGGCAGAAAGAATGAAAGAAAGAAAAAGGAAGGAACACAAAAAGCAAGGAAGAAAAAAGAAGAAAAGAAATGAACAGAAAAATGGAAGAAATATGGAAAGAAATAATCACAGAAGGAAAGAAAGGAAGAAAGAGAGATAAAGAAAGAAAGCCCAGAAGTCGATGCCGGTTCTGGACATGGTTATAACATAAGGCTTCTTTTTAGCACAGTAACATTTTAAGTGGTATCAGTGAATGTAACTGTATTGTAGAGCTTGATAACGGTTTGATAAAGGAATCCCTTGAACGTAAACGTCCTTTAAAACTGAATTGTGTGTGACTGAATGTGTGTGTGCATTCAGTCTGTTTCAGATCAAAACCACACACACACACACACACACACAGTGGTGTGAACAAATGGCCAGTGTTTGGTGTTTGGTGTTTGTGTATTGGCAGAGCGAGCTCCAGGACGCGTGCTGATTGGACGAGGCGGCGCAGGGGGCCCCTAACACGTGGCTACACACACAAACACACACTCTGAAGTGTGTTTAAGTAAATCAGGTAATTAGCAGGAGTTTAATTAGCACCCTGGATGTTGTGTATTCATCACTTCCTTCAGCCGGTGCTTATTGTGGGTAAAACCAGTCAAAAACAGGAAGTTCACAGCCGGGTCAGGACATGACGTAACACTTAAAACACGTTATATAGCCAGGGGTATACAAAGTCTTTCCATAAAGCCCCACATCACACGGCCCTGCCGCTGAGACGTGTACAGTACGTAGTCGCGTTCTCTCGTAGGCCGTTTTTTATGTGTAAATGCTGCTCCCTTCTGGACGGTTCGAGTAGTGAACACAAAAACTAGATCCGTTTTGGCCATGTTGGCATCTAGAACGTACTGAGTTAAACTAGTTTTTTAAAACTGCATTTTTTGTGTCTAATTCATTATTATAATTAGTTAATCATAATGTACAGAATTATAAAGTAACTATACTTATCATAATTAATAATTAATATACTGTTAAATCATATTTAATAATTACATATAATTTATAATTTATTATATGTAATTATTAAATATCATGAAACAATATATTAAATGCAATTTTTAAATATTGTCTAACAATATTTAAGAACTACATTTAATATGTTTAAAATATTTAATAACAATATTTAATATACTGCTTAATGGTATGTAGTAATAATAATACTTAATATATTGTTTAATCATTTTTAATAACAATATTTAATATATTGGCTAATAATATTTAATAATTACATTTAATATAATGCTTAGTACAATTTAACAATATTTTATGTATTGTTTAATAGTATTTAATAATTATATATCGTAATAACATTTAATGTAATGCTTAATGATATTTCGCGGTAAGAGTTAATAATTTTTTTATATTATTTAATAATACATTAATATATTGTTTAATAATATTTAATATATAACATATTGTTTAATCATGTTTAATAATGTTCAATATGTTGTCTGATAACATTTCATAATAATAATAATTAATATATTGTTTCATAATATTTAATACTAATATTGAAAATTATATTGTAATAATAAAACGCAATAATAGGATTTTTTTTAAAAGCATTTTTAAATTAAATTTGAAATACATAGGCCAAAATATCATATCAAATCTTAAGTCTTAAGAAAAACAAAGACAGAAGTATTATAAAACAAACAAAAAAAGAACATAGGAAAGAAAATATGAAAAAAATTAATTAGGAATCATTTTAACTACTAACAGCATCTGGAAAAAATAGCAAAAAATGAATAATCTTGCTTAACTACAACTAAAAAGCAATGAAAGGGTTTAACTACAAGACAAAAAGCTTTTTAATTTTTTTTTTAATACTTAGGGCACAGAAATCGTAAAACAAAAAGACGTCATTTAAATTGTTGAATACATTTTATTAAAATTTTATATTTTAAACCTTAAACATAAAGATAGAATTATGTTTTAATATTTTTTTTTTTTTTATATTATTGACTATTAATTAACGTCATAAGGTGAAACTGGTGGGAAGGACTTTTTTGCAAAGTGATAAGGTTAGCAGATGGTTCAGGTAACTCTTAAATGGTTTACCATAGCAACAGGTATTTGCTTATATACGATGTAGAAGTTACTCAGAAGGTGGCACCAGAGATCCAGACGGCGGTCAGCACATAGCCAAGCGTAGCAGTGAGGGCGCTAGCGCCTGATCGAGGATAGGTCTTATCGTGGACGTAGGTGATGATGGAGAGAGCGCCCTCGTACGCCTCCTCACAGGTCGGCTGGATCTGATCCTCAGGGAGCAGAAAACCATGGAGGCCTTCATCACGAAGCTCAAACGTAAACGAGTACGGAATCCCAATGAGACGAGCAAAGTCCCGAGAAGAGCCAGAGTTAGCATCTACAAAAAAAAAAAAAATGTAAAGGAATAAGAAATAATGACAAGATGGGATATCTTGTTGCTAAGTCATTATTATGTGATTGCTATGGTGTTGCTATGATATCCCAGGTTGTAGCTAAGGTTGGTTGGTATGGTGTTCCTAAGTGGTTGCTAGGTGGTTGCTATGATATCCCAGAAGGTTGCTAAGTTGTTTGCTGGATGGTTGCTATGATGTTGATTAGTGGTTTCTAAAGTGTTCCAAGTGGTAACTATGGCATTGCTAGGTGGTTGCTGTGTTGTCAAACTTGGTTGTTATGGTGTTGCTAGGTGGTTGCTATGTTGTTGCATGTGCTTGCTAAGGTGTTGCTAAGTGGATGCTATGGTGTTGCTAGGTGGTTGCTATGGTTCACAGGTGGTTGCTATGGTATTTCTAGGTTGTTGCTATGATGTTCCTAAGTGGTTACTAGGTGGTTGCTAAGGTGTCCCAGGTGGTTGTTATTGTGGTCTGGGGTGGTTGGTTAGGTGTTGCTAAGTGATTGCTATGGTATCCCAGCTGGTTGCTATGGTGTTTCTAAGTAGTTGCTATGGTGCACCTAAGTGGTTGCCAGGTGGGTGCTATGGTGTTCCTAAGTGGTTGCTAAGGTGGTTACTAAGCTGTACCAGGAGGTGGATATGGTTTCCCAGGTGGTAGCTATAGTGCCCCTAAGTGGTTGCTAGGTGGTTACTAAGCTGACTCAGGTGGATGCTAAGGTGTTGCTAAGTGGTTGCTAGGTGGTTGGTATCGTACCCCAAATGGTTGCTATGTTCTTCCTAAGTGGTTGCTAAGTGGTTGCTATAGTTTCCAAGGTGGTTGCTATGATGTTACTATGTGGTTGCTATGGTGTTCCTAAGTTGTCCTATGTGGCTGCTATGGTGTTGTTTAGTGGTTGCTATTATGTTACTAGGTGGTTGCTATGGTGTTGTTTACTGGTTGCTATGATGTTGCTAGGTGGATGCTTGATATTCCTAAGTGGTTGAAAGGTGTTGCTAGGATGTTGCTAGGTGGCTGCTAGCTGGCTGCTAGGGGGTTTCTAAGTGGTTGCTATGACGTTGCTAGGTGGTTGCTGTGGTATTGTTTACTGGTTGCTATTATGTTGCTAGATGGTTGCAATGGTGTTGTTTAGTGGTTGCTAGGTGGTTGCCATGATGTTGTATAGTGGTTGGTATTATGTTCCTAGGTGGTTGCTATGGTGTTGTGTAGTGGTTGCTAGGTGGAGATGCTTCACTTTGGTCCCTCTGATCTCTCATAAAGTCCCGATTGGTTTTGGTGCTGCAGTGATGGTCGACCTGCTGGAAGTTTCTCCATTTTGCACACAGGATGCTTGGAGCTTAGCCCGAGTGCCAGTTGGGTTCTTGGTCTCCTCTCTTACCCAGACCCTTCTCCCCCCGATTACTTAATTAGGTGGGGGAATGTGGGGAGTGACCCAGCTCTAGGAAGACTCAAAGCTTATGCAAACAAAACCTGATGCATGTGAATTCTGAGCTGCAGAACTTACAGAGGACATCAGGGGGCGCTCCGACGGTGTAGTTCATACCATGGACGGCTTTGATGGCCTTCGCTGCAGCCAGACCGACTTCCATCTATGCACAGACACACACACACATACACACTCTTATCTTTACTATCCCAGTCTGATTATGTATCTGATCACTTGCAGAACCCTGACCCCTCACCAGCTCATCGTAGTTGGGCGCTGAGACGTGCGGGTGTCCGTATGGCGTCAGGATCAGCTGCCCGTAGGAGTGGATGGTCAGGAAGCACAGGATCTGGTCCCGGTTGGCACTCAGGAAGTCGTTCACCGCCTGGGCCTCGGGCTCCGATAACGCAGATTCACCGTTATAGACTTCAGAGCAGCAGTCTCTGGACACGCCCGCCACTGAGAAGAAAATGGGGTCATGGTCAAAGAAACAGACAGGAACGGAGGCGTGGCCTCTATTGAGCAGGGAGTGGCCTGTTTATCTGTCAGTCCTAATAACAGGGTGTGGCCTCTTTACCTGTCAGTCCTAAAGAAGAGGGCGTGTCCTCTTTCTGTTTACCTGTCAGCCCTAAAAACATGGCCAATCCATGTCTTTTGACATGGCTGTTGTTACTCACAGTACTTCAGTTAGGGTTAAAGAACTTGTTGCCAGCTGAAACATAATCACCCATGGAGTAATTACCCGATGGGAGGCTCTTTTTCTAAATTACTTAAGTATTTGCTTACTTAAATTCAGGGAGTGACCTTTTTCTTGGCTGGGCAGTGTATATATATATGTATGTGTGTACCTGTCTGTCCGTGTTTAAGGTTAATCCCCACTTACTCCCCCAGTTTGCATAGAAGTTGCGGTTGAGGTCGGTGCCGAGGCAGGAGCAGTTCACAGGTCCTGGAGATCGGTTCTTCCTCCACAGTCTGGTCTGTAACAACATAAAGCAAAGATAAAATGGCAGCGCGGTAGCGGAGAAGTGTGTCGAGTTCCAGAAAAGTTCCAATCAAGCGGCACTGTGACAAACATTATACTGTACACACTGTTCGGTTACCGTATTATCTATCCAGGAGTGCACATATCCATCCATGTTCAGCACCGGCGTGACGTAGAAGTCCACATTCCGGAACATCTCGGCCATGTTGGGGTCCGTCCCGTAGGAAGCCAGAATCTGTCCGGACACGGTAAATATGGACGTACTGTAACTGGCATGAGGTGCTAGCTCAGTGAAGCGTGAAGGCTAACAAGCTAATCACCTCCTTAACAAAGTGCTGACAGAAGGCCGGGGCGATCCACTCACGGGCGTGAATTCCGCAGTCCATCCAAATGATCTTCTTCGGTTCGTCGCTTCTCAGGCCAATCTGCAACACACACACACTGTAATTCGATGCTTACTTACGTACTGTTAGCTACTTGGCTGTTTGTGGAAACCTTCAGCAGCCGGATGCTCCGTTTCTCGTAGGTGTTTCCATAGCTCATGCTGGAGATCAAGTCTGGGTTGTCCGTCTCCATCTGCTCCATCCACGCCGAGATCTGCACGAACGCGGTTAAGTTCACAGGTGCCACTTAAAACGCTGTTCATAGTCAACAGCAATAAGTGCGAATGAGGTTACGTTCATAAGTGCCACTTAAAATGTTGCTCGAATTCCATAGAGCGATAAGAGCAAACAACTGACCTCGTCCATGGTGTGGTACTTGGTGTAGTCATAATCTCGCTGCTCCGCCGCATCCGCCCTGCAATGTCAAGAAAAAAGATAAGTATTAACAATCACCTCCTGCTAAAATAACGCTGGTTTTCCACATTTAGTGCTCAAATTAGACCAGACCGAAAGCTAAGACTTAGGGGACGCCACTGGTCATTTACTCAAGATCGAAGCAACAAATTGTTTTAAGACGACCAGATAACCGCTTTTTTACCTCTCGCCCAGGCCGTGAAGGCTTAAAAGCACCAAAATGGCAATGCTTGAGCCCAGCATGATCGCCTCTTGTCTTTACCTCAGACTCTGATAGGAAATAATCTTCTTCTAATCATATAAGCGAGAGTTTCCCAGAGTTAATGATTGATCCAAAGGTGCTAAAGCTCAGTATTTATTAGGTACTTCGGAAACCTAATAGAGAGCAAAGATCAGTGTGAGGTAAATATTTACCAAATATGGTCCTGTGTTGATTTTGATCAACTTTAGACATGCTACACACTGTCCAAATTCAAATCTGAGAACATGTAGTCGTTGGGCTAGATCGAAAAGCAACCAAAACCACCAGAACAAATTTCTTATAAGAATAACAGCAAAAACAACATATTTATATGCAGTTCTCGATACTAACAACACAAGTGGTCAGAGAGCCGAGACTTACGGGACTCCACTTGCCACTGTTAGTCTTAAGTCACGTGATCACGTTTGAGAGGTTCACACTCATTTCCACCAGGCATTCGGGTGAACAGTTTGAGCTTTACTTTGCATTGTTTTTCAGATAGCTGAGTTTTATTAACCCTTGTATGCACTTTTGCCTCAGAAACGCGTTTATAATGTCAATAATCGCATATTTGCTGCAGAATTTAACATTTCACGCCTCCACTAACCGAACGCGAGCGCTTCCCGAGTGCTTTCTCGTCAAAATAAAACTCCGCCTCGTTCGCGGTGTAGCATACAAATCACGCATAAAAACCGTGACCTGTTTTGTTTCGCGTAAATATATATGAAATTATTTTGCTAGTTAAATCTAAGTGTACCTGGAATGCAAAAAATGACCTTTTAAACGAACTAATTGCCGAATTCAGGGCTTAAAATGGAAGTCTGTCGCGGTTCCTGTGTGAACCAGAAGATGGGGCGCTGATTCATGTTGATAGCGGATAGCTCTCCACAGTACGGTTCAAGGAGAACATACAAACTCCACAACGGCCTATGAGGCAGCAGTCTAGTCTTGTTAAAAAAAAAAGTATGTGCTGTTTTTTTGTTGGACCAAATCCTGGAGGTCTTCTAGAAGAACGTCCAGACGTTAAAGTCCAAGATAAGTCGGAATGGACGAAGACGCAATCCTATTAAAAAGTTTCTGGTTGATTTGTACTGGTTAATGACCTAATAGCGGTTACTAACTGTTTTTTTAGGTAACCTGATGGTCCCTGGATGCCGTGGTGGCTCCGTTAGCCTCTACAGGAAGCTCTGGGTCTTCATTGTTACAGCAACGTCTGATCTATAGCGCTTGGTTCCCTTCAGTCGTGTAATTGTTAAAGACCAGGCTGAGGTAAACACCGTGTTCCTGTGGTGATTTTATCAGAATGAATAGAAAACAAAATCTGAAAAACACCAGACGCGGTGACCTGCAAAAAATGCTGTTTACACAGAAAGCTCAGAAAGACCTGAAGAATAAAACTACGTCATGAATGCTAACATCTGAACAAAGAGTAATAGCATCAGGAATAGCTACTCAGAGCTACGTTTGGTTGGCTTATCACTGTTATCACTTATTTAAAAATACTAAACGTAAACAAAGACACTAAGAAGAGGCAGGTAATGAATCATTTAGCTAAACTGTTTAACTTAATCATGCGACTGAATCATTTCAATGAATCATTAAATCATATAAAATCGTTTGAAATAATAGCTTAGCTGAATTGTTTATTGCACTGTTTACCTAAATTGTTTGACTGAATAATTTAACTGACTTGTATTAAATTTGAGTTTGACTCATTTCAATTAATCTTAACTGAATAGTATAGCTAACTGTATTGTTTTTGTAATTGTTTAACTATAACCTTTGACTGAATCGTTTGAAAGAATCATTTAAATAAATTGTTTTACTAAATAATTTGAATGAATCGTTTGAATGAAACACTAAACTGAATTGTTTTAATAAATAACTTGAATCGTTTTAATAGATGGTTTAAGTTATTAGTTTAACTAAACCATTTGAATGAATTTTTAAAATAAATTACATAACTATGTAATTTCAATAGAATGTTTGAATCACTTAGCTGAATTGTTTATTGCACTGTTTTCTTAAATTGTTTTGAATGAATCCTTTAACTAAAATGTTTTGAATTGCAATTACATCATTTGAATAAATAATTTTGACGGAATCACTTGAATGAATCGTTTAGCTAAATTTCTTAACTGTTTAATTAAATCGTTTGACTGAATTGTTTGACTGAATCATTTAAATGAATTGTTTAACTATTTAATTTGATTAAATAATTTGACAGTATCATTTAATTAAATGTTTGAATCGTTTAAATGAATTGTTTCACTATATCCTTTGACTGAATCATTTGAATGAATCTTTTAACTGAATCGTTTTCTTTTAATTGTTTAACTACATTGTTTGCTGGAATTGTTTAACTGATTTTTATTAATTGTTTAAATATTTTACTAAGTAATTTGAATAAATCATTTGAATCAATTGTTTGACTGAATCATTTAACTTAATTGTTTAACAGAATTATTTAAAAAATCATTTAAATGAATCATTTAACTGAATAGATTAGAGTATACAGTTTGATTGAATCATTTGAATGAATTATTTGACTAAATCATTTACAGTGGGGCAAAAAAGTATTCAGTCAGCCACTGATTGTGCAAGTTCTCCGACTCAAACAGTCAGACTCCAAACTCAACCATGGCCAAGACCAAAGAGCTGTTGAAGGACACCAGGAAGAAAATTGTAGACCTGCACCAGGCTGGGAAGAGTGAATCTACAATAGGCAAGCAGGTTGGTGTGAATAAATCAACTGTGGGAGCAATTGTAAGAAAATGGAAGACATACAGGACCACTGATAATCTCCCTCGATCTGGGGGGCTCCACGCAAGATCTCATCCCGTGGGTTCAAAATGATCATGAGAACGGTGAGCAAAAATCCCAGAAGAACTACACGGAGGGACCTGATGAATGACCTGCAGAGAGCTGGGACCAACGTAACAAAGGCTACCATCAGTAGCACACTACTCCGAGAGGGACTCAGATCCTGCAGTGCCAGCGTGCCCCCTGCTTAAGCCAGTACAATGTCCAGGCCCGTCTGAAGTTTGCCAGAGAGCATATGGATGATCCAGAAGAGGATTGGGAGAATATCATGTGGTCAGATGAAACCAAAAATAGAACTATTTGGTAAAATCTCAACTCGTAGCGTTTGGAGAAAGAAGAATGCTGAGTTGCATCCCAAGAAAAGGACCATACCTATTTGGGAAGCATGGGGGTGGAAACCTCATGCTTTGGGGCTGTTTTTTCTGCAGAGGGGACAGGACAACTGATCCAGTGTTAAGGGAAGAATGAACGGGGCCATGTATCGTGAGATTTTAAGCCAAACCCTCCTTCCATCAGTGAGAGCAATTGAAGATGGAACGTGGCTGGGTCTTCCAGCATGACAATGATCCCAAACACAACACCGCTCGGCAACGAAGGAGTGGCTCCATAAAAAGCATTTCAAGGTCCTGGAGTGGCCTAGCCAGTCTCCAGACCTCAGCCCCATAGAAGAAACCTTTGTGGAGGGAGTTGAAAGTCCGTGTTTGCCCCAAAACATCACTGCTTTAGAGGAGATCTGCATGGAGGAATGGGCCAAAATACCAGCTACAGTGTGTGCCAACCTGGTGAAGACTTACAGGAAACGTTTGACCTCTGTCATTGCCAACAAAGGTCATGTTACAAAGTATTGAGTTGAATTTTTGTTACTGACCAAATACTTATTTCCCACCATGATTTACAATTAAATTCTTTAAAAATCCTACAGTGTGATTTCCTGGATATTTTTTACCATTTTGTCTCTCATAGTTGAAGTGTAGCTATGATGGAAATTACAGACCTCTCTCATCTTTCTAAGTAGGAGAACGTCCACAATCAGTGGCTGACTAAATACTTTTTTGCCCCACTGTATATTGTATTACTAAATCGTTTGACTGAATCAACTGAATTGTTTATTGAACTGTTTACTTAATGTGTTTGACTGAATTGTTTTTCTATATTATTTGACTAACTCTTTGACTGAATCAGTTGAGTGAATCTTTTAGCCGAACTGTTTAAGTAAATTGTTGAGCTGAATCATTTTAACGAATAATTTAAATGAGTTGTTTATCTATATAATGTAAAATTATTTGAATGAATTGCTTGGTTGTATTGCTTGAGTTGTTTAACTATATCATTTGACTAAATAATTTCAATGAACCTATTAAATTAATTGTTAACTAAATGTTTGACTGAATCATTTGAAGGAATTGTTTAGCTGAGATTTTAAAATTGTTTAACTAAATCATTGACTGAACTGTTTGATTGAAGTGTTTGACTGAATTTAAATGAATTGTTTCACTGAATCCACTGACTGAAACTCTTGAATTAATCGTTTATCTGAACTGTTATACCGAATCATTTCAAGTAACTGTTTAATTGTAGTCATATCATTTAAAAATCATTTGAATGAATCACTTATCTGAATTGTTTTATGAACTGAATTGTTTCACTATATGTTTTGACTGAATTATTTGAATGAATCATTTAACTGAACTATTAAACTGAATCATTTCAATGAATTGTTTAATTATGGTCATATAATTTAAAAATCATTTGAATGAACTACTTAGCTGAATTGTTTTTTGAAAACTGTTTAACTTGTTTATGTTGTTTGACTGAATTGTTTATCTAAATGTTTAACTGAATCACTTGAATGAATCATTTAACTGAATTGTTTTTGAACTGTTTAACTAAGTTGTTTGACTGAATCATTTGAATGTATATTTCAGCTGAATTATTTATCTGAATGTTTAACTGAATTGTGTTATTAAATGTATGACTCAAATGTTTCAATGAATCATTTAACTGAATTATTAATTGTGTAACTAAATCATTTAAATGAACAGATTACCTGAATTCACAATAATCTTTGACTGAATTGTTTGAAGGAATCGTTTAACTGAATTTTTTGAAGAAATCATTTAACTGAATTGTTTGAAGGAATCATTTAACTGAATTGTTTGAAGGAATCATTTAACTGAATTGTTTGACTGAACTGTTTACGGTGTACAGTTCCACTGAATCATTTGAATGAATCGTTTAACTATATCATTTTACGGAATTAGCTGAATGAATCATTTAAAAAAATCATTTAACGGTTTCAAATAGTTGGTTAAAACATTGTTTGAATTATAGCTTAACTGATTTGTTCAGCTGTATCGTTTGACTGAAATGATTCATTAAATCATATAAATGACTCAAATGGCTGTATCTGAAACAAAGCTTTACATATTCATTTACAATGAAGCTTATCATGCTAAATTCAGCCTGACTATTCCAGAAGCTTGAGCTCGCTGTCAGCTTTGGATCATTTTCGGAGAGGGTTGATGTAAATTATAGGTATGGTGGAAGAAACAGCCTGATTGACTAGAATGCTAATTGCTACTCGGACGATAAAAACAGCAAAACAGAGAAGAGTTTAAAAAGTATTATGCTGATTCAGGTCCAAGGACCTGGGGGTGAAGGCTAGAAATGGCTACAGGTCGTAGGCAGAGCTAAACGCCTGCGATGCTTGCTAATTCTACCTGTTTGCTAATAATTTAATAGTTGTTCACCCACGGGACTTGCTAAATTTGTAGTTTCCTCACTACAGCAACATAGTGCAACACTTTCTCTTGAGATTGGGCAACCATGAAGTAATAGGCTAACAGTTTTATCAGGTACTAACTGTAGCCTGTGTTTTGGACACTGGTATACTAGGATAGGGAATATTAGGATTACATGTACTGAGGTAAATATTAGGGTACTTATGGAGTGAGATCACTGTGTTTAATACGAGAGGGCAAAATCCAAATACGAGAGCGCAAAGTCGCTTTAAATCAAGCGAAAACAAGTACTGCAGGCTTCCAGCCCAGCAGCGCGTTTCAGTTCTGTGCGCGTTTCGTAGATAAAAAACGGAAACACATCAGAGGCCAAGGCTTGGTAGATCATTACTGGAACTATCGATTGCAAGATGTCGCTAAAGGAAATCAGCAGGAAGGAATAATATAGAGAATAATATAAAATTCAGTAAAGAAGATACTAAATGCATTATTAAAGCTAAAATGAAGGATAAATGGCTAAATCTATGGGCACAGAACAGACTGGAAGACAGTTTTATAATGTTAAAAGTAAACTGGAAAATTATTTCAAAAGAAGGACCATACCATGATGGCCAGCCAGTTCAGCCAGACAGAGCTATACATGATCTCAAATACATTCTATCTATTGAGAATGCAGAGTTATCTCAACATCTTTACATTAAATCACATGTTTCACACTAGGCCTGACAATTGGGAAGATCGTTCCAAAGTCAAAAATGGAAACAGGTCTAAACTTTGAATGTAATAAACCATCATTGATTTACTGAATTTAACATATTGGGGAGAAAATAACATAAAATGCTGCAAGTGCAAAGATTTGGGCACCTATTGATTCCCTGTAGTTTTTTCTGCCAAGGAGTTGCCAAGTACTGACTGGCAGGGTGTCCCAATCTGCAGATGCCACATTTTATATTATGATCTTCCAACATGTTAAATTCATCAAATAATACTGTGCATTAAACAATTGTAGAAATATGCCATACTATTGTTTTCATGTAGAGCTTAGGATAGCTTATTTAGCTTAGAAAATCAGCAAACCTTTGATAAGGAGTGCCCAAACTTTTGATATATGTCATGTATTTCAGTCCTAATTTGATTCCCCCTCAAGATGTGAAATGAATCATTGTCTGGCTTGATAATATTTAGGACAATGAAGCATTACGTGTTCTACAGTTTCTTGATCATTACAGCATTCACAGTTGTCCCTCAGTATGTTTCTTGCATTAAAATAAACCTGCTGTTTTAACCCTGTATGTCCAGATCGTGTCTCTTATAATATGCTCTCCTCTGCTTCCTTACTTCAGTTTGTGTGCCTGCCCTTTCCTACTGTACTTTATAATATTATAAACTGTCTTCCAGTCTGTTCTGTGCCCAGAGATTTAGCCATTTATCCTTCATTTTTAGCTTTAATAATGCATTTATTATCTTCTTCTTTACTGCATTTTATATTTATCTCTGTATTATTCCTTCCTGCCGATTTCCTTTAGCGACATCTTGCAATCGATAGTTCCAGTAATGATCTACCAAGCCTTGACCTCTGATGCGTTTCCTCCAGTTTTTATCTACGAAATGCGGACATAACCGAAACGCGCTGCGGCGTTGGAAGCCTGCAGTACTTGGTTTTCGCTCGATTTTAAAGTGGTTTTGCGCTCTCGTATTTGGATTTTGCGCTCTCGTATTAAAGATAGTGATCTCACTCCATAGACAACTGAGGTAAATATTAGGATTAGGTTAGTGGGGTAAATGTTAGAATTACGGTGGTGCTTGAAAAGTTTGTGAACCCTTTATAGAATTTTTTTTTTTATTTCTGCATAAATAACACATAAAACATCATCAGATTTTTCACACAAGTCCTAAAAGTAG
Organism: Ancistrus triradiatus; assembly: GCA_025084515.1. NCBI lineage: Eukaryota > Metazoa > Chordata > Actinopteri > Siluriformes > Loricariidae > Ancistrus > Ancistrus triradiatus. The sequence continues at coordinate 55,774 of JAJAGP010001324.1, forward strand.
ATAAGAGAGAACCCAGTTAAACAAATGAGACATAAATATTATACTTGGTCATTTATTTACTGAGGAAAATGATCCAATATTACATATTAGTGAGTGGCAAAAGTATGTGAGCCTTTGCTTTCAGTATCTGGTGTGACCCCCCTGTGCAGCAAAATAACTGCAGCTAAACGTTTTCCTGTAGCTGTTGATCAATCCTGCACCCGGGCTTGGAGGAATTTTAGCCCTTTCCGTTTTCCTTCGTACAGAACACAGCTTCAGCTCTGGGATGGTGGTGGGTTTCTTCCACTTTAGCTGCTCGCTTCAGGTCCTTCCACACAGCATTTCCATTGGATTAAGGTCAAGGACTTTTGACTTGGCCATTCCAAAACATGAACGTTATTCTTCTGTAACCATTCTTTGGTAGCACGGCTTGTTGAGCTTAGGGTCGTTTGTCTTGCTGCATGACCCACCTTTCTCTTTGAGATTCAGTTCATGGACAGATGTCCTGACATTTTCCTTTAGAATTCTCTGATATCATTCAGAATTCATTGTTCCATCAATGATGGCAAGCCATCCTGCCCAGATGCAGCAAAACAGGCCCAAACCATGATACTAACCCCCACCAAGTTTTCACAGATGGGATAAGGGTTTCTTATGCCGGAATGCGGTGGTTTCCCTTTTCTCCAAACATAACGCTTTTCTTTTAAACCAAAAAGTTCTAGATTGGTCTCACCCGTCCACAAAACATTCTTCCAATAACCTTCTGGCTCGTCCACGTGATTCTTTAGCAAACTGCAGACGAGCAGCAATGTTCTTTTTTGGAGAGCAGTGGCTTTCTCCTTGCAGCCCTGCCATGCACACCATTGTTGTTCAGTGTTCTTCTGATGGTGGACTCATGAACATTAACATTAGCCAATGTGAGAGAGGCCTTCAGTTGCTTAGAAGTTACCCTGGGGTCCTTTGTGACCTCACCAGCTATTACACGCCTTGCTCTTGGAGTGATCTTTGTTGGTCGGCCACTCCTGGGGAGGGTAACAATGGTCAGGAATTTCCTCCATTTGTACACAATCTGTCTGACTGTGGATTGGTGGAGTCCAAACTCTTTAGAGATGGTTTTGTAAACTTTTCCAGCCTGAAGAGCATCAACAACTCTTTTTCTGAGGTCCTCAGAAATCTTCTTTGTTTGCGCCAGGATACACTTCCACAAACGTGTGTTGTGAAAAGCAGACTTTGATAGATCCCTGCAGTAGTGTGCCAGGATTAGAAAAGTTTTGGCTAGAAGACAGAGCAGAACCAAACACAGATAATGGGTGAGGGCGCTGACTGACACAGGTAGGTACAAGCCATGTAGCCAAACTACACACACACACACACATACACACTTTTTAGTTTTACTGATGTGACAAAGGTTTCTGGAGATTTGTTTCTCAGCTCAGGTAAATGACGTCACTGTTTCATGTTTCGTGTTTACGGACCTGCTGATGTTTGTTCCAGTCTGGAGCTGGACCACAGTGAACACAGTACACACACACGCACACACATGCACATACTCATACACACACTCCAGTGAGTGTGAACATGCCAGAAGAATTTCCAAAAGAGTTTGAGCAAACGTCCAATGAATCCATTCATCACAGAGAAACAGGGATCTGCTGACTGAAACCACAGACGTTTTTTTAGCAACCAAACTTTTTTGACTGGAACGTAAGGAAAATATAGAGCAGATGTGTCTAATCTTAATCTGGATCCCAAGTAATAGGTCCAAATTAGAGTCGTTACAGTGGGTCTATGGGTTACAACTCCATACGGATAAAGGATTCGTAGAATTGCTGCGATTACATAAGATATTGTTAACCACTGGATATTCAGGTGGCGTACAAATACACCAATAGCAAAGACTAGGATTAGGATTACTGAGGTTAGGATTTGGACTAGGTTTACTGACATAAAGATTAGGATTAGATGTAGTTGTAATCAGGTAAAGATTAGGAATATGTTTACTGAGGTAAAGATTAGGATTAGGATTAGATGTACTGAGGTAAAAATTAGGATTAGATGTACTGAGGTAAAGATTAAGATTAGGTGTACTACAGAAATGGTTAGGTTTAGGATTAGGTGTACTGAGGTAAAATTATGATTAGGATTAGGAGTACTGAGGTAAAGATTAGGTTTATGTGTATTAAGGTAAAATGATTAGGATTAGATATACTGAGATAAAAATGAAGATTAGGAGTACTGATGCAAATATTAGGATTAGATGTACTGATGTAACAATTTAGGATTAGGTGTACTAAAATAAAGTTTAGGATTAGAAGTACTGAGGTAAATACTAGGATTAGGAATATTGAGGTAAAAATTGGGATTAAGATTCAGTGTAGTGAGTTTAAGATTAGGATTATGTTTACTGAGGTAACATTACGATTAGGTGTACTGAGGTAAAAATTAGGATTGGAGTACTGAGGTAAAAGATTAGCATTAGGTGTAATAAGGTAAAGGTTAGAATTGATGTGCTGAGGTAAATATTAGGGTAAGGAATCGCTGTAGTGAGGTAAAGATTCGGATTAGGTGTACTGACAGATTATGAGTACTGATATAAAAATTATGATTAGTTGTACTGAGGTAAAATTATTATTAGGATTAGGTGTACTGAGGTAAAGATTAAGATTAGGATTATGAGTACTGAGGAAAAGATTAAGATCAGGTGAACTGAGGTAACATTTAGCATTAGGAGTACTGAGGTAGAGATTCGGATTAGATGTACTGAGGTAAAGATTAGGATTAGGTGTACTACAGAAATGGTTAGGTTTAGGATTAGGTGTACTGAGGTAAAATTATGATTAGGATTAGGAGTACTGAGGTAAAGATTAGGTTTACGTGTATTAAGGTAAAATTATTAGGATTAGATATACTGAGATAAAAATGAAGATTAGGAGTACTAAAGTAAAATAAAGATTAGGATTAGGAGTACTGATGCAAATATTAGGATTAGATGTACTGATGTAACAATTTAGGATTAGGTGTACTAAAATAAAGTTTAGGATTGGTGTACTGAGGTAAAGATTGGGATCAGATGTACTGAGGTAATTATTAGGGTTAGGTGCACTGAGGTAAAATTATTATTAGGGTTAGGTGCACTGAGGTACAGATTAGGATTAGGACTAGGAGTATTGAGGTGAAGATTAAGATTAGGAGTACTGAGCTAAATATTAGGCTTGATGTACTGAGGTAAATATTAGGATTAGGAATGATGTACGACTTTTTTCTCAAACCCTTTTATGCTGAAGACAAATTGAAAAAAGACTAGGCAGTAGCCCCTTTTCACTTAAAGGCCACAGCTGTGATTAGCTGCTGCTCCATGGACAGACAGTGAGTCACGCCAAAGATGTTAGAGATGATCCAACTTCCATCTACACGATGACTTCACTGTTTGTTCCACCTCGCCCTCCCAAAATTCCCGTGGCAATACTGACTCGAGTTTAACGTGCCACGCCCACTTCCACCATCTTTTCCCCTCAGAGAAAATGTTGTTCTTTCTTGCCAAGATAAGATCCGTTCCGGACCATTAGCAACAAGTAATGTTGGTTACATGGACCGTGGAGACCTGAGGGTTCGAGTCTGCAGGGCTGTAGACAAGAGGTTTGTTTTGCATTGTTTTGATTTAGTGCTGATGATTTAATTCCTAAAATGGGCAACATGAGTAATGTCTTGGAGCATGGATACACTAGAGCAGATGGATAACTACTATCTCCAACCTCACAATGGACTTAGAATCTGACAACGCTCATTGCTACAATGAGAGCCTTGGCCGATGCAAAACGGTGGCTTCAAGGACTGCATCCAACCTGACTTGGTGCCAGCATAACTTTTATCCATTGTGGTTATAATAGAAACAAGGGTCTGATGCAACAAATTGACCAATGTAACTTCATCCACTAGGCCCATGTTGGGTCAACAATATGACAGGAGGACCAAGGGTTTGGTGTCAACAGTTTGATAAGAGGGCCACGTTTTGGTGCCAATGATTTCCCAATGTTACTTTATCCACTGGGCCAATGTTGAGTCAACAGTCTGATGATAGAACCAAGGGCTTGGTGCCAACCATCAGCCAGTGTAACTTTATCCACTGGTCCAGTGTTGGGCCAACAATCTGATAATAGAGCCAAGGGTTTGGTGCCAGCGATCATCCAATGTAACTTTATCCATTCTGCCAATGTTGGATCAATAATCTCATAATAAAGCCAATAAGCTTTCTTGTATACAATCACCCAATCTTACTTTATCCATTGGGCTAGTCATCTCATAATAGACAAAAATTTCAAAGATCTTGGGTCACAATCTAAAAACAGAGCCAAAGGTTTGGTATCAACGATCACCCAATGTAACTTTATCCATTGGTCCAATGTTGGCCCAACAATATGATAACAGAAATAAGGGTTTTGGTGCCAACAATTGACCAATGTAACTTTATCAATTGAAAATTGGTGCCAGTGATCACCCAGTGTGACTTTACCCATTGGTCCAATGTTGGGCCAACAATCTGATAATAGAACCACGGGTTTGATGCCAATGATCGTCTACTGTAATGTAACTTTCAATTGGGAAAGTCATCTGAAAATAAAGCCAAAGTTTGGTGCAAAAAATCACCCAGTTGAAGTTCATTTATTTGACATTACACCAATGATTTAATTGCAGGGCCATCAGACTTTCACCTATACTTAAATATATCCACTGGGCCAACATTTGGCCAACTGGGCTCAAGGGTTAAGTCCCAATAACTGTTGAGCCCATAAGCAAAGCTCTTGACCTTCAACTGCTCAGATCAATTGCACCGACATCAGCAATCTATATCTAGACGTAAATCAATCAACACAACATTGGTCCAATGGAGAAAATACAAACCCACCAACCTTTGGCCAGGTTCGATTCTTCCAGCCTCATTTTTTTTCCAGCCAAAATTAGACAAAAGCCTGCAGTGACCAAAATCAACACAATGACCAATACAATTCAGGCTATTCCAATTCTGGCACGACTTCAGCAATCATCTTGGGCCGATGTTGGACCAACTGTTTGAACTCCGGACCATCAGACTTCCATCGATACGGAGTCTTGAGGTTTGGCCCAGGGGAAATGTCCTCTAAATTAAGTGATGCAACAATTCCAGTTGTAAGAACAGTAAGTGGGTGAGTGAAGGGAAAGTTTTGTATGTAGTTGGCAGGTTTTGGCCCAGCAGGTCACTTTTTGGCAGCCACAGGTGTACCGCAAGTTACCAAGGCTTCCAGTGTGAGAGGCTCCCTCTCAGGCTCACTCTTGTTGTTGGTAATGAAGCTGATTAGACAGGTCGTCGTTCATGCCAAATGGCCCCTTGGCAATTCTTAAGAATTTCTAGTGCCAGATTGCTCCACGAGTACATTTGGTCTTTCAGTCTTTGGAGCTCACTTGGACTTGGGTTTAGAATTAGGAAGTGCTAGAGACTGACGTTGGACCTTTCGGGTGGTAGCAAAAGTGACGTGACGCCGGTATGAGACACCTCCCAGTGGAGAACAGCGACCCTTTTAAGCACCAGGTGTGACTCAGCACATTTTGGTGAGCCGTTAGCAGAACAGTGTGCGTCGGCCCTGTTGATTGATTGCACTCTTGGCTTTACATGAATGGAAGCTCTCAGTTGGGTTCCAGTTCGGCCACGGTAGCTTCCTCGCCCACTAAGTCAACTCTGGGCCTGGATGTCTGGAAGCGTCCGAGCACACAGGAAGACCACAGCGTCTGGACCCGGGACAATTCACGGCTTCAGTTGAGTCTCTCTCTCTCTGACTCATTCCTCCTGACCGCGGGTTCCAGTAAGGCAGCTGTAGCACCCGAGTCTCGCTTCTGCACAGTGTCAGAGACAAAACTAAAAACGTTTGTGCAAAGAAGAACCCAGACTTTCCAGCTAGAAGACTAATCAAGTCTGTGAAGCCAAAATTGCCAATAAGGCCCTCGCACCTGGTACTTACAACCAGTGTTCACATTACCTTGTCTTAGTATAAACCCCCAAATCAGAAAAAGTTGGGATGGTATGGTGTTTCTTACATTTACTTTGCCTGAATCCAAGATATTTCATGTTTTTCTTTGTTAATAAACATTCAGACCTGCAACACATTCAAAAAAAAAGTTGGGATGGGGGCAATTTAGGGCTAGTAATGAGGTAAACTAAATAATGATGTGATGTCTGACAAGCCTGACGTTTTCCCAACGATATCATGTCATACTTGCAGAGGTACCAGTCCAATGATCTTCACCTCTTCCCCACACTTCTCAAAGCTCAGCCTGCCAGTGATTAAACCCTCAACCTTCTGGGTCTATGACGTTGACGTCTAGAGTAGAGGTGATGTTAAGGACTCCGGAAGCATTACCGCCCTGATAAACATTTTTGCAGTGACCTGAGAAAAAAACAAGAAGCTTCCCTGAAACTCCTGAGTCAAGTCAGTGTAGTTCCCATAAAAATAAAAAAACCCCAGACATGACACCCCAGGCATTTGATTAACTCCATGAACATCCGGCTCGGGATCAGCCTTCTTGTTCATGAACCTAGAACCCTGTGGAGCAGAGCGCCGCTGTAGCCTCCTTCGCACGTGAGTGTTAAATCCATTGTGTGAAGAAGCCATGAATCACTCTTTCATTACTCATGTTTGCTCCTCTGGACGTGGACTTAGCCACGAGACCTGTTTGACCCTGAGTCTGAGAGGGCAAATGGCCATTTGGTTGACCTATAGTTGAAGTTACTGTCTCTGTTACAGTGGTGCCACTTCCAGGCAATGGGTTCAAATCCAACTGCCAAATCCATACGTAATTATACATAACTTGGGACCCACTGGTTGTGGCTTTAGGCTTCAACTGGATGTCTGTGCTTAAAATCTGATGCCTGGTTTTGAACCTGATGGTCCTGTTTGGGCTACTCAATGCTTCTGTGGTTAAAGTACTGGATTGCTTCGAAGATTGTGATTTCAAAACCCAACTCCACCCATCTACCAACCATCAACTGCTCAGGTCTTGTAAGTCGCTCTGGACTTCTTATTCCAAATTCTAGTGCCTGGTTTTGGACCTCATGGTCTCATTTGGGCTCCTCAATGGTTCTGTGGTTAAAGTATTGGACTAGTTGGAAGTCCATGAGTTCAAATCCTACCTCTGTAAAGATCATCATCAAAGTTCTTGGAGCGAAATGGCATAAATTCAAACCTCTTGTTTTGGATCTTGTTTGGAGCCCCATTAATTAGAGTTAGAGGACAGAGTGGTGGTTCTAGGCCAATTAGAAGGTTGTGAGTTCAAATCCCACCTCAAAAAGGACATAAAGCCCTTAGAGCTGCTTCATATTCGATTATAACTATATGAACTAAAGATGTACGGAAGCCATTGAGCGAACCTTCTGGAAGAACGTTGGTCTGCCAAGTCCAGCTAAGCTGCCTGGACTTCTCGTCATACAAGCTAATCATTTTGACGGGTGTTTGGTGCTCTCTCGTCAGATTTGCACCAAGGTGCCACATTCTGAATCTCGTCCCGTGGGCAGAGAAGCCACACCAGCTCGATGTCAGTTTGCTGACAGCACTTCAGAGCACGTCGACGCGGTCAAGGCAAGATGCTGACGTCCGACTCAGTCATCCTCTCATCCTCTCAAGGACGTGAGCTCGGACCATGAGGGGACGGCTAGAATGGAGGCATTCCTCATGGAAGCAAACACGGTGAATTAGATGAGAGATTAGAGGTGAGATTTTGACCCCTCCACCTTCTGGTCAGTTTAGGTGGAGAACCTTAAACGCTGCTCCATCACAGCCAACATTGTTGGACTGTATGTGGTATAAGTGTGAGTGTGTGTGTGTGTGTGTGTGTGTGTATGTGTGTGTGTGTGTTGGTTAGCCTGTGTAGGTTGTTTTCATTGAACGGCCACACCTGAGGAAAGTCTAAACAACGTCTGGAAACATTCACTTCACTAACACACACAAACTCTCTCTCTCTCTCTCTCTCTCTCTCTCTCTCTCTCTCACACACACACACACACACACACACACACACTCACTCACTCAGGTAATGGAGCAATTTTGCTGCTGTTTATGCTGTGGGATATTTTTGGTTCTCTTATGCAATAAACCGGAACGGCAACGCTAAACACACCATATATCCATTGTGGACACACACACACACACACACACACACACACACACACAAACACACACACTAACCACGTAATTAACTGTTCTCAAACATATTTGCCCAGATGAGGTCTATTTTTGTCGTGTAAGAAGCTGAGTGGCCAAGAGATGAAGGACAAATTGGCTTTTCCGACTGAGGCAGCTGCAACAGTGAGACCATTGGCCGACAGAGGGGTTGTGGTGGTGGGTGGTGGATGGATGTCGGGGAAGTGCAGGGAAGTGTGGGGAAGTGTCCATCTACTCATGGTAAGACGAGACTGGCAGGTACATGCCCAGCTATCACTGTGTCTGAAGACGTCTTCACAGGCTTAGATAAGATGTCTGAGACATTTTGTTATACCAAGACGTCTCAAGACATCTTAAGACTGAATGAAGGAAGACATCTCTCTGTCTTGAGACATAAAAGTAAAAAACATGGAAGTAATAATTTTGTATGTGTTGAAGACAAGGCATGACTTCAAAACATGACATGTCTTGAGACACAGAGACCTTATGTCTTAAGATGGTTCAGTTTGGGGCAAATAGTGCTGCTAAAGATGACTTTTTCTTTGGTTGTTTGTTTGTTTTTCATATTAATACCATGTTGTTTTAATTGTAATACATTTTTAAAATCGTTAATAATTTAAGGTAGGCTAATAATTTATACATTCTAAACCTTTCAGAAGTATTAGTTTATGTACATATCATCAATTTTAACATAACAAAAAGATTCTAACATGAATTTGGGTTAAAATAGTTTTAATCAGGAAAACGAGTAACAATAACGAATTAGAGTTTGTATATCAGTAGCATCAGTGTTTGAGAATTACAAAGACTGAACTTGTGTTTAAATTCACAATGTTACATGAAATAAATATCTAAATACTAAATCTAAGTGCACTGCTCTTCATCTCGGGCAGGTCAGCAACACAGTCTGAGCTGAAAACGTTAACAATATTCTCCGACTGCGATCTCTGATTCACTTCCGGTTCGTTCCCACAGTGACGAACTGGTTAGGAAACTTCCTCAGACGGACATTAGGCGCTTTCGCTAAATTAATCCCGTCGTTTGTATCAGAACACGCCGTAAGGTTATTTAATATTAAATATGAGTTAAATCCGGTGTATTTACAGCAGTACAGGCTGATAAAGTGTTAGCGGCTAGGCTAACTGTTCCTCACAGCGCTAAATAGTCTAATTTATTCATGCGTAAGCTATACAGCATCTAATGTGTGTTTATTATGTAATTTTCTTGCTGCTTGTTTATAGGTTAAATCCACTCTGTCAGAGAGCAATTCATAATATGAGTAATGTACTGTATATTAAATTACCTGTCATTATGTCTGCATTGTAATTAGATTAAGATCCAGTGAGAACTAGCATTTATTAAGTAAAAATTTTCATGTCATAAATTAACTGTGAGAAAAGTAAATTTAATTATATAGAATGCGTTCGTAAAGTCTTCAGACCCTTTAACTTTGTTCACATTTTGTTATGTTGTGGCATTGTGCTAAAAGAGAATAAATAAATAAATAAAGATTTTCCACAAACTTTCTGCTCCCAATACCCCATAATGACAAAGTGAAACCAGATGTTTAGAAATTTTGCAAATAAAATATTGTATTTTTTGGGTTTGATGCCACAAGGTTTGGACAGCTGGATTTTTGGATTTTCTGCCATTCTTCTCTGCAGATCCTCTCAAGCTCTGTCAGGTTGGACAGCCATTGGCTTCATGTCAGGGCTCTGTCTGGGCCACTCAAGAACATCCACAGAGTCGTCCGTAAGACACTCCTGTGTTGCCTTGGCTCTGTGCTTGGGGTCATCGCCCAGTCGGAAGTTGCTCCCATCTGCACACAGGCTCTTTGGAGCTCAGCCAGAGTGACCATTGGGTTCTTGGTCACATCTCTTACCAACGTCCTTCTCTTACTTAGTTTGGTGGGGCGGCCCAGCCAATAGCCTTCTGGCTATCCACATGATCTTTAAGCGAACTGCGACAAGCAGCACTGTTCTTTTTGGAGAGCGTGGCTTTCCTCCTTGCAACCCTGCCATGCAACCATTTTGTTCAGTGTTTTCTGATGGTAAAACTCATTAACATTACATTAGCCAATGGTTAAGAGGCCTTCATTTGCTTATAAGTTACCCCTGGGTTCTTTGTGACCTCGCAAACTAGTACATACAACACAACTCCTTGCCTCTTGAGTGTAGTCGTTTGGTTGGGTCGGGCCACTCCTGTGTAGGGTAACATGTCTTGAATTTCCTCCCCCATTTGTACACAATCTTCCTGCTGTGATTGGTGGAGTCCAAACATCTTTGAGATGGTTGTGTTAACCCTTTCGCATCTGATTTGAAGCATCAACACTCCTTTTTTCTGAGGGCCTCAGAAATCTCCTTTGTTCAATGCCATAAAACACCTTCACAAACGGTTGTTGAAGATCAGACTTTGAAGACCCCTGTCTTTTTAAATAAACAGGGTGCCACTAGGGAAAAAAGAAAAAACACACTGATTGGCATCCCCATTGATTTGAAAACACCTGGCTCTAATTTCACCTTTCAAATTAAACTGTAATCCTAGAGGTTCACATAACTTTTTTGCCACTGCACTAATTATGGTAATTTTCGATCATTTCCTCAGGTGATCAAGTAATAATATTTTGTCCTCATTTGTTTAAAACTGGGTTCTCGTTTACCTACTTTGTCGGACTTGTGTGAAATCTGTGACTTTTTTTTTAGATCATACATTTAGCGAAAAATAGAAAATTCTACGGGTTCACAAACTTTTAAGCAACCATGAATAGACAGAAGGGTGGTTGTCTTTATAAATCATTCATGTTTCCAGTCCAAAATGTATAAAATCTGTTTCATCACCTTCTCACTTATGGGGTATTATTGTTGTGGCAGATATGGGGAAAACCTTGAATTTTTTTGTATTTTTGTATTAATTGTTGTTTATATTGATAACACAAATTGTTTAATTTTATTTTAGTTGTGTGATTCATTGGTAGAAACTTAATTAATGCATAGAGAATTTTCTTTGGTTAACATTTATCAAATGAAATTTAAATGTTACTCTTATTATTTTACAGTAAAATAACTTGACAACTAAAGTACCGAAAAGTCAAAACAGAAAAAATAAATAATAAATGAACGTAATTGGGGCAAAAAAGTATTTCGTCAGCCACTGTTTGGGCAAGTGTTTCTCCTACTTAGAAAGATGATAGAGGTCTGTAATTTTCATCATAGGTACACTTCAACTATGAGAGACAAAATGAGAAAAAAATCCAGGAAATGTCATTGTAGGATTTTTAAAGAATTTAATTGTAAATCATGGTGGAAAATAAGTATTTGGTCACCCACAAACAAGCAAGATTTCTGGCTCTCACAGACCTATAACAACTTCTTTATGAAGCTCTTCTGTCCTCCACTTGTTACCTGTATTAATGGCACCTGTTTGACCTCGTTATCTGTATAAAAGACACCTGTCCACAGCCTCAAACAGTCAGACTCCAAACTCAACCATGGCCAAGACCAAAGAGCTGGCGAAGGAAGACACCAGAAAGAAAATTGTAGACCTGCACTAGGCTGGGAAGAGTGAATCTGCAAAAGGCAAGCAAGTTGGTGTGAATAAATCAACTGTGGGAGCAATTGTAAGAAAATGGAAGACATACAAGACCATTGATAATCTCCCTCGATCTGGGGCTCCACGCAAGATCTCATCCCGGGGTCAAAATGATCATGAGAACGGTTAGCAAAAATCCCATAACTACAACGGCTGGACCTGATGAATGACCTGCAAGAGAGCTGGTACCAAAGTAACAAAGGCTACCATCACAACACACTACGCCTAGAGGGAACTCATATCCTGCAATTGGCCAGGCGTGCCCCCTGCTTAAGCCAGTACTGTCCAGGCCCGTCTGAAGTTTACCAGAGAGCATGTTGGTATCCAGAAGAGGTTGGGAGAATATCATGTGGTCATATGAAAAACCAAACATAGAACTATTTGGTAAAAACTCCAACTCGTCGTTTTGGGAGAAGAAACTGCTGATTGCACCCAAGAACACCCAATATCTAAACTGTGGGCATGGGTGGAAACATCATGCTCTGGGGCTGTTTTTCTGCAGAGGGTTACGGAACGCTGATCTGTTTTTTTAATGGAAGAAATGAACGGGGGCCTGTATGGTGAGATTTTAACCAAAACCAAACCTTATTCCATCAGTGAAAGCATTGAAGATGGAACTGGCTGGGGCCCTTCCATCATGACCAATGATCCCAAACACAAAGACCACTTGGGCACGAAGGGAGTGTGCTCCGTAAAAAGCATTTCAAGGTCCCTGGATTGGCCCTATAGTCATTCTCCAGACCTCAGCCCCATAGAACATTTTGGTGGAGGGAGTTGAAAGTCCGTGTTGCCCCAAACATCACTGGCTCTAGAGGGGATCTTCAATGGAGGAATGGTCCAAAATAACCAGCTTCAGTGTGTGCCAACCTGTGAAGACTAAACGTTTGACCGCTGTCATTGATTGCCAACAAAGGTTATGTTACAAAGTACTTGAACTGACTTTTGTCAATGACCAAATACCTTATTTTCCCACCATAATGTTACAATTAAATTCTTTACAAATCCTACAATGTGATTTCCTCCTGGATTTTTTTTCCTCATTTTGTCTCTCATAGTTTGAAGTTAACTATGATTGAAATTCACAGAATTACAGACCTCTCTCATCTTTCTAAGTAGGAGAACTTGCATCATTCAGTGGATGATTTAATACTTTTTTGCCCCACTGTATTTACTTCATAATTCATGACAATTTGTTATATTGCATTGTAAAGTATTGTAAAGTATTGTAGAGTATTGTCACTATGTAGCACCTGTAAGCCCTGGAAGAACGTTGTTTCGTTTCACTGTGTACTGTGTATATGGTTGAAATGACAATAAATCCTATTTTGACTTTGACTTATTATTGACTGTCTATGAAAAAAATAACTGAATTAATTTCAATAAATGTAACTTGTAAATTAATTATAATTTGCTTTATATTCAGTGTTTATTGTAGGATTTTGTTTTTCAGTTGGAGTTATGAAGCCCTCACTGCCATGGGTTTTACATTACATTGTATTTTGTGATTTCAAGACATTTCATAAAGTTCTGAAGCAGTGCAGCAATAATTTTGACATTGTAGCAGAAACACTGATTTTTTTAAATGTTAAATATTATGGTAAATACATTTTACCAAATATTGCCAAGTTATTATTGCAGTAAAATTTAAAGTACTAGTGCAAATTGTTACAAGGATTTTTTTAAAGTGAAACCTACATGTTATTTTTTTCAGTGTATTTTAAGGCGGCATTTTCTTTAGCTATGAGAAACTGTACAGTAGATGTACAGTGTAATCCATCTGCCATAAAATATATCATTAAGGTATCCTGAAAAATGAAAGAAGATTGACCAAAAAGAAAATATTTTTTGCAAAGAATAACGCAACATTAACCTTGAAATTGAGTAAAAGTGAAAATTGGTAATATATATAAGCACTTTTATATTTTAATCTGGCAAATTCATCAATTGTACTATGTTAATTAATATTGAGGATTTAATTTTAAAAATTTCATAAAAAATAGAAAATAGTGTATAAAAAATAAATATTCTGCAATCCTACATCTTGAGACAATCTTGAGACGTTTTCTTATAGTCAGACATCTTGAGACATGTCTCGAGATGTCTTTCAGACCTATCTCACATGGTGATGGCTGGGTCATAATAAGAGTTGAACAGGACAGGGGGCCCTCCTCTCTCATCACATGGTGGCCGGTCTACATTTGGGCTGAAAACTAGTAGATTGTGGGAAATGCCGCTTGGGTTGACCACCAGTCTACCTAAACTTGCCAGCCCACCAGCGCAAGGGATAAGGGTCCCAGTTAGAACCCAATTGAGAAACACATCTTAATTTTGGGGTTACCATTAGCAAAGCCATGATTTGATGGTTGGTGGTTCTAGTCCTGACGGCCACAGCTGCCACTACTTGGCCTTTACCACAGATTGGTGTCTGCTAAAAGCTTTAAACGCAACGTAAATGTAAGTTGGCCAGTCATATAGCCAGTTAGCTCTCCAGCAGAAGCAGACCGACTCAACAATAGTAACACCTCATTGTTCAAGCACCGCAGGTCAGAGGAAGGACACTCCAGAGTAGCAAAAGGGTGTTAACTCATTTGGTGTCGTAAAAGTTCGCTCCTCAAAGGACGAAGGCGTCAAACAGTCTGAGATCTCATCAGCTCCCAAAGAGGAGCTGAAAGACGACAAGTCCTCTTTCAAGACTGCTTACAATGTGGACCACAAAGAAAACCACAAACCACCTAGAGAGATGGTCCGGCCAATTCTGGGGGTAATTGATACATGATGGTGGACTGGTACCACAAAAAGAAAGGAGTGGAACATTTCCAAATGCTTGCAGAACCCTCCCCTAACCAGGGGGAAAAGCGTCTCATTTTTGTCAAAGGATTGGTTGATATGAGAGCCCAAGCCCTGCCCTTTTTGAACCGGCGACAGCCTGGTTGGCGAAAACTTAGACGCCGCTCACCCCAGAGCTTACAGTAAGTAAGGCGACCTCTGAATCAGCAAACACACAAATGAACTTGAGTCACGCATTCATGCACACACAAAAACGTGCGACAGCCAGTGACTAACACAAACCCCAGACAGGTGAACTCATCCAGGTGGAAACGGAATAACACAAATCAAACAAAATTAATTCAAGGAAAGAAAAGAGTGTGTGTACGTGGGTGTGTTTATCCACAGATGGTGTGTGTTGCATCAGGAATGCACCTCATAAGCATATGCGTTTTGTTCACATCATTGGAATCAAAGTCATGCTAGCAAACCAAACAAACGCATCGATAACATCTTAATTCGCGTTCGTTGTTTATCCACATCTTAAGTTTTGACAGAACGACAGGCGAACCGAGGACTAGAATACCTTCTCCTACCTTTTCCCCTCCACACTGACGGGAGGAGCATAAGTTCTCTGGCACGTTGGCTACAGATGCTCTCAGAAAGCTTAGTCTGGCGAATAAATTTTACATTGCCGCCCTTACTCCAACAAATTTGAGAAAGATCGTATTCAGGTTTGCTTGTCCTTGAATTTGTTTAAGCGTTCATTCTTTCCGACGTTTCTAAGTTGTAATAAAGGCAGTGGAGGATTAAATAACGGAGGTAAATATTCAGCTTATTAGCTATTCTGTTAGCACGGTTCCAAGATATTTTGGTAGGTGTTAATGCTAGCATATCATTCGCTGAAAATATAGTGACACAAAATGGCAGGAAACTCTAAAAAACAAACACACTCTGATGCACACTCTATTTTGATCTTTTTACAAGCTCTAAGGGATCATAGTGGGGAAAATAGCAAAAGTATATGTTGTTCTGAATGGTTGCTTTACAAATCACCCAATAGGAAACTTGCAAATAGTCGCCCAATGTTATTGTATGAATCTTGCGATATCTGTTTTAATAATCCATTTCTAAATTGCATATATTTTTATGCCATTTAGCAGATGCCCTTATCTTACAACCTTTACTAATTTAAAGTCCAAGAAATTGTGGGTTAAGGGCCTTGAACCCAGAACCTTCTGATCCATAGTCCAGTACCTTAAAAGCAAAACCACCATGTCCCATAATAATGAAATATTTAAGATCAACGTCTTAAAAATGATCATGAATTACAGCGGGGCAAAAAAGTATTTAGTCAGCCACTGATTGTGCAAGTTCTCCTACTCAGAAAGATGGGAGAGGTCTGTAATTTTCGTCATAGGTACACTTCAACTATGAGAGACAAAATGAAAAAAAAAAAATAAAATCCAGGAAATCACATTGTACGATTTTTAAATCACTTTAATTGTAAATTATAGTGGGAAAATTAGCATTTTGGTCAAAAAAAGTTCACCCAGTATGTTTGTAATCATAACCTTTGTTTTGGCAAATCACAGATGTCACACGTAGTCTTCACCAGGTTGTCACACCTGTGCTGGTATTTTGGCGCCTCATTCTTCCCAAATGGCAAATCTCCTCAGAGCAGTGATTTTTTGGGGCTGTCACTGGGGCACACGGACTTTCAACTCCCTCGACAATATTCTATGGGGTTGAGTCGGGAAGACTGGCTAGGGCCACTCCAGGACCTTGAAATGCTATTGTGTGTTTACACCCAGCCTACCACAGTAGATATGGTTTTTCTTGGGATGCAACTCAGTATCCTTTTTTTTTCTCGTTGAGTTGTCCTATTTTGGTGTCATCTGACCCCTGATATTCTCCCCAAGTCCCTCTTCTGGATCATATATGGCTCTCTGGCCAACTTCAGATGGGCCTGACATGTACCTGGCTTAGCCTTGCAACTGCAGGATCTGAGTCCCCCTCTTGGGCGTAGTGGTTTTAGTGATGGTAGCCTTGTTTACTTTGGTCCCAGCTCTCTCGTCATTTCATCAGGTCCCCCCTCGTTAGTTCTGGGATTTTTGCCTCACCGTTCTCATGATCATTTTGACCCACGGTATGAATCTTGTGTGGACCCCAGATCGAGGGAGATTATCAATGGTCTTGTATGTCTTCCATTTTCTTACAATTGCTCCCACAGTTGATTTATTCACACCAACCTGCTTGCCTATTGTAGATTCACTCTTCCCAGCCTGGTGCAGGTCTACAATTTTCTTCCTGGTGTCCTTCAACAGCTCTTTGGTCTTGGCCATGGTTGAGTTTAGAGTCTGACTGTTTGAGGCTGTGGACAGGTGTCTTTTATACAGATAACGAGGTCAAACAGGTGCCATTGATACAGGTAACGAGTGGAGGACAGAAGAGCTTCCTAAAGAAGAAGTTACAGGTCTGTGCCAGAAATCTTGCTTGTTTGTGGGTGACCAAATACTATTTTTCCACCATAATTTACAATTAAGTTCTCAAAATTCTTTTTTCTCATTTTGTCTCTCATAGTTGAAGCGTACCTATGATGAAAATTACAGACCTCTCTCATCTTTCTAAGTAGGAGAACCTGCACAATCAGTGGTTGACTAAATACTTTTTTGCTCCACTGTATATAAGGACATACAAATATGTCATTTAACGTCAGACACTGGACCAATCAACGCTGTGGATCCACGAGCAGAGATGGGAGTTAAAGAGCGGAAGTCTAGGAGACTAGAGACTGTTGTAACTCGGTTTATGTGTTTAGAGGTTTGTTTTGTGTTCCAAGTTCAAGTTCCACGTGTTTGTGTCGATGACGTTCCTCTACTTATTTGTACCAAGCTGTAAATGGCATTCGTTAGCATATGTACCTGACCTATTGTAAGTAGTACGCCTTTGAACTGTAACAACCTGTATATTCTCTCTAATCTATAACTATATAAACTGGTTCACATTCTGTTTGTAAATTGGCTTTACAGCTGTAACCTACACCTGGTAACTGTGAATTTCCATAAAGTAAAAACCCAGTGGCTAATGGTAACATTCCACTCCTGTTTTCAGAGGTACCTCTGACACATTTACACAGTTTTCCTGTATTGTACACAGTGATGAATTTGAACCACGTATAACTATCAAAGTTTACATTTTGACTGTAAATTAGTCGTTTGTGATCATTTTGAACTGAGGTAAATGATGCTGACTCATCTGAGGTAAACTATTTTTCCCGCCTTCCAATAAGCCCCGCCCACACTGAAGCATCTCGCGCTCGCTCGTGCGTCTGGTCGGTATAAAAACCTAGCGCTGAGGCAAATCAGTTGCACGGCGCAGCCAGAGCCAGCAAGAGGAGCAGGCCGCGAAGTTTTTTCTTCTAATTAAAATTATTTAGAATTCTATCCAAAAGTGAAATAACTTTTTATTATAGCCTTGTATACGGTAGTCCGTGTGAGATTATGAGGCGACTGGTGTTTTGGGCGCTGTGCCTGGGGAGCGCCGTCGTGTGTTTGCCTCAGACTGCGAGAAAGAAGCGACAGCAGCAGCAGGTGCTGATGGATTTACCGCTGGACGAATACACCCCGCAGAGTGAGCCAAATAATTATTGTTCACACGTTTAAACACCTTTTTAAAATAGAAATAATTCCTTTTACAGCAAATCGACTCGATTTTTGAACTTTTAAACCGCTTGGAATTCAAATAACGGACCGTCTGCACCGTTATGGACCAATTTTCCAACCTAAAAGTTTAGAAAACGCAACGAAAGCGTAGCGAAAACGATGTAGGGTACATATTAACTTTTAAAGGGTATGTGCTTGTGTATTTTATATTATTGATGTAACTATTTCGCAAGAATGCTGAGTGAAATAGCGTGGGTTGCCAGATTGAGAACGTAAAGATCCATTTTTCCCCATTCACCCAATGTATTTATACAAAGTTAAATACTGAAACAACCGTAACAATCGGAATTAAACACATTTTACATCTATTTCACCCTAATAGGTGATACAGTAATTCATTTTTCAGGCAAACTGAGTCGAATTTTGAACTTTAAAGCAGCTGGAAATTTAACGGACCGTTTGCACCCTTTATTGTCTTATTTTCCTACTTAAAAAGCTTAGAAAACGTAGCGAAAACGTTTTAGAATTACATATTAGCTTTAAAAGGTTTGTACTTTGTCGTTTTGTACTATTGATTTAATTATTTCGCAAGATTTCTCAGTGAAACTGCGTGGGTTGCCAGATTGATTATCTAAATGATCTTTTTTTTCCCCACTTTTACTTTTTTATCTGTTACTGTAAATTGTAAAATATAGCCCTAAATGTTTGACTTAGTGTAAATTACAGAACACAAAATGTCACACAAAATTAACACATTACTAGCATAGTATATAAGCCCTAATTTTTTGGACCGTCTTTGTGAGAGAGAGAGTGGAAGACGAAAATCTGGCAACATAGGGCTCCCTTGTTAACGCGGTAGAGTTTATATAGAGATTATACAAAGTTATATATTTAAACAACCGAAATAATCGAAATTAAACAACTTTAGATGATACAATAATTAGTTTTACAGGAAACCGAGTCGAATTTGGAACTTCAAAACCGCTTTAAATTCAAATAACAGACCGTTTGCACCGTTGTGGACCTATTTTCCTACATAAAGTCTTATAAACTGTATCGAAAACGATTTAGAATTACGTATTATCTTTAAAGTGGTATGTACTTTGGTGTTTCACACTATTGATTTAACTATTTCGCAAGAATTCTGATTAAAATCGCGTGGGTTGCCAGATTGATCACCTAAACGCGACCGCTTAACGGTTTTCCTCACCATTTAACCCGTCTGTTAGCATAAAAGGTCAGATATAGCTCTAAATGTTTAACTTAGTTTAATTAACATCACACAAATGTGTTAATTTCACACAAAAATTAACACAGAACTAGCATAGTATGTGAGGCTTAATTTTTTGGACCATCTTTGTGAGACCGTTAGAGAGTGGAAAGAGAATCTGGCAACACAGCGGTCCCTTGGAAACGCGTTAGAGTTTGAGATTAGATCAATCGACATATTTAAACAACCGTAATAGTTGAAATTAAAACATTTTTAACATCTTAGATGATCCTAGATGATGCAGATTTTAATATTAAAAACAACAACAAAAAACAAATCAAGAACATAAAAGGACTGCACTCATGTAGAGTTGCCAGATTGGTACAACACCCTTCGGGGGGTTTTTGTCCATCCTTAGGTGGCTGTACGGAGAACGGGAGGTTTTACCGGGTCCAGGAACAGTGGGAACGCCCATATTTGGGCAGCACATTGCTGTGCACGTGCGGAGGGTCGGCGGGAGTCACCTGTGAATCCAAACCTGCAGGTGAGCCTCGGGAGAGATTCCTTCCTTCCTTTGTTCTGTCGTTTTGCGTTCTGCGCTGAATATCGCTGCCGCTTCCTGTCGCCGCAGCCGAAGAGACGTGCTATGACAAGTACAACATGAGGTCGTACCGTGTGGGCGAGACGTACGAGCGGCCCAAGGACGGCATGATCTGGGACTGCACCTGCATCGGCTCGGGCCGAGGGAAGATCAGCTGCACCATCGCCAGTGAGTCCTAACGCGCCGACGCTGACGCTAACCCGACCCGTCCTTCACTTTGGTGTGCGCGGGTGTGTGTGTGAACGCTTTTCTCCTCTGCCCCAGATCGCTGCCATGAAGGCGGGCGCTCGTACCGCATCGGCGAGACCTGGACTCGACCCCACGACAGCGGGGACTACATGCTGGAGTGTGTGTGTCTGGGAAACGGCAAAGGAGAGTGGACGTGCAAACCCGTGGGTGAGAGGCGTCCTGTTCCTTCATCATCATCCTCATCATTATCACTGTCAGAGCTCATTATCTGAATGACAGGCAGCGGTTCAGATAGCCAGAGCTCTGTGTCCATTATTCCCTGTGGGAGAAGCCCTACCTCGCTCCCAAGTCTCCCTATCTGTCACTAGCCCTCGTGTGTGTGTGTGTGTGGGTGTGTGCTTGTTGTGTTGTATGCTTTTTGCAGTTGTATGTTTTGTGTGTGTTTGTTTTTTTGTGAATATGCGTCCTTGTGTGTGCATGTGTGTGTATGCACGTGTATGTGTATCTCATGTTCTGTACATGTTGCTGTGTGTGCGTGTGTGTGTGTGTGTGTGTGTGTGTTATTTCCTGTTCCTATAATGAATCGTGAATGAACACAAACTGCAGGGACATGGAAGCTGAAGGTAGAGCTAAACTGGACACACACACACACACAGGTTCAGCCTGCACCCAGCAACCCCATGTTCTCAGTACAGACCGGTACAGGAATTGTGGGAGATTCTGGGAAAATAAGATCAAAGTTTAAACTCACTGCAAATAACCACAGAGCAAAAAAAAAAAAAATCAATTAGTATGACGTCTGATCACCCTAAACTCTCTGTTGCAAACTCACTGTGTGTGTGTGTGTGTGTGTGTGTGTGTGTGTGAGCTATACTACATAATTTAATAATCTAAGTATTTATTCTATTTTACTGATCTTACCCGTTATTATATATTAAACTGTTTTGTTTTAATATTTGCTATTTTTATTTATATTATTATTTATTGAGTTTATATATGGTATATGTGTGCTTTTTATTGTACTTTATTTTATTATTATTTATTTTCATGTTTGCAGTTTTTTATTGATATGTTACATTATGATGTTTTAAACAAAAAATCTTTTTTTTAATTTTACACGCTTTATATATATATATATATATATATATATATATATGTGTGTGTGTGTGTGTGTGTGTGCTTTATTTTATTTAATTTTATATAATTATTCTATTTAGTTATTAATTATTTTTGTATTTTATATTATTTATTAACATTAACATTATGTGTGTTTTTCTTTATTTTATTACATAATTTATTTTTCTATTTGCTATTTTTTATTATATGTTATACAATTGTTTATTTTCTTTTATATACTATATATACATATTGTAATTTATATAACAATATATAATTATACTACTTTCATTTATATATTAACCTTGTAAGTTTTATTTTCTGTCATGTATATTAAATTATTTTATTTTATTAATTTAGTTTTTTAGTAATCTAAAAGATTTATTTATATTAATATAGTTGCTTTGTTTTTAAATCTGTTATTGTTTTAGGTTATTTTTTACTTAAATTAATCACCTTCCATAAATGAGAAAAAATAATTAATTAATGATTAAATAATGCACAAATAATTATAATTGATAATGCATTTATTTTTATTATTAGTGTAAATATTGCAGATTTTACTCTGTTATGGTATTTGTATTTATTTGAAATAATTCGGTTGTTGTTTTGAAGTTAAAATCTATGTATCCTAAATGATTCTCTGTGATTTACTAGTTGACGTTGTGGGCGGAGTTTCCTCCATTGGTGTAGATGGTGCTGCAGATGTTTACGTTCTAACCCGATTTCTCTGCCTCAGCCGAGCGGTGTTACGACACGTCTGTGAGCACGTCGTACGTGGTGGGGCAGACCTGGGAGAAATCCTATCAGGGCTGGATGGTGGTGGACTGCAGCTGCCTGGGAGAAGGGAACGGACGCATCACCTGCACCTCCAGGAGTGAGCCATATAGCCCGACTTACAGCTGAAAGCATTAGCAACATTACATTCAGTAAATGACCTAATGATTCACTGAATCAAATACTGACCTGATGAACCACAGAGCCAGATGATTCACTAAATCACACATCCTGATGAACCAGAGAGGAGCAAATGATTCATTGAATTAACTACTGACCCTCTGTGTGAGAGAAAATCTGGGTCATGAATCAGTGATTCACTGCATCAAACACGGACCTGATTAATCAGAGCCAAATGATTCACTGAATCAAATACTGACACTCTGTGTGGGAGAGGAGAGAATCTGAACAAACAGAGGCAAAAGATTCACTGAATCACACACTGACCTGATGAATCAGAGAGGAGCAAATGATTCACTGAATCAAACAGAGAGCAAAACGATTCACTGAATTAAACACAATTTTTTCTAAATTAGAGAGGAGTCAAACGATTTATTGATTCAAAAACTGACCTGATGATCCAGAGAGCCAAACGACTCACTGAATCAAACACAGACCTGAAGAACCAGAGAGTCAAATGATTCTCTGAATCAAACTCTGATCTGTATTACTGAATGAGTTGATTCACTGAATCAATTATGAATGTGTTCAATCAGATTAGTGTGACTTTTAGCCAAATGATTCACTGAATCAATCACTGTCTGGGTGAAACATAGAGCCAAATGATTCACTGATTCAGACACTGACATTAGGAATCAGAGAGGTGCGACTCTTAGTCACAGCCAAATGATTCACTGAATCAAACACTGTCCTGATGAGCCATAGAGCTACAAAAATCACTGAATCAAACACTGACTTTCTAAATTAGAGAGGAGCCAACCGATTCACTGAATCAAACACTGACCTGATGAATCAGAGAGGTGTGATTTGCTGAATCAAATATGATGTGTTTTACCAGATTTGTGCGACTTTTAGTTACAGCCAAACGAAGCACTGAATCAAATCCTGTCTTTGTGAACCATAGAGCCAAATGGTTCACTGAATGAAATTCTGACTTTTCTGAATTAGAAATGAACAAATTGATTCAGTGAATCAGTTCATTCAGTTTAGTCAAGAAATCAGTCTGTTTATGATGTGATCGTATGCTTCACCGACCCAAACACTTACCCATGGTTCCCGGCTTCCTCCAGACCGCTGTAACGACCAGGACACGAGGACATCGTACCGCATCGGAGAGACCTGGACCAAGAGGGACACACAGGGAAACAAGGTGCAGTGTTTGTGTACAGGAAATGGGCGTGGTGAATGGAAGTGTGAGAGACACACGTCTGCACAGAGCAGCCCCGGTGAGAGCCTTTAGTATGACATCATCATCATCATCACATCACAATCATACTCCTCTAACAGCGTCTGTATCCTCTCCCGTACAGGTACGAGGACGGCCGTGTCCACTCAGCTCAGACCCGTCACTCAACAGATCAACGTCCTGCCTGAGCTTGAAGACCTGGGCGCGTGCAAGACCGGATCAGGCATCTTCTATCACAACGGGATGCGCTGGGTGCAGATGCAGGGCAGCCAGCAGATGGTGTGCACTTGCATGAACGGAGGCACCAGCTGTGAGGAGTGGGGTACGTCCAGAGGTTCGGATATCAGAGAGGATCTCAATAACCTGAACCAGGGTCTAACCTGTGTGTGTGTGTGTGTGTGTGTGTGTGTGTGTGTGTGTGTGCGTGTGGCGTGCGCAGACGGTCAGTCTCATGTGGTATGGCGGGAACTCGAAGGGTCAGCCGTGTGAGTTTTCCCTTCATTTCACGGCGGCAAAACACACTACTCCTGCATCTCTGAGGGTCGGACCGACGGCCAGCTGTGGTGCAGCACCACCTCCAACTACGACACCGACAGCCAGTACTCTTTCTGCACCCAGAGGAACTGTGAGTCGAGCTCGTGTATAGCTCCTGCATCGTAACTGAATGACTTGCTGATTCAAACGATTCACTGATTCAAACACTGACTCACTGAACAAGAGAGATGAATCATATAACTGAACGATGCACCGATTCAAACACCGACTGAATGATAAGGAATCAGATCATAACCAAATGATTCACTGATTCAAACACTTGACTCACTGAACAATAGGGATGAATCTTATAAACGAACGATTCACTGGTTCAAACACAAACTTACTGAATGAGAATGAGTCAAATCATAACTGAACAATTCAATGAATCAAACACTGACTCTGAACAAAAATTAATCAAATCAGAATTAAATGATTCACTGATTCAAACACTGATTTACTGAACGAGAATTAGTCAAATCATAACTGAATGACTCACTGATTCAAATACCGAATCATTGAACGAGAAAAAAACCCGAATGATTTGCTGATTCAGATACCACTAATTCCAACAGACTCACTGAACAAGAATTAATCAAATCATTACCAAATGATTGACTGATTCAAACACTGACTCACTGAATGAGAATGAATCAAATCAACCTGATAATTCACTGATTCAAACACCCGACTCACTAAATGAGAATTAAACACTTCATGACTGAACAATTCACTGATTCAATCACTAACTCTGAACAAGAGAGATGAATCCTATAAAAGAGCAATTCACTGATTCAAACACTGTCTCACTGAACAAGAATAAATTGCATGGTAACCAAATGATTCACTGAATCCAACACTGACTCACTGAAATAGAACGGAATGACTCTTAGTTATGCTGAAATGATTCACTGATTCAAACACTGACTCACTGAACAAGAATTAATCAAATCATACCCAAATGATTCACTGATTCAAACAGTGACTCTCTGAACAAGAGGGATGAATCTTATAAAAGAACAATTCACTGATTCAAACACTGACTCACTGAATGAGACTGGAACGACTCTTAGTTATACTCGAATGATTCATTGATTTAAATACTGATTATTAAAAAAGATTCACTGATCAAACAACGACTTACTGAACGAGAAAGGACCGAATATTACTTCTACTGAAATAATTCAATTTAAACACTGACTCGCTGAACAAGAATAAATTGCATTGTTACCCCAAACGACTCACTGAATCAAACACTGACTCACTGAACAAGAATGGAATCACTCTTAGTTATGCTGAAATGATTCACTGATTCAAACACTGACTCAGTGAACAAGAATGAATCAAATCAATACCCAAACAAATGATTCACTGATTCAGATACTGACCTCAAAGAAAAGGAATTCACTCTCATAATAAAAATGATTTTGTAATTAAAAAAAACTGACTCACTGAATAAGGACAGTAATGACTCTTAAATATGCGAAATGAATTCAGCGATTCAAACTCTGACTCACTGAATGAGAACGACTCTTAGTGATGCTATAATGGACTCCCTGATTCAAACACTGGCTTACTGAATAAGACAGTAGTGGTTTTTAGCATTAGTGAAATGATTCAGTGATTCACACACTGACTCACCCAACGAGTATGGAGTGACTTTTAGTTATACTCAACGATTCAGTGGATTCAAACCCCGGAAAGTCCTGAATGAGAACGGAGCACCTCTCATTTCTTGGGCGTGATGGTGAACGACCCGCGGCGGGGGAACTCGAACGGTGCCCTGTGCCAGTTCCCGTTTTCCTGTACAACGGGCGTAACTACACGACTGCACCCTGCACCGCGGACGGGCGGAGGGACAGCATGAAGTGGTGCGGCACCACACCAACTTACTACGACGAAGAGCAGCGCTACGGCTTCTGTCCCATGGCAGGTACGGGGACTCTCTCTTCAATCACTCACACACACACACACACACACACACCCTGTCCTCGTGCCTTTTAACCGTCCTGACCTCCATCCCGTCCCGCAGCTGAACGAGGAGGTGTGCACCGTTGAACGACGTCAGTACCGACCCAACGACGATGGGGGAAAACGGCACGACACCCTGGCGTCACATGATGCTCTGCAAGTGGCCTGGGTAAAAGGGCGGGGCGAGTGGAGCTGCATCGCTTACTCCCAGCTCAGATGGTGCCAAGTGCAAGCCCTTACAGCTTAATAGACGTGGCACCGTCCACCACTGTCCTCATCCCTCACTCTGCGTGTGTGTGTTGTGTGTGTGTGTGCGTGTGTGTGAGACGTTCCGTAGATTCAGTGTGTGGTGGACGGAACACACGTATGAGGTGGGGTCAGACCTTCGATAAGCGCCACACAGAGGGATTACATGATGAACTGTACCTGCTTCGGTCAGGGCCGGGACGCTGGAGATGTGACGCCATCGGTGTTGAGAGCCTTGACGTGCTGCGGTATCGCCGCGCGGCCGCGTGGTATGATGTGCCCCAGGGTCCATGTAAAAGGTCATGTTGTTGTTGGGGTCTCAGATCAGTGTCAGGAGCCCGAGAAGCAAAGCCTTCAAACAGATCGGAGAGACGTGGGATAAAGTCATCCGGGAATCAGGACCGCTGCTCCTGCCTCGGAAACACAGCATCGGAGAGCTGGCCTGTGAACCTCTGGGAGTCCACCGGTTGTTAGACGCGCGCACGCACACACGCACGCGCGCGCGCGCGCCGCACGCACGCACGCACACTCTATCTGCCGTATCCTCATCCTCGTGAGAACGGGGTTGGGGGAACAGGGGAAAGAGAACTCGAACTGACGCACGCACGCACACGCTAGCAACCCACAAGTGCGGGTGCGCGCACACACACACACACACACACACAACACACTGCACATTCAACTTCATAACATGTGTTTCTTTTTTTTTTTCTGTGGAATTAAAATGGGACAAATAAATATAGATAAAATGCTTAAAATCAGTTCTAAAAATGTTAATACGTCGAATTATGTACATTTACAATAAATAAAGAAATATAAATACTTAAATGTAATTATATATTTATTTTAATAATATAGTTTTTTATTTAATTAAAATGATTTTTTTTAATTAATTATAAGCACTTTAGTAGTCTAAAAATGTTAGTGTGAGGTATGATGTAGAAGACGAACAAAACAGTGCGTTTAAATGGTTTTATTTAGTAACTAATTTTTAATATGACATTATAAAATGTTGTTAAAATATGGTTTATATAGATATAAAATGCATACATAAGTAAATAAACAAATTACGTAAATGCATTTTTCCTACTGAAGTTTTAAAAATTTCCCTAAAACATTTGGGATAAATGATCTAGGAAATAAAACCAATAAATAAAGGCATAAAAATCACACTAACTTATTCCAGTTATTCATTAATTTATTTATTATTTAATAAAGGGTTCTAAAAAAATGTTAACGTGGAGTGAAAAGGGGAAATAAATGCATGCTGCTTGTTTATTTCAATATTTAAAGTTGTTGAAATAAAAAACGTTCTTAAAAAACAAAAACTATATGTAAATGAATATATTAATAGAAAGAACTGACTATTACATTAATAAGTGTTTAAAAAATTAGTTTTTTTTGTAAAATATTTAATCAAAGTTTCGTATTACATGTAATAATGTAAAAAATGTTTTTTTTTTTCATATACATATTAAATAAATAAGTTAAATAAATGCATAAAAAAATTAGTAATTTAGTATTACATTTTTTGCTATAGTTCTAAAAATATTAATTGTGGCAGATGATGAAGAAATAAATAAAAATAAATGAATGCATAAAAACGTAACAAATGAATTTAAATATTTAATAACAGGTCTGAAGTGTTAATGTTGGAACGAAACGTTTTGTTTATTTGTTTGTTTAAATATTTAAAGCGGTTAAAAGATGATGTTGAAAAATAGAAAAAAAACTAATTTAAAAAAATCAAAGTTCTAAAAACAAAATGCATAAATAATATAAATACATAGAAAGAACCTGGTTACCCTTTGCAGTTTATTTAGTCTGTAACATGGAATAATGTGGGAAGGTAAATACCAACAAATGTTTAAATTAGTTTTGCAAATATTTAATCACAGTTTCTAAAAAATGTTAGTACATGTTTTTGTTAATTACTAAATACATTTATTGATTTATTTGAAACAAATATTTTATAACATTTTAAAAGGCAATATTTAAAATGAGTTACTAAACAAAGTTAGTGAATATATTTATGCCATTTATTTATTGTTTTTTATTGACCTATTTTACATTTACAGCGTATCGTTTCATTTTAACATGAAATAAAATGTGAAAATAAATACAAATTAATGTTTAAAACTTAGTTCTAAAATGTCTTATAGGTATTAAAATTAAAATGTTTATGTGGGATAGTATGTGGATTAAGACGCAAAAAATTAAATTAAATGCATTAAAAGTAATCGCATACGTCAATAAAAACAACAGTAAACATGCATAACAAATATTAATTTATTAATTCATTTCAAAGCTTCCTGTGAAATTCGGTTTAATATAAATAAGCACAATTTAACATCTCTAATTCAGTTTGGCGGATAATGGCATAAGTTTGTAGACAGTAGGGAAGTAAGAGTAGCTGAGTGTGAAGTGGGGTGCTGACATGCCCCAGCGACAGGGAGTGTGATGTGGGCCTACAGCAGGGGCGCAGCTCCAGGGGGCAGCCTCCAGGTGAAGAGCCTGTGTACCGAGGCAGGGTCTTTGCGGGACCTTCAGCCGGAGCTGCTCTGGGTTGCTTGTGTTACATTAATGATCCAATCACTGAATCGTCCAAGCTTCCACTCTCCGGCTCTCAGACGGACTCTGGACCGCCGGTCACTGTGGAACGCCAACGGGCTCAGAATCCAACATGTAATAAATGGAAACGATTAACTAACAGCTAACTGAAACGAATGGGAAAATAGCGCAATAAATAAATCAGGCTTCTAGTTTAAATATTTATAAATATAATGTAAATCCTATGTAAAATTAATTCATTCATTATTGTAAGAATAATTTGTAAAGACAAATACATAATAAAATAACAATGGTTTAAAGTAAAATGTTTTATTAATTAATTAATTCTTTAAATACGTAGTTATAGGCAGCATGGGATGGAACATGTTAAATAAATATAGCGTTTAAAATTAAATATATAAATCTTTAAGTAGGATTAACTGTGAAAATAATTAAATTAATTTTTAAAATAAATTACTTAAATATTTCATTAAGTTGTTAAAATGTTTACGTGTAATGATGTAGAAATACACTTATTTTGATTTAAAACTTTTTTAAAATGCATTTAATTAAACTTAAAAGATTAAGTAAAATATACACAGAAAGAATCAATCCAACAATTCATTAAATTATTATTATTTTTTTTATATAAGAATAAAAGTATTAGTAAAAATATACATAGAAAGAATCAATCCAACCCAGAATCGATTCAAAAATGCATTTAATTCTTATTATTTTTTAAATGAGGAATAAAATATGAAAATAAATAAACAAAAATAATGAATTTAATAAACATAACATTTGGTAAATTAAATCAGTTTCTTTATTTAAAAACATTGAATCAAATTCCATGTTAAAAATAAATGTCATCAATTAATTTTGTATATTTATGTAATTATTCATTTTGTTATTTCATTGAAATAATTTAATTAGTAATTAATTTAAGTATTTAATCAAACTAGTAAACTTGTTAATGTGTCTAAAAAGTGTCTTAGTCTGAATAAAAAAAAAGAGAAGTAATAAATATGAAAGCAGCTGAAAACTGAACTGGTCTGTGTCCTGTTACTCATCTTCATTCTTTTTTTTAAATAGTTCCAGTGCGCGTGATCATCACAGAGACAGGAAACCAACCCAACTCGCACCCGATCCAGTGGACTCCACCCTCCACCGCCCACATCACCCAGTACATCCTCAAGTGGAGAGTGGTGAGTATGTACGGGGGGGGGGGTAGCAGAAAGACAGCAGTAAAGAAGAGAAGAGGCTCTTTTCTTTTTTGATTTGCTTTTTACTCTCTCTTTGCATGATTTTCTCCCAAGTTCTTATTGTTTTCTTTCTTTTGTTTGTTGCTTATCTCTAGCTTTTTGTTTCTTATTTCCTACCTTGTGGTACCTTGTTCCTTTTCCTTGAAGGCACCGGTGCTCTAACCTCTCTCTGTGTGCTTGGTTTTTGTTGTTTTTTTTAGAAAAACAGTGGGACGGGTTGGAAGGAGGCGACGATCCCGGGCCACATTAACTCTTACACCATTTCGGGTCTGAGGCCGGGTCTGACCTACGAGGGCCAGCTGGTCAGCATCTTACGTTACGGACACAGAGAGCTCACCAGGTTCGACTTCACCACCTCGTACGGATCGCGTAAGCTCCTCCCACCGATTCACGTTTGACCTGCCGCCACTTAGCTTGTGTGCATGCATAGGTGTGTCACATGACTCCTCCCTCTGTGCTGTGCTGCAGTGGTACCTACGGAGGGTGTAACCACTCAGCCCGCCCCCGTGGTGGACACCTCAGAGTCCGTCACCGAGATCACCTCCAGCAGCTTCGTCATCTCCTGGGTGTCGGCCTCGGACACCGTGTCCGGGTTCAGGGTCCTGTACGAGCTCTCCGAGGACGGGGCCACGCCCAGTGTCATAGGTAAGTACCGAAGCACCCTCAGTACGGGGTACGGTGGAGCCATCTGCAGGAACCAGAGGGACATCACAGCTCTGGGAGGAGAGGGAGGGAGAGGGTGAAGAAAGCCACACAGGTACATTAGTGCAGGAACAAGAAGACAGAGAGAAAAAAGGAGGAAACAATTAGGCAGCACCATCGAAAAAGCTCAACTAATAGAGAACAAAAACAAATATGGAGAAGAAAAACAAAGAAAGGCTGAAAGAAGAACAAAAAGTGAGAAAGATGAAAGAAAATGTAAAAAAACATGAGAAGAAAAATTTGTTAGAATAGAAAAGAAAGAAAGGAAGACAGAAATTAAAATAAAAACCAAAAAAAGAGCAATAAGAAGCATAAGAAAACAAAAAAGGAAAAAACAGAAAATAATGAGGGAAAAGAAGACCAAGACAAAAAAAACAGTAAAGAAAAGGGGAGAAAGAGGAAAAACAAAAAGAAGAAAAAAGAAAAGAAATAAAAGATGAAGGAAGAAGAAATTAAAGTGAAGGAAACAGAGAAAAAATTGATAAGATGAGATAAGAGATAAGATGAACAAGAAATGGATGAAAGATGGAGAAAAGAGAACAAAAATAAAGACAGGGAGAAAGACAAGAAAAAAAATGAAAAAAGAACAGGACAGGGAGAAAAAAGAACAGAAGAAAAACAATCAAAATAAACAGAGTAAAGAAAAAGGGGCAAAGAAGGAAAGAAGAAGAAAAACAAAAGAAACAGTAAAGAAAAAGTGACGAAAGAAGAAAACAAAGAAAGAGAGAAAGAACAAAAGAAAAACAACCAGAAGAAATGCATGTGAAGGAGAGAAAGAAGAAATACAGAAGAAGAAATAGAAAAGAGAAAAAAGAAAGGAAATAAATAAAAGACAAAAGAAGAGCAAACAAAACAAAAAGAAGAAAACCAAGAGTAAAAAAGGAAAGGAAGAAGTAAGTTATAAAATAAGAAAGAGCAGAAGAGAAATAAAGGAAAGAAAGGCTAGAAATAGTGTAAAGAAAAGTGTAAAAAAGAATCAGACTTGCAGGTAAAGAAAATGCAGATCCAGATCCAGATGTGTTGTTGTTTGTTCCAGATCTCCCCCGCACGGCCACATCTGTCAACATAGAGAACCTGCTGCCGGGCCGGACCTACAGCGTTCAGGTGTACGAGGTCCAGCCTGAGGGAGGCCCCAACCTCATCCTGACTACCACTCAGACCACCGGTGTGCATCTGTCTCTCACACTCACACACTCACTCTCACACACTCACACACACAGTCACTCACACACTCACACGCGCGCACACACACTATATCATGCAGCACCTGATATATATATATATATATATATATAATCTGAGCGTGTGTGTGTGCGTGCGTACGTCTGTGCGTCTGTGTGTGTACCCACGTGCCCGCGCGCGCTCTTTCCTCAGCTCCGGACGCTCCCACGCAGCACAGGGTTACAGACGTAGGAGAGACGTCCATCGTCATCTCCTGGACCCGACCCCAGGCTCCCATCACCGGTAGCTCTGCTTGTCCCTGTAACCATGGCGATGCAGCTCAGAGGTAATCATTCATCACTAACCCCGTCTCCGCCTGTCTGTAGGTTACCGCGTGGTGTACACCCCGTCCATAGAGGGCAGCAGCACCGAGCTCATCCTGCCTGATTCGGAGACGTCGGTGACCCTGGCCGATCTCAGACCCGGGTCCCGCTATAACGTCACCATCTACGCCGTCGAGGAGAACCTGGAGAGTGAACCTCTGGTCCTGCAGGTCAACACGGCCGGCCACCTCCAGCCTGGTCAGTACAAACCCACTGGCATCCCCGGCATCGGGTTCGATTACATCAGGGGCTTCGGATTTACCCGCTTCATCACAAGCAGCGGCAGGGCCCTTATATAACACCAAAGGAGGAGGAGCCTCAGACTAGGAACCATCACTTATATACAGAACTAGGTGAGATTAGAAAAAATAAAAGGAACATCAAAAACAAGATGAAGAAAAATCCAACAGAAGATGAAGAAAGGAAAATGAGAAAAACAGCAAGAGGACATAAATGAAGAAAGGAAAATGAAAAAAAGGGAGAAAGAAGTGATATGAAATGAAAACATAAAGGGAGAAGGGAAAAAAGAGAAGAAAAAAAACAAAGAAAGGAGGACAGGGAAAAATGGGAGAAAAAGATGGGACAAAAGAAAGCCCAAAAAAAGGGAGAAAGAAAAAGAAAAACTTAACGAACGGAGAATAAGAAAAGAAAAAAAACTACAGTAAGAAAGAAAAAAAGAAGAGAAGAATATAAAAGGGAGAAGGATAAAGCGTTACATACAATGAAAAGAGTAAAGAAAAATTAATAGAGGCAAAAGATCGGTAAACAGTAAAACAAAAAGAATAAAAAACAGAAAGACAAAAATCAAATGTGGGTGAAAAGAAAATTATTAATACAACAATAAGAAGAGAAGACAAACAAAGGAAAAGAGAAAGAAAAATCAAGAGAAGATGGAAAAAAAAGAAAACCTAAGAAAGGGAGGAAGAAAAAAAAAGGAAAATGATAAAAGAAAGAAGAGAAAATAAGGGAGAAGGAACAAAGAAGAAAGAAAGGAGAAAAATGAGAAAACAAATGTGGGGAAAATGGGAAAAAGAAAATAAAAAAAAAGAAGAAAATAAAACAAAGGATGGAAAAGAAAAAAGAGAAGGAAAAGACAGGCAAAGGAAAAAAGAAGCAAAACCAAGAAAAATCAAGGAAATAAAGATTACAAAGGAAGAAATAAAAAAAAAAAAAACAAAGAAAGGAAAAATAAGAGCCAGAAAACACAAATAACGGGGAATGGAAAAAAAGGAGAAAGAAAAAGTGAGGAAAAAATAAAGACAAGAAAAGGAAGAGAAGAAAACAATGAAAGGGAGAAAGAAAAAAGGGAAGGAAAATTAAGGGAAGAAAGTAAAGGGAGAACAAAAAAACGAAATAACAAAGAAAGGAGAAAGTAAAAATATGGGGAAAAGAGTAAATAAATAAAAACTGAAATATAGTGGGGCAAAAAGTATTTAGTCAGTCACTGATTGTGCAAGTTCTCCTACTTGGAAAGATGAGAGAGGTCTGTAATTTTCATCATAGCTACACTTCAACTATGGGAGACAAAATGAGAAAAAAACATCCAGGAAATCACATTGTAGGATTTTTAAAGAATTTAATTGTAAATCATGGTGGGAAATAAGTATTTGGTCAATAACAAAAGTTCAGCTCAGTACTTTGTAACATAACCTTTGTTAGCAATGACAGAGGTCAAGCGTTTCCCGTAAGTCTTCACCAGGTTTGCAGGAAAGAAGGGAAAAGAAAAGAAAAAAAGCAGAGAAAGAAAGATGCAAAGTAAATAAGAGAAAAACAGCAAGAGGACATAAATGAAGAAGTAAGAAAAGTGAAAGAATAAAGAAATCAGTAAGAAAATAATTTAAAATAAAAACCTTAAGAAAGAATAATGGAACAGAAGGTGATCTGTTATTCTTTTGTTAGTCCGTAGTTAGACGGGGGTACGAGTGGGTTATACCCGATCTCTTACCTGTGTGACTCTGCCCCCCCAGAGGAGGTTTCGCCCCCGACCGACCTGCAGTTCTACGAGGTGACCGACGTGAAGATCGCCATCACCTGGACGGGCCCTCCCAGCGAAGTGTCCGGCTACCGCGTGACCTTCGAACCCGCGTCGAAGGACGGGCAGTTCCACAGGCCGCTGACGCTCCCGGTCACGCCCAACGCCTACGCCGAAATCACGCACCTGCAGCCGGGGACCCTGTACCGCTTCCACGTGTACGCCGTGCACGGAGCCGCCGAGAGCCAGCCGCTGGTGGGGCAGAAATCGACCAGTAAGAGAGACGTGTATATAATATAAGAACACACACACACACACACACCTATATATGCCTATATACATGTGTAACAGAGTGTTTGTAACCCTGCAGAACCCGACGTCCCCACAGACCTGCGCTTCCCCGAGGTCACCGAGGACACCGTGCTGGTCATGTGGTCCGCCCCCCAGGCCACCATCACCGGCTACCGGCTTTTCGTCACATCTGAGGACTCGGCCTCCCCCAAGCAGGTCAGGATCCGACCCGAGGAGACCCAGTACACGGTTCAGAACCTGCAGCCCGACACGGCCTACACCGTCACCCTGCACTCCGAGCAGGGCACCGCCCTGAGCCAGGGAGTGTCCGGGACTGTCACCACCAGTGAGTCCCCGACTGACCGGCCGCCCGCCCGCCAGCGCTCGTGCCGCGGCACTAGCACTAACACAACACGGCGATAACAAAGCACAAACAAACACACATAAGTTAACCGTCAAAACTGCTTCCTACCTACCTATCTGTTTTTTTTCCTTCTTCCACTTTTTGCTTCTCTTGTTTTATCCTTATTTTTTTTTCTTTTCTCCCTTTCTTTGTTTTTTTCTTATTTCCTACTCTTTTTTTCCTTCCTTTCTTTGTTTTTTCTTATTCTGCTTTTCTCCCTTAACTTTTCTTTCCCTTTTTATTTATTTTTCTTTATTTTCCTTCTTCTTTACTTTTCTTTTCTCTTACTTAGTTTTCTCGTCTTTGTCTTTTATTTAAAGTCTGAGCTTTATATTGAAGTCTTTCTCCATATTTTTGTATTGTTCTCCCTTTCTTGTTTTTTTCTCTTCTTTCTTTTCTTTGTTTTTTTCTTCTCTTATTGTTACTTCCATACTTATTTTTCTTCTAGTTATTTTCTCGCTTCCCTTTGTTTTTCCTTTTTCTCCCTTTTCTTTGTCTTTAGCACTTTTCCCTTCTTTTTCTTTTCTTGGTTTTCTTCTTTTCTTTGTTATCTTTATTTCTTTTCTAATTTCCTTCTTATTTACCTTTTTTCTTTCTTTTTGTTTTTCCATTTCTATTTTCCCTTCTTATTCCTTTTGTTTTTTCCTCAGTTTCTCCACTTTCTTTTCCACATTTTTCTTCCCTTGCTTTTCTTTCTCTTCTACCTTTTCTTTTCCCTATTTTATTTTGTCTTTCTCCCTTCTTTTTTCTCTTCTTTTTTTCATTTTTTTTGGTTTTCTTTCTTCCTCTCTTGTCTTTCTTTATTTTTCTTCCCACTTCTTTCCAATTTCCTTTCTTTTTTTCTCGCTTTTTGTTTTTCTTTTCTTTTTCACTTTTTTCTCCTTCCATTCTTTTTCCTCTTGTTTTTCTCACTTCTTTGTTTTTAATGACTTTTTCCGCAGTCTGTGTTTCCTTTTCTGCCTTTTTATGCTCTTGGTTTTTCTTCTTTTCTTTGTTTTCCTTCTCGTCCTCACTTTCTTGTTTTTCATTCTCTTCTACTCTTCCCTTTGCTTTTTATGTTTTTATTTTTCCTAGTTTGATTTTTTCTTTAGCATTTTCTCTTCCCCTTCATTTCTTCTCTTGTTTTTTCATCTTTGTTTTCCTTCTTCATCTGCTCTTCTTTTTTCCATTTCTTTAATTTTCCTTTCCTATTGGCAGTTTTTATTTCCTTTTCCTGCTCTTCTTTTTTTCTTTATTTTCTTCTGTGCTATTTTCCCTCTCTTTTTCAGTCAGTCCTCCTTTTCATTTTCCCACATTTTCCCACATTTCATTTTCATTTTCTTTTGTCCCATGCTTGTTTTTGCTGCTCTCTGTTTGTCCCTGGGGTAGTTGGTGCCCCCCTTCTCGCACCTCCTGCCCGCGCGGACGTGTTTCTCCGGTCCTCTTAACTAGCCCTCCCTCTCTTTGTTGTTGTTTTTGTTATTCTTTAGCCGTACCTTTCGGTAACGCCCCCCGGGTTTCCACCGATGTGACCGAGACCTCCATCATCATCACCTGGACTCCGGTGCCCCGGTTCAGTTATAAGGTAGGCATTGTTCCGCTGCCTCCGGGCCCTGAAGCCTCACGCTGCCTGGTGTTTGTCTGAACCTGTGGCCGTCCTTTGTTGTGTGTCCCAGATGTCGGTGAAACCCAGCCAGGGGGGCGAGGCGCCCCGGGTCGTGACCTCAGACAGAGGGAGCATCTACATCTCGGGGCTGACCCCGGGAGTGGAGTACACCTATAGCCTGCAGCCGCTGCATAACGGCCGCAAGCAGGGCCAGCCCATCACTCGGACCGTGGTCACACGTAAGCTCCGCCCCTTCTCTCTGTAGCTCTGCTTAGATCTGTGACGCACCCCGACCGATCCGTCTCCTCCTCCTTTCAGCTCTGTCTCCACCCACCGACCTGAACGTCCTCTCGAACCCCAACACGGGCGACTTGACCGTACGCTGGCGCCCCACCACCACCCCCGGTACCGTACCTGACCTCCCCCTTCTTCCCGTCCATCTCTGTTTCTATCTCGACCTCACCTCTGCCTCTGATTCGTCCCGTCAGACATCACGGGGTACAGGTGCACCTGCACTCCCACCGGCGGCCAGCGGGGGAACTCTCTGGAGGAAATTGTCAGGGGCGGCAAGACCTCCTGCACCTTGGAGAACCTGAGCCCCGGGGTTGAGTACAACGTCAGCGTGTATGCCGTCAAAAACCACCTGGAGAGCGAGCCCGTGTCTGCTGTGATCACCCAGGGTAACACCCGCCCCCCCCAACATCACCTGTACACACACACACACACACACACACACACACACACACAGCATCAGCCTACTCAAAAAGAGCGGGTGAACAAGCAAGAGAAGAAATAGGAAGGAATAAGGAAAAAGAGGACAAAAAGCAACAAGAATACAAATAAATGGAGAAAAAAGAAACCAGTACAAGAAGGGGAAAAAAAGGAATGGGGAGGGGGGGAGAATAAATGGAAAGTGATGAGGAAAAAAGAACAAGAAGAAAAACAAAGAAAAAGTGGACAAAAATAGAGAAGAAAAGGAAAGGGATAAGGAAAAAAGAGGGGAAAAAATGACAAAAAGAGAAGAAAAACGAAGAAAATCCAAAAGAAAAAAACCACAGAAAGGTAGAAGGAAAAAAGAGAGGGAAAAAGAAAACTAAACAGAAGAAAAACAAATAAAGGAGAAGAAAGAATGAAACAAGAGAGCAGATTGAGAAATAAAAAGGAATAGAAAGGAGAAATAAAAAAAGAAAATATCAACAAAGTAATGAAGAAAAAAGAAGACAAGAAAAATAACCAGACAGAATTGGAGAAAAAAGGGAGAGAAAAAGTCAAGTCAGATTTGTTTCTATAGCGCTTTTTACAATGGATCCAATCCCAAATTGAGCAAGCCTAGGGCAACAGTGGCAAGGAAAAACTCCTTAAGTGTTATGAGGAAAAAACCTTGGGAGGACCAAGACTCAAAAAGGGTTACCCCAAAACTCCTTGGGCGGCGTAGATGATAAATCTAAAAGCGAACTATACTAATTTATCTAAACTAATAAGTCATTGAGCCAGTAGTTCAAATAAAAAGTACCAATATGCGCCTCGGCATTTAAGTAGTCCGATACACAGAGTCACTCCAGGGATCGGAGTCTAAAGCAGGAAAATTTAAGGAAAGTCGTGGCGGGCACTTCCGTCCCCCAAGATAACCGGGGGGAGGAGGGTGAGGGTTATGCCCTCTGGTGGGCCGGGTATGGTGGGGCTGGAGCTGCATGGACCGAAGCAGTTGAGTGAACGCTGCACCGCAAGATGAACATCCATTTGTGGAGCTGGAAAACGGGTAGACCGGAAGAACACAGCTCGGAGTGGGAGAAAGAGAAAAACAGAAAATGTAAGTAGTTATTGGTTAAGAGCACAGTGTCTTTAACCAATCACTGATGATACCAAGTGTAGAATGAGACCCGGCAGCATTATTAGCTTAGCTATAGCAGCATACTAGAAAGAGGGAGAAACGGTAGGTAACTACAGCCAAAGAGGGATCACATGAGACATTGGCAACCCCACGAGAGGCGGGGCAGATGACAGCAACCCAACGTCTCTGATTCACCATAAGACTCTTTGCCTATGACCCCCGCTCTGCCTTATTCTAAGGGCAAGGATGCCAACAGTCAAGATCACGAGACCGAGAAGCCAAGTGCAGCCCGAACCGCCCACTCGCACTCCCGGCTAGCGGGGACAAGGGCAGGCAGGCCAGACATGACTCAGACTCCGACCCCCAGTGACCAAGCCATGAATCTGGTCTAAATGTATTCAAAAGCCGGGTAAATAAAGTATGTCTTTAGCCTAGACTTAAAACTTTGGGGGGTTTGTCGAATCTCAAACAATAGTGGGAAGTTTATTCCATAGGTGGGGGGGGCAATGTATGAGAAAAGCTTTCCCCTGCTGTGACGTTTTTAATTCTGGAAACTAAAAGAAGTACTGACCCTGCGAACGAAGTAGACGAGTTGGGGATGTAAACTCTGAGAGGTCACTCAGATAATGTTGGGCCAGGCCATGAGAAGCTTTAATAAGTATAAGAAAGTATTTTTTGTAATCAATGCGGAAGTTGAATGTGTAACCAGTTGCAGTGTGATAGAAAGGAGTGAATGATCAAATTTTCTAGTTCGAGTTAGCACTTGGGCAGCTGCGTTCTGAACTAACTGAAGTTTATTTGTAGATTTACTAGAGCATCCAGTAAGTAAGGCGTTACAGTAATCCAACCTTGAGGTTATAACCGCATGAACCAGTTTCTCTGCATCATTAAAAGAGAGGATATTTGTAAGTTTAGGGATATTATGTAATTGAAAGAAAGCAATTCGAGTGATGCTGCTGATGTGCGCGTCAAGGAGAGATTGGAATCAAATATGACACACACACACACACACACAAACACATTACATATGAGACAATAACACAAGAAACCGACAAAGAAAAAGAAAAAACAAAGAAGCGGAGAAGAAAAGATAAAAAGATAAGTGAAGAGAAGAAAGAAAGGAAGGGAGAAGGAAAACCAAGACCAGAAAAAGTTGGGGAAGCCTTCCCCTAACCCTCCCCTCTCTCAGAGCGGTGTGAAAAAGAAAAAAGAGTGATGGAGCATTAATGAATCTGAGCTAATGACTAACTAATGAGCCGTGTGATTCAGACTTGATTCTGTTATTAACCTGACATAATCATGTTGAAGATTCTTATCTCTCTCTGTAATGTGATTGGTTCTAATGATCCTAGTAACTGTCCAATCATCTTCTGTTTATCCCTGTAGGAATGATAATGATAACAGTGCATGTGAGATTCTGACTTTAATCCTTTAATCCTAACCCGTGTCTCCACACCGACCCGCTCCAGACGTGCCCAAGGTGACGGACCTGGGTTACCAGAACGTGACCGACACCAGCGTGGGGATCACGTGGAGGCTCGCGAACCACGCCTCGGTCACGGGGTACCACGTCACGGTGGTGGCAGATGGACAGCGGGTGCCCCTGTTGGAGGATTCGGTGGATTCATCCACCTCCTTATACACGGTTAGGGGCCTGGAGCCGGGCGTGGACTACCACATCAGCGTCCGGACTCTCACCGAGGACGGCCAGGGTGAACCCGCTACCATCACACAGAGAACACAAGCCGGTCTGATTCCATTCAGTAAAGCCTCAGCGCTCATGGGAGGCCATGGGGGTCAGAACCGATAGCCGATTCTCTCTCAGCGTCTCTGTGCGTTTTCTCATTCACAGGCGTCCCCTCCCCCACCAACCTCAACTTCGGAGAGGTCGGACCGGACTCCATGAGGGTCTCCTGGACCCACCCGGGGGTCCGGCAGTCCGAGATCAGCCGCTTCGTGATTCGCTACCACCCCAGCCGCAATGATAACGACGTGCAGGAGGTCAACGTGGGCGGAGCCACCAGCACCATCCTCCTGTCCAGTATGCTCCTTCATTAATAAATCCAATAAAAAGAGAATGTATTTTATATAGATATAAAAAGAAAATGTAATAAAATAAAACATAAATCGAACAGAAAATGTAATTAAAAAGAGTGTATGAATTAACATAATATTAATAATCTGCATTCCATAAAATACAACAATAATAAAGATAATAATAAATACTATAGAAAATACAATATAATTTTGTTTAAATAATAAATGTAATAAAATAGAGAATATTTAAAATCTTACATATAATACACAAAATGAAATAAAGTCAAATAAATAACTTATATAATAAATAAAAAGAGAACATAACTAAATAGTAAATAATAAAAACAACATAGAATGCAATATTTAAAACAGATCATTTACAAAATAGTACATATAATTCAGTTAAATAAATAAAGTAACATCACGCACATAATAAAATAATACCTGTATCTAATGTAGAAAATGTAATAAAAATGAGCCCATAAATGAGCATCATTTTAATAACAGTAAATTCAATAAAATTCAATAAAATGTACATACAGTACTAATAAAGATAATGATAAATAAAACAAAATATAAAAATGTACATAAAATACAACAAATAAGACATATAATAATAATAAATAAAATAGAAAATAGAATATACTATATTGTACTATATGTAATAATTCAAATAACAAATTTAATAAAATTTAGATCATAGATCAAATGAAAAATCATAGATCAAATGAAATCAAATAAAACGGTGACTAAAGTTCTCCGTTGCTTTGTGTTGCCGTACAGACCTGCTGCCGGTCACCGAGTACCTGGTGAGCGTGGTGTCCGTGTACGACGAGAGGGAGAGCGCCCCGGTGACGGGCAGGCAGACCACCAGTGAGTGCCGGACCCTTTCTCCTAACCCCATTCACCTGTTAGAGTTCTTGCAGTGAAATCTCTCTCTTTTTTCTGCCCAGCGCTCGACTCTCCCACCAACCTGGAGTTCTCTGACGTCTTCACCAACTCCTTCACGGCGCACTGGGTCGCCCCGCGCGCCTACATCACCGGCTACAGGCTGGTCTACCAGCCGTCCACCGGGGGGCGCCGACAGGAGGAGCGCCTGCCCCCGAGTCGCACGCGCTACACGCTCAATAACCTGCAGCCCGACGCCCTGTACACGCTGCACATCTACGCCCTCAGCGGTGGGAAGGAGAGTCGCCCGCTCACTGGCACGCAGGCCACCGGTGGGCGCTCTTAAACACACATACACACACACACACACACACTTCAGTTAGTGACTCGCAGTCTAATAAAACAGTGGAATTGTTTTAGTCTCGGACGCTCCCACTGACCTGGAGGTGACCTCGTCCACCCCGACCAGCATCACCATCTCGTGGGACGCCCCTGCCATCCCAGTGCGCTACTACAGGGTCCAGCACAGACAGACCGGTCAGTGTGTGTGTGTGTGTGTGTGTGTGTGTGTGTGAGTGAGTGTGAGACTGACTGGTGCTTTGGTTCCCTCTACTGCAATCAGCCCAAATACGGTTCTTCCGTTTCTTTTTCCCTCAGGAACAAGCGGCAATGATATAGAGTTCACAGTGCCGGGTACAGAATCTACCGCCACCATCAGAGGCCTGCGCCCGGGCACCGACTACACCATCACCGTGTACTCAGTAACGGGCAGAG
The DNA here is from genome assembly GCA_025084515.1 of Ancistrus triradiatus. Classification (NCBI taxonomy): domain Eukaryota; kingdom Metazoa; phylum Chordata; class Actinopteri; order Siluriformes; family Loricariidae; genus Ancistrus; species Ancistrus triradiatus. Next base: position 97,807 of record JAJAGP010001324.1, read on the forward strand.
GAGACAGTCCAGCCTCCAGCACGCCCACCATCATCACACATCGAACCGGCAGCCACGGTACAGATACAAAATGGAACATACAGACATACATATTTCAATATAAAACACACAGAACCTGGAGCAGTTCCGCCTATCCAATACAACAACTAAAGATACTGTTTACTACCCTAATAATAATAATAATAAAAGTACATTGTAAATAATGTTAAGAGAAACAAAATAATACAAAACAAAAGAACACTAGAAATACTAGTAGTATTAAAAGTAATAATGATAATAATAATAATAATGTACACACACACACACACACACACACACACACATATATATATATACACACATATACATACAGTGGGGCAGAAAACTATTTATTCAGCCACTGATTGTACAAGCTCTCCTACTTAGAAAGATGAGAGAGGTCTGTAATTTCCGTCATAGCTACACTTCAACTATGAGAGAGAAAAAGTAGAAAAAAAATTCAGGAAATCACATTGTAGGATTTTTAAAGAATTTAATTGTAGATCTAGGTGGAAAATAAGTATTTGGTCAATAACAAAGTCAACTCAATACTTTGTAACATAACCTTTGTTGGCAATGACAGAGGTCAAACGTTTCCTGTAAGTCTTCACCAGGTTGGGACACACTGTAGCTGGTATTTTGGCCCATTCCTCCATGCAGATCTCCTCTAGAGCAGTGATGTTTTGGGGCAACACGGACTTTCAACTCCCTCCACACATTTTCTATGGGGTTGAGGTCTGGAGACTGGCTAGGCCACTCCAGGACCTTGAAATGCTTTTTATGGAGCCACTCCTTCGTTGCTCGAGGCGGGGTTTTGGGATCATTGGTCAGAGGAGGTTTTTGGCTTAAAATCTCACGATTCATTCTCCCTTAACACGGATCAGTTCGTCCTGTCCCCTCTGCGAAAAACAGGCCCCCAAAGCCATGACGTTGCCTTTCCACCCCCATGCTTCACAATAGGTTATGGCGGCAAACGTCAGAGTGTTCTAACCCGAACCTCCAAATAACGCGAGTTGGAGTTTTTAAACAAAAAGTTCCTATTTTGGTTCATCGCCCACCGATATTCTCCCAGTCTTTTCTGGACATACATAATGCCTCTGCCAAACTTCAAACGGGCCCGGTGTACTGGCTTAAGCAGGGGGGCAACGCCTGGCACTGCAGGATTCCCTCTCGTCGTATGGGTGGTTATGATGGTACCTTTGTTATTTTGGATCCCCCAGCTCTCTGCGGTCATTCATGCAGGTGCCTCCATGGTAGTTCTGGATTTTTGCCTCACCTTTCTCATGATATGTTTAACCCAGGGATGGTGATCTTGCGGTGGCCCCAGATTGAGTGGAGATTAAGCAGTGTGTCCGTATGTCTTCGGTCAGGGGGGGTGGTTTCTACATTGGCTGCCACATTGAGTTACAATAGTATTCACACCAACCTGCTTGCCTATTGTAGATTCACTTTCCCACCTGGTGCAGGTCCTACAATTTTCTTTCTTCCTGGTGGTTCCTCACAGCTTCTTTGGTCGTGGCCATGGTTTATTTGGAGTCTGGCTTGGCTTTTGAGGCTGTGTACAAGGTGTCTTTTATACAGATAAACAGGTCCAAACAGGCCATTAATACGGTATACGAGTTGGGAGGACAGAAGAAGCTTTCCTAAAGAAGTTACACGTCTGTGAGAGCAGAAATCCTTTGCTTGTTTGTGGGTGACCAATACTCTATTTTTCCACCATGATTTACAATTAAATTCTTTAAAATCCGGCAATGTGATTTCCTGTTTTTTTTTTCCTCATTTTTGGGTTCTTTCATAGTTGAAATGTCTAGGCTGAAAATTACCAGACCTCTCTCAGCTTTCTAACGGAGAAGAACTTGCCCATCAGTGTCCTGACTAAATCTTTTTTGCCCCATATACACGTGTGTGTGGTGTTGTTGTGTGGTGGTGTAAATACATGTAAATGTATCGTATATGGAGAATAAACATATAACCAATAATCCAGGTACCAAGTTCACACCCTGTAAACTTTGATTCTTCTCGTCCTCTCCCAGCGTCCCATCTCCGTCGTCTAGACGTGAGTGATATTCCGGTGATGGCAACCTGACAATCCGCTGGAGTCCTCTCAGGCCCCCTGTTCCCCCAGACCTGTGTCCAAGTTCACCAGGCCTATCTTATCCCCCTTCTTAAAAAATAATCGTCGAAGAAAGTCACTCCCCCTTTCCTTCTTTCATTTTCTCCTCTTTCACTTCTGGCCCGGCCTTTCCTTGTCGTTCCTCTAATCGTATGAGTATTTAATAATCGTAAACAGTAATCTATAATGAGTAATCTGTAGCCATACATCTGTAGACAGTCATTTGTAATCAGTAATATGGTTACAGTGTCTGTAATTCATTAATCTGTATCAGTAATCTGTGACGTAACCTGTAAATCGTATCTGTAAATAGCAGTATCTGTAAGACATAACCTGTAAATATTAATCTGTAATCATAATCTGTAGACGTATCTCCTTAAACAGTAATCTTAAAGTATCTGTATCAGTAATCTGTAACAGTTAATCTGTAGACGATAAGCATAGACACGTAAGCTGTATCAGTAAATCTGTAGACAGTATCAGTATCTTGTAGACATTAAATCTTGTAATACAGTAATCAGTCATCTGTAGACAGTAATACAGTACTCTGTCGACAGTAACCTGTAATCAAGTAAATCTGTAATCAGTAATCTGTAGACGTAACGTGTAAATACAAGTAATCTGTTAACATAATCTGAATCATTAATCTGTAATCGTAATCAGAATCTGAGACAGTAATCTGTAGACAGTTACCTGTATCATCCATCTGTAATCAGTACCTGTAGACAGTATCGGTAGACTATCAGTAACCTGTCGACAGTACGCAGTAATAATCTGTACGACAGTAAAATCAGTATCTGTAACAGTAAACCTTGAATCGTAATCTTGTAGCAAGTATCTGTAAACAGTAATCTGAGACAGTATCTGTAATAGTAATCTGTAATCAGTCATCAGTGAATTCTGTAGACAGTTAATCTGTAACAGTAACCTGTAGAAACAGTAACCTGTAATCAGTCCTCTGTAATCAGTAACCCTGTATCAGTCATCTGTAATCAGTAACCTGGTCACGTATAGTTGTAGACATTTAATCAGTAACCTGTAGACAGTAAATCAGTACCTGTAGCATTAATTTGTAGACAGTAATCAGTAACCTGTAGACAGTAATCATTAATCTGTAGAAGACAGTAACCCTGTAAATCAGGTAAACCTGTAGACCGTAAGCTGTAAAATCATAAACCGGTAATCAGTAACCTGTAGAAGTAATCATAATCTGTAGACAATAACCTGTAATCAGTAATCTTAATCAGTAATCTGTAGACAGTAAGGCTGTATCAGTACCTGTAGACCAGTAATCAGTATTTGAAGACAGTACCTTAATCAGTAATCTTAACAGTAATCTGTAGACAGTAATCTGTAGACAGTAATCTGTATACAGTAGTCTGTAATCAGTTATCTGTAATCAGTAATCTGTAGACAGTAATCTGTAATCAGTAATCTGTAGACAGTAATCAGTAATCTGTAGACAGTAATCTATAGACAGTAAGCTGTAATCAGTAATCTGTAGACAGTAATCAGTAATCTGTAGACAGTAATCTGTAGACAGTAATCAGTAATCTGTAGACAGTAATCTGTATACAGTAATCAGTAGCCTGTAGACAGTAATCTGTAATCAGTAATCTGTAGACAGTAATCAGTAATCTGTAGACAGTAATCTGTAGACAGTAATCAGTAGCCTGTAGACAGTAATCTGTAATCAGTAACCTGTAGACAGTAATCAGTAATCTGTAGACAGTAATCTGTAGACAGTATTTAGTAATCTGTAGACAGTAATCTGTAGACAGTAATCGGTTATACTGGCGCGTGATTTGGGACGCTTCTCGGTCTTTAGATCAGACCCAGCTGAAGGTGACGGGACTTCCCTCTACGGCCGAGTACGTGATCCGACTGAGCGCCTACGGACCTGAGGGAGACAGCTCCCCGCTGGAGGCCCACAGTCAGAGAGCGCACACCCCAGGTGGGTCCCTCAGCCCATACCCCATACCCAGAGTATAACCCATTTTATTCATTTAACGCTCCTCCCCTTTTTAAGTTATCCCCGCCCCCACCAACATGGCCTTCCACAACGTCGGCCCCTCCTCCTTTGTGGTGGGCTGGACCCCAGCGGGGGTCAGGCTGAGCGGCTACCGCGTGATCGTCTCTCCAAAAAACAACTTGGCACCCCCTAAGGAGATGAACGTGGCCCCGGACTCTATGCAGGCCACCATCACAGGACTGCTGGTAAACCCAGACACGACTAAGGGAATTGGTAACTTCAGGAGTCCCATAATGAGGTTTGCTATTAACCCCGTCGTGTCTGTGTCACTAGGTGGCGACGGGGTATGACGTGCACGTGTACGCTCTGAGAGATTCGGTCAGCAGCGCACCACTAACTGGAGAGATCACCACGGCTGAAGGTCAGTCCCTTACAGAAGAACTAGTATAAGAAGATTAGGAGTTTTGCATGTTCACCCACATTCCATACAAGTGGTGTCCCAGTGTGACTGAGCGAATGTGTGCTGCCGGTTAGGCCCCGGCTCCGCCCCCAACTTTGAAATGAACTAAGCAGATATGAACATGAATAAATAGTAATAATAATATTAAAAAACCGAAATAATAATAATAATAACATTAATAATAAAAAATTATAATAATAATCATAATTATACAAGAATAATAATAACAATAAAATAATAATAATTAAAAACTAAGTTGTAAATACTATTAATAACAATATAGATAAAATAAAAAAACTTAAGATACTTAATTACTATTAAAAAACTATTTATAAATGATATTCATAAAAACAAAATGATCAAAATACTTAAAATAATGTCAACTGCTAATAAATAATAATAAAAACAAAAAAACAGATAAAATATTATTAATATTAATAAATTATAAATAAAAACAAACTAACCAAAAGTAAAAATAACGCATAGTATTAGGACTAATAACAAAAAAACTATTAATAATAACAGTAGCAATAACAAAAATAATAAAATACTAAAAATAGTATTACTAACAATGACAATAATAACTAAAACTAAAATACAATTATTACTGCTACTAATACAAACAAAAATTAAAAACTAAAAAAACATCACTAGTGCTAATAATAATAACCCAACATAATAACAATAATAATAATTATAATAATAATAACAAATAAGAATAACAGAAAAGAATAGCAATAATAAAAAATAGACTAATAATAATAATAATAATAAATTAATTATAATGTATATAATAATATATATATATATATATAATATAACTAATTACTACTACTGATAAACTAACAATAATAACAATAAAAAACAATAATAATATTAATAATAATAATGATAATAAAAACAACAGCAAAAAAAATGGAAAAACTACTACTAATAAAATATTATAATTAATAATAACAATAAAAATAAAACAAACAACAATAATATAAAAAAATGAATACTGTTACTAATAATAATGAAAGTAATACCAATACCAAAAAATAACAGCCATAAAACCAAAATACTACTAGTGCTAATAATAATAATAACTCAAAATAACAATAATAATAATAATAATAATAATAATATCAGCAAAATAAAGGAGTAATTAGTAAGGAGAAAATAGCAAAAATGAAAAATAAACTAAATACTACTTGAGATTAAAAAAAACAACAAAAATAATATCAATGATAATGATAATAAAAACAACAAAAAATAAAAAAATGGAAAAATGCTACTAATAACAAAATATGAATAAAAACAAGCAAACAAATAACAATAGCAAAAAAATAAATACTATAACTAAGAATAATGAAATAAAAACTATAGGAATAAGAGAAAAGAATAGCAAAAATAAACAGCAAACTAATTACCACTACTGATAAAGAAACAGTAACAGAAATAATATCAATAAAACAGTAATAATACCAATGATAATAATGGTAATAAAAACAACAACACAAAATAAAAAATGGCCAAAAATACATCCAAAATACAACTCATGAAAAATAACGAGAATAACAATAAAGTAATAAAAAGATAATGACAAAGACTGAAATGTAGAAATGGAAGCCGGATCTTTTGCTCACACAGATATCAGCCCGCCCCGTCGGCCCCGCGTCACCGAGGTAACCGACACCTCCGTCTCCTTGATCTGGCGGGCCAAGGTGGAGCCGATGACGGGCTTCCTGATCGAGGTCACACCCTCCACGGGGGGCCAGCCGGTGGTGAGGAAGACTGTTCCTGCAGAGCATCGCAGCGTTACCATCACGGGTCAGGAACCGGTCGTCATGAAGGACTTACAGACCATACAGGGCAGGGGGCGCTGTCATATGCCGTGTGTCTTATGTTACAGGCCTGCAGCCGGACGTGCTGTACGACATCGACATGTACACTCTCAACGGGGACGCGCGCAGCGCCCCCTTCAGCATCACCGCCCAGACCGGTACCAAACACGCGCACACACACACACACACACTCACACCCATGTACAGACGGCGATATAGAAGGACCCTAACTGAGGAGGGGCGTGTGTGTGTGTTTCTACAGCCCGCCCGACCCTCCCAGCCCCCAGAAACCTGCAGTTCACGTCCCTGACCCCGTCCTCCATCTCCTTCAGCTGGCAGCCCCCCACCAGCCGAATCAGCGGCTACTACATCACCTACGAGGAGGCGGGGTCTACCAGCCCACAAGAGCTGCTGCCACGCCCACACGCAGGCTCCACCTATGCCACCATCACAGGTACGCACACGCACACACACATCACACACACACACGCACGCAAACACACAGTCTGTTATTGTGCTCAGAAGGCCCATGGTACAATGTATGATGTCACAGGTCTGAGACCGGGCACCGAGTATATCATAAAGATCAGCGCCATCCAGAGCACACTCAAGAGCCTGCCTCTGATTGCCAAGGCCAGGACACGTGAGTGTACACACACACACACACACACACACACACACACACACACACGCATATCTGTATCTATATCCATATCTATTCAGTTGCACTACATCCACCCAAACTGCTCAGGATCAGGTCAGATCAGAAGCTCCAGGCTGTGTCCCAATCTGTTCCCTCCTCCCTACGAAGTGCACTTGGTCTTCAGGGATTCTTATCAGATCCCCTCCATTAGTGCACTACATCACCCATAATGCGCCAGCAGCTTACGTAACGCAACCCACGCGATACTGCCGTACGTACCATGCATCACCGTTAGCCGCTCGCTAGCTGTTAGCATTTTGCTAGCGCTTAGCCTCGTGTTAGACTAGATTCTCGTTACCTCTGGTTAATGCTTAATCTTATTTTAGCCCTTAGCCTCTTATTAGCCTTTAGCTCTCGATAGCCTTTAGCCTCTCATTAGCAGTTAGGCTCTTTTTAGACCTTAGCCTCTTATTAGCCAGTGGCTCATGTTAGCCTTTAGCCTCTCATTAACACTTAATCATGTGTTAGCACTTAGCTGTTGTTAACCTTTACATAATATAACACTTATATAAAATAACCTTGTTATTTTAGCCCTGAGCCTCTTGTTAGCATTTAGTCTCTCATTAGCTCTTAGCCTTATGCTAGCCCTTAGCACTCGCTAGCTTTTGATCTCTAGTTTGCATGTTAGCCTCTCATTAACCCTATAGTATTGTTAGCCTTTCGCCTCTCATTAGCCCTTAGCCTCTTGTTAGTGCTTAGCCTCTCATTAGCCCTTAGCCTCTCGTTAGCGCTAAACCTTATGCTAGCCCTTAGCTCTTGCTAGCCTTTGATCTCTAGTTAGCATGTTGGCATTTAGCCTCTCATTAGCCCTTAGCCTCTTGTTAGCACTTAGCTTCTTGTTAGCCCTTAACCTTATGCTAGCCCTTAGCTCTGGCTAGCCTTTGATCTCTAGTTAGCATGTTAGCCCTTAGCCTCTTGTAGACTTTAGATTCACGTTAGCCCATAGCCCCTTAACACTTAGCCTTATGTTTAATGATTAGTCTTGTTTTAGCCATGCCTATCTTGTTAGCTTTTTGCCTCTTGTTAGCAGTTAGCTTCTTTTTGAGACCGTCATTAGCTTATTATTAACCACTGTTTAATACTTGTCGTTAGCCCTTAGACTGTTGTAGTCTATTATTAGCCATTAGCTTATGTTAGCCTTTAGCCTCTCATTATCAGTTAATCTTGTGCTAGCCCATAATCTTTTTTAGCCTCTCATTAGCTCCTTGTTAACATTTAGACTTGTTAGCCCTTAGCTCAAGTTGTCTATTAGTCTCTTGTAGCGTTTAGAATCTCGTTAACCCTTAGAACATTGTTAGCGCTTAGCATTTTTTCATTATGTTAACTCTTACTTTTTGTTAGCATTAGTGGTTTGCTAGCCTTCAGCTCCCGGGCAGTCCTTAGCCTCTTAGCTGTAACGTAGCATTCCACGATGGAACATGTAACGATTTGAGACAGCCCCTGTAATGCGGACCTGCTTTTTGCGTTTGGCTCGGTGCTGCCCCCCGCTGGCCGCTAGCGCCGCTGCAGTGTCTAATATATCTTGATTTTCTTTTGCCGCTTCGCTACTAATGCCAAACGCCTGTTCTGCTCTCAGAGGAGACGACGGAGTTTCCGCTCCCCGTGCCCCCCCGCACCAACACCTACGACCGTCTGGACGTCCCCGAGACGGACCACCTCGGCAACGCGGCGCGTCCCACGACCCGTCCGAGCGCGGGCCAGGGCCTGGAGTACAACGAATACGCCAAGCCGTCCCGCGCGGGCCAGATCCTCATCTACGTGCCCGCCCCAGGCCCGGACGGGTCCCGCACACCCAGGGTGGTGCAGGTGAGCGACAGGAACATTGACGGTCTGCTCTTTCCAGAGAATAAGACGGGGGCGCCGCAGGAGGCCCAGACCCAGACCACAGTCACCTGGAAGCCGTACCAGCAGAGCCAGGCCTACCTGGTGTCCTGCCACCCCATCACCCACCGCCAGGAGAAGATGTTCCAGGTGAGTGCCCATGGACCCAGACCTAACGGACTGTAGGGGGCGAGCTCAGAAATCTAGCATTATGCTCCGTGTGTGTGCCTTTGTGTGCCCCCAGTCGCGTGTTCCTGCCACCTCCACCAGCGCCACGCTGATCGGCCTGACCTCGGGAGCCTCATACCGTGTCCTGGTCGACGCCCTGAAGGGTGCACTCAAGCACAACGTCCTCAACGAGGTCGTCACCGCCAGCAACACAGGCAAACAACAATTAAAAAAAAAAATCAATCAATCACCCAATAAGTGAAGTAGCGCCTTTTGACCAGCAGATGTCTCTGTCCCATCAGTCCCAGAGCATCCCCCGGGCGGAGCCGACACCTGCTACGACACCTTCACGTCCACCTACCATAACGTAGGAGACGAGTGGGAGCGCATGTCCGACACCGGCTTCAAGCTCTGGTGCCGGTGCCTGGGACTGGGCAGCGGACACTTCAGATGCGACTCCTCCAGTACGTACGGAAACCCCCGGTGCTATTATGGTACGGCGGATCCAAAGACCGCCCGGCCGCTGACGTCAGGGTTTGTTTTCTCCTCTGTACAGAGTGGTGCCACGACAATGGGAACAACTACCGCATCGGAGAGAGGTGGGAGAGACGGGCCGAAAACGGGCACCTCATGAGCTGCACCTGCCTGGGCAACGGCAAGGGCGAGTTCAAGTGCGAACCGCGTAAGTACCGAACTCTTAAGTACCGGTACAGACTGGTGCACAAGTACAGGTCTAAGCACCGAGTTCTTAAGTACCGAAATCCTAAGTAGCGAGTTCTTAAGTGTAGCTCTGAGTGCCAAACCGAGTTCAGATCAAGTACAGCTCCAAGTATCGAAATCTTAAGTACCAAATTCTTATGGCTCTCCAAGTTCTGTACTCTTCAGTATTCGTGTTCTGAAGTACTGAAGTTTGTGTGATTTATTTCCAGACGAGTCGACATGTTATGATGATGGTAAAACGTATCACGTGGGAAACCAGTGGCAGAAAGAATATCTGGGAGCGATCTGCACCTGTACCTGCTACGGGGGGCAACAGGTACGGACTCACTCACACACACACACACACACACACACACAGATTACATGTTCAATCCCTGCGTTTGTGTGTGTTCCAGGGTTGGCGGTGTGAGAACTGTAAGAAGCCCGGTGCCGAGATCAGTCCGCAGCTCCTGAGGCCGGTCCGATACGGGCCCGCCGGTAACGTGGTGAGTCCAGAGCCCAGTGCAGGGCAGTTCTGTGCATAAGTGCTCCGTAGAGCCCGCCGCTCACCCGCCCCCTCTCTCCGCAGAACATCCAGTGCCCCATCGAGTGCCTGCGCCCGGAGCTGCTGGCCGACGCCGTGGCCCATCCCAACCCCCGAGAGTAACCCCTACAGGACACGGACTGTACTCACATCACACTCATCACAGCCCCGCCCAGTGGCCCCCACAATCACCGCTGCTGCTTCTCAGCCAATCAGAGAGGCCGAATCGAGGCTTCCTTCAGCTCCTGATCAGCCTTCGTCAGTGTTACCAAACGACCATGGTTTATGAATGATGGTTTAGAATCAGGCACGTTATCGGGTTTCTAATTCACTAACGCACCGTGCCTTTGCACCGTTGTGCTTGTTCCCCTGAAGCTTTGTGCTTTTATCGTCCTCACTACTGCCCCCTCAAAGTTTGTATAAAGTTTGACAGCGCCACCTAACGCCCCGAGTCCATGTAACCGGAACTGTGCTTAGCAGCTATTAAATGATTCTCTCCCTCTTCTCATTTCTAATTCTCATTTCTTCTGATGGGCATCTCGTCCTGCAGTTTCAGATCCACATCGTGCCAACTTCAGATCGCTTACGGCCAACTGCAGTCACCATAGTAACACCCTAGCAACCAGCTGGGACACCTACCAAGTCAAGTCAAGTCAGATTTATTTATATAGCGCTTTTTACAATGGAGCATTCTCAAAGCAACTTTACAAGTTTAGATTATCTCCTAATATCTACGTCCAAAAACAAATTGAGCAAGCTTATGGCAACAGTGGCAAGGAAAAACTCCCTATGTGTTATGACGAAGAAACCTTGGGAGGACCAAGACTCAAAAAGGGACCCAATCTAATTGCGCGTCATAGATGATAAAACAAAGAACGAAACTAAAGTCATGGAGTCATAGTTCAAATAAAATGTGAAATATGCACATCAACATTAAGTGGCCTGGGTATGATGGGGCTGGAGCTGATGATGGAAGCAGCTTGAATGAAGCTGCAGCAGATGAACATCATGTGTGGGGCTGGAACTGGTACCGGAACACAGCTCCGAGAGAAAACAGAAAATGAAATTAGTTATTAATTAAGAGCACAGTGTCTATTAACAATCACAGATTCCATGTGTAGCATGAGACCCCGGCAGCATTAGCTATAGCAGCATAGCTAGAAAGAGGAGAACTGGTAGGTAACACAGCCAAGAAGGATCACATGAGACATCGGCAACCCCACGGGAGGCAGAAAACAGCAACCCAACGTCTCTGATCACCATCACACACTCTTTGACTGTGAACCCCCAGCTCTGCCCTTAGTCCAAGGCAAGGATGCACAAGTCAAGATCAAGAAGACTGAAGCCCAGTTCAGCCAGACCGCCCACTCGACACTCCCGGCTAATGGACAAGGCAGGCAGGCCAGACATGACTCCAGACTCCGGCCTCAGTGACCCAAGCCATGCATCCCAGTATAAATCTAGTCAAATGCCTGCGTAAATAAGTATGTCTTTAGCCTAGACTTAAAATTTTGGAGAGTTTCTGAGTCTTGAACTAAAGTGGGTAGTTTATTCCATAGTTGGGGGGCCATGTATGAGAAAGCCTTTCCCCCTGCTGTGACTTTTTTAATTCTAGAAACTAAAAAAAGTCCTGTACCCTGCGAACGAAGTAGACGAGCTGGATTGTAAAACTCTAAGAGTTCACTCAGATAATGTGGGGCCAGGCCATGTAGAGCTTTATAAGTTATAAGAATATTTTGTAATCGATGCGGAATTTAACTGGTAACCAGTGCAGTGATGATAGAACAGGAGTGATATGATCAAATTTTCTAGTTCGAGTTAGCACTCGGGCAGCTGCATTCTGAACTAACTGAAATTTATTTATAGATTTACTAGAGCATCCAATAAGTAAGGCATTACAGTAATCCAACCTTGAGGTTATAAACGCATGAACAAGTTTCTCTGCATCGTTAAAAGTGAGGCTATTTCTAAGTTTAGCAATATTACGTTTTTGAAAGAAAGCAATTCGAGTGATCCTGCTAATGTGAGCATCAAAGGAGAGATCTGAATCAAATGTGACCCCAAAGTTTTTTACAGATGGACTGGGCAATACTGGACAGCCATCTAGATTTAGGATAGATGTAGCCAACCTGTCTCTCACAGCCTTGGGTCCCACTAATAGAACCTCAGTTTTATCTGAGTTAAGTAAGAGAAAATTAAATAACATCCAATCTTTTATTTCCTTTACACAGTCCTCAATTTTGCCAATTGTAAGGCCATCATTTGGTTTGGCTGATATGTACAGCTGTGTATCACAGCTGTGTATCATCTTCATAGCAGTAGAAAGTAATGCCATGTTTACGAATAATTGAGCTTAGTGGCAGCATATACAGAGAGAATAAAAGTGAGCCAAGCACAGACCCCTGAGGCACACCATACTTCACTTTTGAGAGCTTAGATCTTAGATTATTTATATGAACAAACTGGTACCGGTCAGTTAAGTAGGATTTAAACCAAGAAAGTGCTGATCCCTTAATACCTACAGTATTTTCTAGTCTGTTTAGTAAAACATCATGATCTATAGTGTCAAATGCTGCACTTAAATCTAACAGAACAAGAAAGAAACACATTCCCTTATCTCAGGACATTAGCAAGTCATTTAGTTGTTTTTAGATTTAGCTGTAACACCTTAACTCTTTGTCAAAAATTGTGGCTATGCCTCCCCCCCGACCATTAGGACAAGGGCGATTAGCATGACTGTATCCAGGAGGTGAGGCTTCATTTAAGGCTAAATATTCATCAGGTCTAATCCAAGTCTCAGTGAGACAGAGAGCGTGTAAGCGTTTATCAGTGATCATTTCATTTACAATCTCTGCTTTGTTTGTAAGTGATCTAATGTTAAGTAATCCTAGCTTTAGTCTAAGGTTGTTATTTCTTTGGAAGTTATCTGTGTTTATACTAATGAAGTTATTAAAGCAGACTTTTTGAGAGCGTTTACGATTAGGGCAGATGCGGGTAACAGACACAGTTTCAATAACATGAGTTCTGGGTGACGGTGCGCATGGCTACCAGCAGACAGTTGGTTAAGCCGGTCTGTCTGCTGCCTGACCCCTGCTCTGGATAGTCAGCCCCTAACCAATAGGACTATGGGCAATGTTGCAGGAGATGAGAGCAGCACCCTTCCAAGCCGGATGGACATCGTCCCATCCTGAAAGGCCAGGCTTACCCTCAAAGGCTCTCCAGTTGTCTATATAGCCCACGCTGGTTTCAAAGCACCACTTGGACAGCCAGCAGTTCCGCGACCATAACCTGCTGTAGGCTTGGTCACCTCGCCGCATTGGGATGGGGCCAGAGCACACTACAGCATCGGACATCGCCTTCGCCATGCTAACCACCTCTACAAAATTAGCCTTTGTAACCTCTGACTGACGAAGGCGTATATCATTAGCCCCTACATGAATAACTATCCTAGAGAATCTGCGGCTCTCGAGTTCACTAAGACTCGTTACAATGTCCGGCACTCTGGCTCCGGGGATACAGAGAACTCTAGCTGCTGGTGTCCCTAAAGGGGTAGCAAGTTTCACGTGTCGCAAAATAAGAGTCACTTATTACCAGAGCTCTTTCAACAGGCTGCTCAGTGGGTGCATCACTGAGGACGGCAAACCTGTTGGACACGTGAACAGGTAAAGAGTGGTGCTCTCGTGGACTAGCCTTACGACTACGTCGCCGAACCGTCACCCACTTGCCCTGCTGCAAGGGCTCTGCTGGGGCTCTAACTTCACCTGTGGCATCCAGATCTGCTAAGCTAGGAGCTGAGCTAGCCTTCTCTATGTCTGGATGCGCGCTCTGAAACTACAATCTTCTCCGTCCCGACTGTCTAACAAAGCCTAACACCCTATCACAAGTAAAATTACACTAATGACAGAGGACGAATAGCTAACATTGCCACACTCGTGTGGAGAAGAGCCCTTTCCACCCCTTCCCATCCGCCTCCCTTTTCGTACAATTAATGAATTAAAGGTCTTACCTTGGTATGAAAAGTTGGGTGGGCCCCCTGATAATTTTCCATGATTTTCTTTATAAATTTTGGTTTTTGTCCGCTCAGCAACTTGAGTTAATATATCATAATAGCAGATGAACACACCGTGTATATTTGGGGAGAAGTGAAATTAAAGGTTTATAGGTTTTTTACAGAAAGTTTGCAGTAATTAAATTCAAACAAAATTGGCAGGTGCATAAATTTGGGCACCCGTGTTCAATTTGAAGACCTTTAGCACTAATTATTGGAACCATATGTGTTTTGTAAGCTCATTGACCCTTTGATCTACATACACAAGTGAATCAACGATGAGAAAGGTTAAGGTGCCATGGAATTTTTTCTCCCTTTGCATCTTCTCGGAAGAGTGGCAACATGGGAGCCTCAAAACAACTTCAAATGGCCTGAAAACAAAGGTTGTTCAACATCATGGTTCAGGGAAAGGGAAAAGCTCTCTCAGAGATTTCAGCTGTCAGTTTCCACTGTGAGGAACATAGTGACGCAATGGAAGACCACAGACACAGTTCTAGTTAAGGAACTCCCGAAGTGGCAGACCAAGAAGAATCTCAGATAGGCAGAGGCGAAGGATGGTGAGAACAGTCATAGTCAAGCCACAGACCACCTTCAAAGACCTACAACCTCATCTTGCTGCAGATGGTGTCACTAATCATCGTTCAACTATACAGCACACTTTGCACAAGGAGAGGCTGTATGGGAGAGTAATGCAGAAGAAGCCTTTTCTGCAGACACGCCACAGTCACTTGAGGTGTGCTACAGCACATTTGGACAATCCAGCTTCATTTTGGAATAAAGTGCTGTGTACTGATGAAACTAAAATTGAGTTATTTGGACATAACAAGGAGCGGCACACATCCCAAGACAAACATTTGCTACCCACAGTAAAATTTGGTAGCGGTTCCATCAGGCTGCGGGACTGTGTGGCCAGTGCAGGTACTAGGAATCTTGTTAAAGTTGAGGATCGCATATTCCAGTTAATATCTCCAGATTCTTGAGAACAATGTTCAAGAATCAGTGACAAAGTTGCACCGAGGCCAACGACCCAAAACCCTGCTCAAAATCTACTAAGGCATTCATGCAGAGGAACCAGTACAACATTCTGGAATGGCCATCTCAGTCCCTAGACAAATGTGAGCTGTCCATGCTCGGAAACCATCAAACCTGACTGAACTGGAGATGTTTCTAAAGAAGAATGGTCCAAAGCACCTTCAACCAGAATCCAGACTGGAAGCTGTAGGAAGCGTTTAGCGGCTGTTATTTCTACAAAAGGAGGATCTACTAAATATTGATGTAATTTTTCTGCTGGGGTGCCCAAATTTATGCACCTGCCTAATTTTGTTTGAATAATTACTGCACACTTTCTGTAAATCCTATACACTTCATTTCACTTCTCAAATATCACTGTGTTCATCTGCTATATGATATATTTAACTCAAGTTGCTGATCTGAACAACCATGCTTTTATAACAAAATCATGCAATTATCAGGGTGCCCAACTTTTTCATACTACTGTAGCTTCGGGTGGTGTTGTTGGGTCCCGAGTGAAATATGGTTCAGCTGCAGCCCGATGGTCCAAATCAATGCTCGATTAAAGCATTAATCACAAGTTAATTCAACACAACACGTCACTAAAAAACAAGTCTCAGAAAGAAAGTGGGAAGACTGTAAAAAGAAAAGTTTATAAAAACACACACACTTGCAAAAGAAAGACGCAACACACGGGTTATTATGCTATGCTAACCTCCTGCAACCCAGCCGGTATACCTGTAAAGTACTAAATAACGATTAGGGCAAAAAACTATAAAATCATTCCGATCCGCCGGTAGAGAATAAAATGATTAAGATGTTGTAAAAACCTACATATATACGATTAATATAAATCCCGATGCGATCGGGAATTAAAATATATCAAAGGTAAAAGCTGCTAACAGCTACGAAACGGCGTCCTGTGTGCAACCGCGGATCAGTCCGGGTTGCCAGATCCTCGCAATCCTCGCGTCAGTTCTCTCAGCGTTCTCTCAGCGTACCAACACCACACTGTACTTAGGTTTTTAAAAAAAGCTAACCGTTTTCCAAACAGGATGCATTCTGCCGAGGGTAAGGGGCACAGAGCCACGACTGAGGGTACATGATGCTTTGTGACTACAGCTCCATTAACACTTTGGGTTATCAGTCTCAGACATCAGCATGAAGGTTGCAGCGGTGCGTAATTCGGCCCAAACATAGCAAGGTCAACATTTTGTGCGGAAAAAAAGGATCACCGTTGTGGGTATAATTGGCTCCGGCTTTGTCCCTTGAACCCGGTTAAAAACTGAGCCCAAAGGAACCAAGTCGGCCATAAACGAGAGATTAGACAGCTCGTAGTGTTCGTTAGGCTTTATTGGTTTTCAGTAGCACGTGTGGCAGCGCAGCACAGTAGCATGCTAACAGGGCTAGGGTACGACATAAGGAATGTTCTGAAGCTGCGAGGGCCCGAGGGAGGACGGGACGATCCTCAGTGGTGGAACAGGCGCAGGTTGGTGTGCACCAGAGTGATCCCGAGCTCGTTACACGCCTTAATCACCACCTCGTCGGCTGTGGATCCTGAGGGAGCGGCGATAAACTCGACCCCGCTCTGCAACAGACAGAAAAAAGTACGTTAATCCACGTCAAAGCGTAATATATATATTTATTTATCTATTAAGGGGCGTGTTCGTGCCTTTTTGGCGCGGTCAATGTTGTCTCTGAAGGGGAAAAAGGCGTCGGAGCTCAGAGCCACGCCCTTTAGTGAGGCAAGCCACGCCCTCCGTTCGGCGTCGGCCAGCGGTTCAGGTATTTCCTCGTACAGATTTTTCCACACTTCCAAATCGGAGCCCTGTGCATTTATAATAAACAAAAACCCGCTTAACAATGACGTACCATATGCAAAATGCGTAGCTAAGGAAGCGTGACTCACCTCGCCGACGGTGTTGCTGACGTACCGGTCGATGGCGTTGGCGATCTCGGCACGTTTGACGTTAGCGCGGAACTTCATGCCCAGGACCGACGGGTGATGGCGGAGCCACCAGGAGTCGGCTTTATCTCCGGCCAGGCGGGTGCAGTGGATCCGGGACTGCTGCCCCGCCCCGATGCCGATCACCTGACACACACACACGCACGCACACACACACACAGACACACTAGCAGGTCGGAAGCGCTCTACCGTACGCTAATCATTCGTCCCCGCTCCGGTTCTGACCTGGCCGCTCCTGGCGTAGCAGACCGAGTTGGACTGGGCGTACTTCACGGCGACCGTCGCCACGATCAGATCGCGCACCGCCTCCTCCGACAGCTAAGGGACGGCCACAGCAGAAACGTTAGCCCCACGCACACGCCAATCACCGCTAGCCCCTCCCCCAGCCCCACAGCCCACCGTTCCCTCGGAGACCACGTTGCTGAAGAGCCGGCGATCGATCACGCCGTTGTTCCGCTTCTGCTTCAGGTGCAGCCCGAACAAAACCCGGACTTCCTGCTCATCCGGCTCGTAGCTCGGGTCCATCTGAAGAGAACGGGTCCGAGACGTTAGGGTCCGAGCGCGGCAGCCCGACTCCGGCTAGCTAACAGGCGTCCGCCGGTGCTACTGACCTGCAGGACGCAGTAACTGCCGTTCTTCTTCTTGGAGAGGATGCGCAGAGCCTCGGGGTCGTAACCGGGGGCGATGATCCCGTCAGAAACCTAAGCAACACTCAACAGTTAGAGGAACCAGACACTCAAAACCAGGGAGGCAGAACCTCAAGGGTCAAGATTCAGGGAGTCAGAGTCACAAAATCAGAATCATGAAGTCAGTGAGTCTGATTCAGGGAGCTGAATCAGTCTGTGATTCAGAGTCCAGATTCGGGAAATCAAGCTTAAATAAGTCAGAATAAGAATCAAGAAATCAAGACTCAGAGAGTCAAAGATTCAGTCAGGATTTAGGGAGTCAGAATAAAGAGTCAAGGAGTCAGAGTCAGTCTTAGAGTCAAGTGTCAGGATTTAGAGTGTCAAAGATTCACGGAGTCAGAATAAAGGACTCAAAGAATCAGGGAGTCAGAATCAGTGTTAGAAATGGAGAGTCAGAGTCAGGAAGTCATAGTATCAATGAGTCACAGTTAAGGAGTCATAGATTCATAATGTCAGAACAGAGGAGTCACAGAATCAGAGAGTCAGAGTCAGGGAGTGTCAGAGTCAGAATCACGAAATCAAAGTCATCAAGAAGTCAATTAGAGTCGGAATAATCACAGCTTCACTGAATCGGTACACACACACACACACACACACACACACACACACACACACACACACACACACCTACACACCTCCCGGGAGATGATCCTGGCCGTCGGGATGTCACATGGGTCAGACAGAGCGATGAAGTCTCCAAACGACGACATCCTGTCTGCACCTGGAACACAGGAACTAGGGTGTAACACCGTACACACACTGTGTACGTCTGTGTGTGTGTGTGTGTGTGTGTGTGTGTGTGTGGGAGGGGTACCTCGGGCCCGGGCATAAGCAGTAGCAAGCGGGGTGAGGTCCTTCAGCATGTCGTGGACCATACACACCCTCGCTTCATCCTCACTCAGCTCCACACCAACCGCAGCACCTGAAACACACACACACACACACACACACACTCAGCACAGAGAGACAGTGTGTGTGTGTGTGTGTGAGAGAGGGGGTGTGTGTGTGGGCTGACCTGCAGGACTGACGTGCTTGAAGGAGGCAGCAGCAGGTAACTGCAGGGCCGTCTTCAGCTCCCTCACTAACTGCCACGAGTTCAGAGCGTCACACAGGTTAATGAAGCCCGGGGAGCCGTTCAGCACTGGGGGGGGGGGGGGGGATTCAGATTCAGTGTGTGTGTGTGTGTGTGTGTGTGTGTGTGAGAGAGATTCAATACCGCATACGTGTGAATCGAATGCTAAGAGAATCAGACTCAGTGAATGAAAACACAGAGTAACACAGTTGATGAATCAAATGACAAAAGAATCAGAGCCGGTGGATCATACTCTGTGTGAGAAAGAGGTTCAACATCACAGACAGAAAATTACAAACACGCAGAAATATGAATCATTCAGTAAATCAAATGCTAAAAGAATCAGTCTGTGAATCAAAACACCAAGAGAATCAGAGTCAGTGTGTGTGTGTGTGTGTGTGTGTGCGCGCGCGAGAGGAAATTACACAAGTGCAGAAAAATGAATCCTTCAGTGAATCACGTGCTAAGAGAATCAGAATCAGTGAATCATACTGTGTGTGTACCGTGCAGAGGCAGCGCGGGCCGGTGTGTGTAGAGCTGAGCCGGGCTCTGGTGAGGGTTCATGCCATAACGCAGCGAGAGCTGAG
>JAJAGP010001324.1:120000-204936 GCA_025084515.1 Ancistrus triradiatus
CAATCACCGACTCATTTACATTGATTCAGCTAGCTAAATAACTGATTCATTCATGAGTCATTTAAATCTAACCAAGCTTTTAATTATGTATTCATTACAAATGATTCAGCTTTTTAAGTGGCGGAATCAGACTTTTCCATAAAAACTAAATTCCAACTGATTCATTTCAACTGATTCAGGCTGTTAAACTGGGGATTCATTAAAAACATTTCTCATTTTCTACTTCCCGGGTCATTTAAAATGAATCTTTTCTTCATTTACTGATTCAGTTATACTGATTCTAGGTTTTCCATTACAGATTCATTTAAAGTGATTCATGTGATCTAACTGCTGAATCATTTAAAGTCAATCAGGTTCTTCATTACTGATTCATTTCAACCATTTCAGGCTTTTCAATCACTGATTCATTTAAAGTGAATCTGATTTTTTAAATTACTGATTCATTTAGATTGATTCAGGCTTTTGTAAAATTAAGAATTCATTTAAAACAATTCATATTTTCTAAGTGCCGAATCATTTAAAGTGAATCAGGTTCTTAATTAGTGATTCATTTACAACGATTCAGGTGCGTCAATGACTGACTCATTTAAAATGATACAAGCTTTTCCATTACTGCTTCATTTCAATGACTCATGTTTTCTAAAAATCATTTTAAATGATTTTTCTGATTATTGAGTCCTTTACATTGATTCAGGCTTTTTAATTCCTAACTCATTTAAATAATTCAGATGAATTTATTGATTAATTTAAAATCATTCGTATTTTCTAAGTGCAAATCATTTAAAGTGAACCAGGCTGGTAATGATTGATTCCTTTAAACCAATTCCAGCTTTTCAATTACTGATTCATTTAAAATGATTCAGGCTTTTCATGTTTTCTAATAGCTGAATCATTTAAAGTTGTTATTGATTCATTTACACTGATTTAGGCTTTTCAATTATCATTTAAAATTATTCAGCTTTGATTTTTTCGATTTGATTTTTTTTAGATTTTTTCGATAATTTACACTGATTCAATTTTTTAATTGATTAATTTAAAATTACCAATATTTTCCAAGTGCTGAATCACTTAAAATGACTCAGGCTTTTAAAAAGACAGATTTTTTAAAATGACTCAGGCTTTTAAAAAGACAGATTCTTTTAAAATGACTCAGGCTTTTAAATGACTGATTCGGTTAAAACAATTCATGTTTTCTAACAGCTGCAGCTTTAAGTGAATCAGATTCTTAATTGCTGATTCATTTAAAATGACTCAGGCTATGCAATTACTGACTCCTTTAAATGATTCATTTTTTATAACTGCTGAATCATTATTCATTTACACTAATTGTTTTTTTTTTTTTTTTTTCAAATAAGGGATTCACTTTAAGTGATTCAGGCTTTTAAGTTCCTGATTCATTTAAAGTGATTCTTGTTTCCTACCTGCTGAATCATTCACACACTGATTCTGTTGGGTTCGTTTAACCAGGGAGTCATTTAGGAGCGATTCAGGACGTGACTCACCGATATCGATCTGCTCCACTGCATCAGACACGCTCGCACCCTGCGCCGCCACGGTCTTGACGAATGGGTACAGGTTACACGCCACCACCCTTAAACACACACACACACAGGCAGGAAGAAAAGCCCACAAGATGAACAGCGAGTCCAGAACACACAGGCTAAGCAGCACCGCGCTAACCCGTCCAGGGGCTCACCTGATCAGACTCAAGCCCAGCTTATCCAGATCGGCCCGGTCCGAGTCCAGGGGGCGGGCCAGGATCCCTCCATGGACGGCTGGGTGCAGGGTCTTAACACGACCCCCCAGCATCTCAGGAAAACCCGTCAGATCAGAAACATCTCTGAAAAAGCAAATAGACGCTAATTAACCAAAACGACTCCCTGAACACCAGAGCAATGACTCGCTGAATCCATATACGGAGTCAGTGTTTCAATCACTTTAGCAATAACAAAGACTCAAACCTCGGTCACTGCAGAATGATTCACTGAATCAAACACAGGAGCAGTCACCGACTCAAGCAATCACGCACTGTTATGACCAAATGAATCACTTCTCTTGTTCAGTGAGTCAAGTCACCCTAGGAATCAGTGAATCATTTACTCGCTTCCATTTTCTAAATCGGTGTTTGAATCAGTGAATCATTCTGTAATGACAAAGGAGTGGAACTCAGCTGCGTCTAAATGATTCACTGATGCCAAAACTGCCTCGCTGTCAGAGAAGCTCTTCAACAACCAAATGAATCACTGATTCAAAAGCTGACTCAGAACGAGAGGAGAGAAAGTTTCAGTTGAATCAGCGAGTCATCTAGTCACAAGGCATTTAGATTCATGTAGAGGGTCAGCATTTGATTCAGTGAATCATTTGGTCATAATCAACATTTGCTCCTCTTTGGTTTAAATTTGATTCAATAAATCATTTAGTCATGATCCAGATTAGTTTCTCTACTATACAGTGAATCACTTAGTCATGATCAAACTTTGCTCCTCTCTGGGTTTAAATTTGATTCAGTGAATCATTTAGTCACAGCTGTGATAAGCTACCCTCTCGTTCTGAGTCAGGTTTTGAATAACTGAATCGTTTACTTTCTCCCGTCTACTGAGTCGGCGTCTGAATCAGAGAATCATTCTGTAATGACAAAGGAGTGAAACTCAGTTATGACTAAATAATTCACTGATTCCAAAAACGACTCACTGTTGGAGAAGCTCTTCAATAACCAAATGATTCACTGAATCAAATGCCACTACATGAGAGAGAAGCGAGTCTTTGTCACAACAAATGATTCAGATTTAAATATTGACTCACTTATCATGAACTCTTCACTAGATGACTCACTGATTCAACTGACTCACTGAACAAGAGACACAGGAATGAATCTGTATGAACAAGTTCACTTAATCAAACTAAATTTCTCTCCCGTCACATTTACCGAGTCAGTGTTTGAATCAGTGAATCACTTTAGTTATAACAAAGACTCAAACCTTAGTCATGACATAATGATTCACAGAATCAAATACTGAGTCACTACCCAAGAGGAGTCACAGATTCAAACAAATCACACTGTTACCACCAAACCAATCATTCTTTTCTTGTTCAATGAGTCAAGTCAGCATTCGAGTGAGTCATTTAGCTAACAAAGATGATTCACTGATTCAAACACTGACTCTTAACATGAGGGGAGAGATTTAGTTTGCCAGTGAATCATTTGTTCATACGGATTCATTCCTGTGTTGGATCAGTGAGTCACCTAATAGTTCATAAATGATTCCCTAACTTAAAAGTCTAAATCAGTGCAAGTGAATCAGTAATTAAAAACCTGATTCACTTTAAATGACTCCGTTTCAAATATTTGCTTCTCTCTTACGCAGCAATGTTTGATTCAGTGAATCATTTGGTTGTTCAAGAGCTTCTCTAACAGGGAGTCAGTTTGGAATTGATGAATCATTTAGTCACAAGTTTCAGTTGAATCAGTGAGTCATCTAATCACAAGACAAATTTATGTAGCAGGTCAGCATTTGATTCAGTGAATCATGTAGTCTTGATCAACATTTGCTCCTCTTTCGTTTAAGTTTGATTCAGTGAACCATTTAGTCAGTTTTTCACTAAATGACTCTCTCCTTTCATGAGTTAATGTTTGAATCAGTGGATCATTTGATTGAGTCAATTCAGTCAGTCAATGACTAAGTTGCACTCCTTTTAGTTGATACAGAATGATTCAGTATTGAGTCAGTGAGTTGTTCAGTCCTGAGCGGGGTTTGACTCTTAGTTATAGCCAAAGTGATTCACTGATTCACACACTGATTCAGTAAACGTGAAAGAAGAGAAAATTTAGTTTAATTCAGTGAGTCAGCTAGGGACAAGAAATTAAGATTTGTGTAGCGGATCAGCATTTGATTCAGTGAATCACTTGGTTATAATCCAGTTTGGTTTTTCTTTTCTCCCATAGAGACGTTTGATTCAAACACTGAATCACGATTGCTCTCAACTGCAAGTAAATGATTCACTGATTCAAAAGCTAACCCACAACATGAATCTAAATATCCAGTCTTGTCACTAAATGACTCGCTGAATCATTGACTCTCTGTACAGAGAAAATAAGCTTTTTCTGACAATGATTTACTGAATCAAACCTGAACTTTGAACAAGTCTTTGTCTTAAACAAACTGATTCAATCACTGACTGAACCCAAGTCAAAAGTCAAAAGATGTGTCAACAGTGCTTTTTTTTTTTTCTTTTGGAGCACTGCCTCAAAGCAGCTTCATAACATCAGATTATCTTCTAATATTCACAGCCAGTCCCACACGGAGCAAGCCTAGGGCGACAGTGGCAGGGAAAAACATAGTTCTCTCCTCTCTGTCACTCATCAGTGAATTTTGACGTCCCTGTCATCGTAAATGACTCACACAAGTGTTTAAAATCAATCTTTCGTTTGGTCATAAGGATTCACTCTTCTCTCGTTCACAAACGACTCACTTACTCAACACTGAGAAATGAATCTCTAACTACCAAAAGGATTCACTGAACGACTCGGTGAAACTGACTCGTTGTCCGTTACTCACCGGACCGCGAGTCCTGCATCCCTCAGGGCTTTAGCGGTTCCTCCCGAGGCCACCAGAGATAAACCGGCCGACACCAGGCCCTTAGCAAAGTCCAGGAGTCCCGTCTTATCGGAGACACTCAGGAGAGCTGAGAGGAAAAAGAAAGACAAAAAAGTCTCTCAAACAAACCGAGCAACACAGTTACACAACACGCAGGCTGGCTGCTTTAAACGAACATGATGAAGAGTATCCGAAACGGCCTAAAACTCGACAAAAAGCCCCACAAACCAAAGCTTAATACAGCTGTAGGACTCACCCAGTTCCTTAGACATGGTTAGAGCTCTGAGGTACGAACTACCGAGATGAAATGTTTCCCGCTTCGGAGGCGACTCTCTGAAGTACCTGAGAGCGCACACAGAGCACGAGGCTGAGAGAGTCGGCTCAGACCGAGTGCATTGTGGGAAATGCAGTTTTTTTTTTTTTTTTTTTTAAACCGCTAAAAAGCTGTTTCTACGCGTTACGGCCATCAAGAGGCGCCAAATGTCCGCATATTTAACATACAGTCTGTTTGGAGTCTTAGGAAATAGTTCAGGCGTTTAATAGTGCATATTTAATCCGTTTAATCAGTACATTGGATCGGCGTCGTACTTTATGGCACAAAAAAACCTTCATTTTTTTGTGTTTGTTATATCAATCTTTGCCCAAACATTGGGACACTTTAGAGCCACCAGTTTCAGGTATTTAAATAAATAAATAAATACATAAATAAGTCTATAAATAAATTAATGAATAAACAAACGAACTAACAAATAAATAAATCTAGAAATAAATGAGTAAATAAATTAATAATACATACATAAATCAACATTTGACATTAATAAATAATAAGTAAGTAAGTATTGTACATAATAAATATAGAAAGAAAGAAAGAAAGAAAGAAAGAAAGAAAGAAAGAACACCTTGTGTCCTCCATACTCTGTAAGTGACGTATTTATAGTCGGTCCCAAAATGACCGTAATCAGCATAACGATGCCTGGGTGGCGCCCTCGTGTTTTTTGGTAAATGTAATTAAAGTGCCCAAACCGCAGGTGGAAGCTATTATAAGGCGACTCTCGGAAGGGGGGGGGGGGGGGGGGGGGTTACCGGGGGGGGGATGGTGTTTGGGGATGGGTTACCTGGGACGGGGTCCAGGTGTCAATTAAAGCTGATTGCCTCGATTGCATTGATTTGGCGACAAGCTTTCGGGTAAATTTGGTCTCCCGAAGGTGAAGCAGGGTTGAATTTTTTCTGATTAGATAAAAGTGCAGCAACACGAAGTCTTGTTCCCACAGGGCCAAGGTGGGAGAATCAATAAGGCTTTATTTTAGGGCTCGTCATTACCGCCGCTCTTAAAGACGTCACCGCGCTCCGAGGAACCGCTGAAGAGGCAAGAAAGCCCGTGTAAACACGTCCAGCCGGCCATAAAAAACATCACGTGGACCATAAGAGTTGATGAAAATCTGTTTTAACAACACCAAACTTTGGAAAATGGTACATGTGACTTTGGGAAAGACACAAGGGAACATTCAGGAGCCATGGGGAGCCTGGATGAACCTGGACAGCTTGAAAGAATCTGGAGGAACTGGCAGAGACCTAGAGGAATCTGGTGGAAACCTGGAGGGATATGGTCCCAACAGTGGGATTTGAACACAGGACCTTCTGGTCCAGCACAGTCCTTAAACCTTTAGGAACCTGTGTTAGCAAGAGGGCTGTTGGGGAAGCCAAATTAACCTAAAGGAATTTGAACTAACCTGGAGGAACTGGAGAAAACTGGAAGAATTTGGAAGAACTTGAATTTGGAAAGACTTGAAGGAACCTGGAGGGAACTGGAGGGATCTGAAGAAGCCTAGTGGACTTGGGAGAGACCTAAAGGAACTGGGAGAGACCTGGAGGAACTTGAACATAAAGAATCTAGGAGGGAAGATCTGGAAGGAACCCGTGACGACCTGGAGGAACCTGGCGAAAATGTGAAGAATTTGAAAAGGAAGAACTTGAAGGAAGTGAGGGATTTGGATGACCCTGGTGAGATCTGAAGAAACCTGGAGGAACTGGAGGAATATGGACTCAACTGGGGAATTTTAACTCTGGGCCTTCTGGTCTACAGTCCTATACCCTACGCCCTCCAGGAGAACTGGAAGAACCTGGGGCAAAGTGGAGAAATTTGGAAGAACTTCAAAGAACCTGGAGGGATCTGAAGAAACTTGGTGGAATTGGGAGAGACCGGGAGGAACTTGAACATGAAAACTCCAATAAGTTAGGCACTGTTTTCAGAGACATTTAGGAACCTGGATGAAGAAAATACATCGAAAGATCATGGAAGAACCTGAAAGAACTTTAAGAAACCTGGAGGAACCTGGGAAAAACTGGAGGAACTTTTTTTATCAACCTGGAGAGATCTGAAGAAAGTTGGAGGGAACGGGAGGATCTGAAAGAAACTGGATGAATTGGGAGAGACCTAGAGGAACTTTAGCATGAAGGAACCTGGATCCAACTCCACAGTCCTAAACCTCCTAAAGTAAATCACTAAAGACACAGTCCTCAGAGACCCTTAGGAAACTGGATGAGGAAAATAAATACCTTGAAGGAACTTGGAAGAACCTGAAAAAGTCTGAAAGAACCTGGAGGAACCTGTGGGAAACTGGAGAAATTTGGAAAAAAATAAAGTAACTTGGAGGGATATGGATCAACCTGGAGCGATCTGAATAAACCTGGAGGAACTTCAACATGTAGGAACCCATAGGGAACTGGAGGGATATGGACAAAATTGTGGGATTTGAAGCCTGGACCTTCTGATCTACAGTCCCTATACCCTCCAGGAAACATGGAGAAACCTGGGATAGAACTGGAAGAATCTGGAGGAAACTAGATGGATATGGACCCAACAGTGGAATTTGAACCCTGGACCTTCTGGGTCCACAGTAGCATTCCCTAACCAGTAAGCCACAAAAGTCCTTGGTGAAGTTGGAGGGACATTGAGGAATGGGAATTAAAATGAAATAACTTGAAAAAACTTTGAGGAACCTAGAGGGAACCTGGAGGGTACCTGGAGGAAGACCTTCTAATCACAGATCCAGAGCCTTAACCAGTGAGGCAACACCAGGGCCCAACAGGGAAGCTTTGGTTGCTGATACAATCGAGAATGATTGTTTCTACACTAACATGGCCATAAGTATGTGGACACCTGGACAACACTAAATAAACCAAAATCACCAATTTCCATTTAAACCCACAGAGAACAGATACTGAAGATCTCAAACCTTCTTAGAACTCATGGACAGACCTAAGAGTGCCAGTATTTCTGGACAAGGAGGGTGTGTGTGTGTGTGTGTGTGTGTGTGTGTGTGTGTGTGTGTGTATGTGTGTGTATTTGAGGTACTTTCATATCTACGTGGACCATCTATCAGGACACTTAACCCTGTGACTGTAGGTTGTAATGTGGAGCCACTTGGCGTAATTACACACCATGGAGACGCACACACACACACACACACGCACACACACACAAACACACGCACACACACGCATGCGCGCACACACACACACACACACGCACGCACGCACACACACACGCAAACACACGCACACACACGTATGCGCGCGCGCGCGCGCGCACACACACACACACACACACACACACACACACACAGCAGCCAGAAAAGGAGTATGCACTTCTATAGTTCAACAAAAAAAGTTAAGTGAACATTTTATTTGATAAAAAACCCTAATTATTGTTTACTATACTGGTCGCTAAAAATACTACAAAAATAAAAATAAAAAGGAAAACAAATCTCTGCCATACATATTTATTTATTAATAAAATAATGTTATTTAAAAATATATATATTTTATTTTTATAAAGGAATATTATACCGCAGAATGTGACAATAAAAGCAACAATGTGTAATAAAAAATGAAAACAAAAAAATGAATTAAATAATCTCTGTTGTGTATATTTATTTATAAATAATACAACATTATTCAATGATAAAGTTTTTCAATTTTTTTTAAAGGAATATAGATGTAAATGTGTTTAGTTTTATTAAACATCAATTTATAAATAAGTAAAATGTTCTACTTATTTCTACCAAATTATATTATGAATAAAGAAATACATATAGCAGAGATTATTATTTTTCTTTTTTATTATTATTTTTATTGTTACATTGTACTGTACATTCCTTTATAAAAAATAATACAAAATATTAAATAACATTATATTATGAATAAAGAAATATATATATAGCAGAGATTAATGTTTTCCTTTTTGCTTTCATTTTTTGTTAGCTTTATTGTCACATTACATTACACACATTACATTATTAATAAATAAATATGTATAACAGATACATTTTTTACTTTTTGCTTTAATTTTTTGTTAGTTTCATTCTCACATTATACAATATTATATTCCTTTATAAAAATAATAATTTTTTGTTACAATTCGCCATATAAAAACGATGGCGATGGTGATGGGACTTTTCTATCATTTTGAGAAATTTATTTATTCATTTAGTCAGAAAAAAACTGATTATTGAATATACTTAATGTCAAACAACATCAAACAACATGAAATTATCAATGTTTACGGTAATAAGACAAAACTGTAATAAACAAAACAAACAAAATGTATTTAAATATAAATAACTAAATAAATTAATAAATAAATCCTTGTCACATGCAAAAAGCTAAATGGCGAACCGAGAAAAATAAAAATATAAACGGATTTTAGGCCCCAAATGCTGTTAGCTGCACATGTAAACCAAAATATAATGAACTAAAAGAAACAAAAGTTCACCAAAAGAAAGCAAAATAAACCAATAAAGAAAACAACCTCAGTGGCTGAGGATTAAACACGGGACGGTTGCGTCGGTTATCAACGAATTGCCCAAACGCGGAGCGTCCGCCAAAGTGTGCCACGGGAACGCCTTGGCGCTTACAGGAGCGTGGCACGGACGCAGGGAAGAACAGGACGAGGCTGATGAGCAGCGCTTCTCCCCCGATCGCAAAGGAGGAAGGGCGGTGACGGTGCGAGAGGGAGGAGGCGGGGCCAGAGGGAGGAGGCGGGCCCAAAAAGGCAGGCGAGGAGGAAGCGGCGTTAGAGCGCCAGAAGTGCTTACCCTACACTACAATCTACGCCCTAACGTTACCGGACAGCCTCCCGACTGCCCCCTACCTTTGTCCCTAACCAAAAGAGCAGCGCTCTCACCGATAGCCGGGTGAGGCCTGGTGCAGCTTGTGCGAAGCGTTGCGTGGCGATGATGCAACAACCTGCGTGGGCTACAAGGTGTACTTATATAGCCCCAACAACAGGAGTGGGCCCAACAAACGGGCTGGCGCATGCGCGATCGTACTCACGCCGTCATAGTGAGTCAACACTGACCTCTAGCGTCCAAAGCCAAAATAATATTTTATTCTTAAATAATGTGATATTATTAACAAATAAATATATATAACAGAGATTATTTAATTCATTTCCTTTTTTGTTTTCATATTTTATTAGTTGTATAGTCACATGTTGCAATATTATATTCCTTTATAAGATAAACAGATTATTATTAAATAACGCTATGTCATTAATAAATAAATATACATAGCAGAGATTTTTTAATTCATTTTCTTTCTTTCCTTTTATTTATTAGTTTTACTGTCACTTTATACAAATACAATTCTTTTATAAAAAACAATAAATTTTATAACTAAATAATGTGATATTATTAATGAATAAATAAATATAGCAGAAATTCTTTAATGAATTTTTTTCATTGTTTTTTGTCATGTTTATAATATAATATTCATTTATAAAAACTATAATTTTATTATTTAATAATGTTACATTATTATTAAATAAATATACATGAAGTTATTTAATTCATTTTCATTTTTGTTTTTATTCTTTATTAGTTTTGTTGTCACGTTATACAATATTATATTCCTTTATTAAAAAAAATTATATTATTAACAAATACATACATATAGCAGATTATTTGATTTATTTTCCTTTTTGATTTTATTTTATATTTTTACTTTTATTGTAGTTATGCACTATTCATGCACTTTTATATCATTTTGAGAAATTTATTTATTAATTTAGTCAGAAAAAAACTGATTATTGAGAGATACTCAATATCAAACAACATGAAATTATCAATGTTTACTGTAATAAAACAAAACTGTAATAAACAAAACAAACAAAATGTATTTAAAAATAAATAAATAAATAAATAAATCCTTGTCACATGCAAAAATCTAAATAACAAAATGACAATCTGAAAAGAAATGAAGACCAAAGAACCCTTAATAGACTAGAGATAGACAAGAAGGCACAGCAGTGACTCTACCTTTTGTTTTGTCAGTATAGTGGTCAGTATCGTAAAAAAAAAAAAAAAAAAAAGTTTTTAAATAAACAAATGAAAATAACGGTGTCCTTATGACTTATTTAAAAAAAATTACCATCTGAGAAGGTGTCAGAACTTCTGCCCTGGGCCGCCCGTTAGTAATAAACGATAAATGGAACCGCAGCAAAGGAATCTTTATTTTTCTCAATTAGCCTGATAACCTGACCCGATTATTACACCATGATACGACGATACACATCAAACCATCGAAAGTGACCTGCGCCGTGACTCTGATCACTTCTAATCACACCGTCAAGCGATAACGAGCAGCATCAAAGGTCTTCAAAGTGGCATTACGCCGCCGATTGGGGCAATTACAGACAAATGGCTGCCAATAAATCCTGACGCTACAGTAGTTCCATTGTTTAACTAAGCTAATCTTACAGTCGCATTATTGTTCTGATTCGAAAGCCTCACCAAAGGTCGCTGCTGAGGGGAACTTTAGAAAATATTCCGGTATCGATATTGGCATTAATGAATGAGATGTGACAGCGGAAATAATACAAAATTATAGGAAACATGAACATTTACCTCAGATATGTTCATAGATTAGCATTAAAACACTCCGTTTGGCTGACATTACACTGTGATCACATTTAGCATTGAGCTCTTTAAGAATTGAAAGACAAACAAAGCCAATAAACCAGTGTCAACAGAAATGAGACAAAATTATCAGACACGTTAACATTTACCTCAGAAATGGTATTAAATTAATGTGAAAACACTGTTTGGCTAATATTACACTGGAATATATAATATAAGTACACTTAGCAGCAACCGCTAACCGACCTATAGGAATTTTTCATGTCAATTGAAGCATTTTTGTACAATTTGCCAATTTTACAAAAAACCCCAGCAAATTAAATTTAAGATTTGGACTTTGGAAGGCAAACAAAGCTAATAAACAATGTAGAATGTAGCTATTGAAGACAACGTGAAAGAACAATAACAACAAAAAGAAGAGCAACTTGTCAACATTGTCTTTGGAATTTACCATTAGAATTTAGTATTTTAAATTTTGACAATTGACCTAGAATGTAGGCATTACGGACAACGTGAATGTACGTTGACAACGGAAATAAGACAAAATTACAGGGAATATTAAAATTTACATTTATTAACATAGATATGTACATAAACTAGCAATAAAATGCTTCATATGGCTACTATTATTACACTTAGCATCTAAATCTAATAGAGCATTATACGTATTTCACCAATTTTATCACCAGTACCAATATAATTTATGCTCATGGAACTTTAGAATATATTACTTTGAATTTTGAAACCGAACAAAGTAAATAATCAATATAGAATGTAGGTATTACGGACAATGTGAATGTACGTTGGCAACAAAAACAAGACAAAATTATATAAAATTAATTGTTGTATGATTAGGGGGGATTTAGGACCCGAGTGCAGTGAGCTCCTGATGGAAAGGGCCAACCAAAGGTTAATATAAATAAGAAAGGAGATAAATAAAAGTGAGTGTGGGGATAGAGCGTGCACACGCAAACAAATGGGGAAATAATAAAGCTGTGTCTAGAAGGCAGGCGGCGAGGATCAAACCCTGGCTGCTGGCGTCAGGCGCTTTATGATAGTTCCACGCGGCCGATGAAGGAAACGCAGAAACAGAAGTTATACTGGCCAACAATAGCGCAGTACAGGGATGGGCTCAACAATAAGGGTAATGTACAAAAACGTTAAGGGGAAAAAATAAGGAATGGAACGCCACGAGGGCGTGGAATAAAAAGGGGAAACAAAAAGCCACTTACAGTGCTTTAGAGCACTGTGGCGGGCGTGAAAAGCGAGCAAGAGCGTATCGCTCGTAGGAACCGCTTCGTGGGTTCATGGGGGAATCCAAGAAGGCTGAAAGCAGTGTAGCTCCCACTGAATAGCAAGTGTACAGTACAGTCCCTGCTCGCTAAGGAGGGAATGAACACTAATATAGAGGGTTGGCTACGGTGAGGGTAAACGCAGGGGACTTGCCCCAGCCGTGTTGATCCAGCCGAAGCCGCTGAGGGGGGACGGAGAGACCGCGAAGTGTGGCGAGGGAGGAAAGTGGTGGAAGCATACCCTACACTAACCCGCTAAGCCCTGACAAAACCTCCGGCCTCCTGACCGTACTTGGCACTGCTCCTACCTCTTCTACCTCTAGGGTCTACCTCTTTCCCTAACCCTACACCCACCACATACGTAACAGACGTCTGATGTCTGAATAAGGTGAGGGTGTGACAACCAACGCTGCTCAGGGGTGCCCTTAAGTACCTGAGCCAGGAGGTGTCTGCAATGATGTGATTAGTGGTAATTAATGTTGGCGCGTGTGCGCTGGAGATGTCCATTCCAATCTCAGCACGTCTACCATGCCAACGGTGCTCTCCACCGTCCGGCCACGGAACTGCGTGGTCCCTTATAGGAATAAGAACATTTACCTCAGATATGTCGATAAATTAGTGATAAAAAGCCCCATATGGCTAATATAATTACACCTAGTATCAACTACTAATTAAGCATTACATATATTTCACCAATTTTACGCTCTTGAAACTTTCGGATATATTATTTTGAATTGTGAAACAGAACAAAGCTAATAATTGACCTAGAATGTAGGCATTACGGACAACGTGAATGTAAGTCGACAACAAAAACAAGACAAAATTATCAGGAATGTTAACATTTACCTCAGATATGTCGATAAATTAGTGATAAAATGCTCCATATGACTAATATAATTACATTTAGCATCTACTACTAATTGAGCATTATATCAACTTTATTGTCGATACCAGTATAATTTACACTCCTGGAACTTTAGAATTCAGAATGTACATATTATTAAGAACATGAATGTATGTAGACAACGAAAACAAGGCAAAATTTTCAGGAATATTAATATTTGCCTCAGATATGTCGATAAATTAATGATTAACGCTCCATATGGCTAATATAATTACATTTAGCATCTACTACTAATTGAGCATTGTGAGCATTTCACCAATTTTACCATCATATCCACTATACATTTATGCCAATGGAACTTTGGAATTTATCATTTAGAATTTTGAAAATGAACAAAGCTAATAATTGAACTAGAATGTAGGTATTATGAACAATGTGAATGTCTGTTGACAACGGAAACAAGACAAAATTAACAGGAATATTAACATTTACCACAGTTATGTTGATAAATTAGTGATAAAATGCTCTGTACGGCTAACATAATTACATTTAGCATCTACTACTAATTACGCATTATATGTATTTCACCAATTTACAGTCAATAAAAGTATAATCTTATGGCCATGGAACTGTAGAATTTTATATTTTGAATTTTGAAAATGAACAAAGTCAATAATTGACCTAGGAAGTAGGTATTGCGAACAACTTGAATGTATGCTGACAATGAATGCAAGACAAAATTACTGGGGACATCAACATTTACCTCAGATGTGTTGATAAATCAGTGAATACAACACTACTTATTCTTAGCATTGACAATAATGCGTAAATAAAACATAATAAACGTAAAAAAGTTTTGGCACCCTTCAACATTTTTTATTGATTAGATAAGAGCTTAACTGCTATAGAGAACAAACTATAGTACAACGTATTTCCAGACACCTGAACGGGTTAATAAAAATAAAAATATAATGCAGAAATTACCTTAGATATCTGATAAAGTTTTAGCACATTTCTACAATTTCTAAGGACTTTATAATGTTGTGTTTTTGGTAGGATCCGATATGTTCAAAGCAACAGGCAGTGAGATACTATTGCTGACTCTAAAGATGTCTACATGTCCAAAAGGACATAGCAGCTGAAGATAATCGGTGGGACTGTAAGGTAAAAGTAATTAGGCCTCCTTCAGGGCGATAAGCGTCGTAACGTCCTCTCATGTGCCGACAAACAATGAGGCCGCTGTGTGAAGTTCGTAAAAGCGCATCGCTCATTAAACGCTCATAAAGGCCAACGAGAAGCCATAATCGTTACCAGCGTGAAAAAACAAACAAAGAGCAACCCATTCCAATCCATCTTCAGAAAGGCCTTCTTCCTGGTGAGGGCCACGGTGGCCCAGGACACTACTGAGATGCAATGGAGATGTTATGAGATATAATGGAAATGTTACTGAAATGTTACCAAGGCATTATGGAGGTGTTATGTTACGGAGATGTTATTCATATCTTAAGACATTACTGAGACATTATGAAGACATTATGAGATGTTACTGAGAAGTTATCGAGGCATCATGAGACATTTCTGAGACGTTATGTCATTGTTATGAAGATATTACTGAGATATTACCGAGATCTTATAAAGACATGATGGAGATGTCATGAATATGTTACTGAGACGTTATGGATATGTTATTAAGACATTACTGAGACATAGAGACATATTGAGACATTACTGAGACTTTATGAAGATGCTATGAAGACATTACTGAGATATTATGGAGATACGATGGAGATATTAATAATACCTTGCTGAGATATTAGGATTATGAAGATGACACTGTGATGTTGTTCTTATTAAGACATGACTGAGATATTATGGACATGTATTGAGACATTCCTAAGACTTTAAGGAGATGCTACAAAGATATTAATGAGAGTGTATGTATATGTTATTATGAGATGATGGACACGCTATTATTAAATTATTGAGAGATTATAGATGTATTATTAAGACATTACTGAGATATGGAGACATATTGAGACATCACCGAGACTTTATGGAGATGCTATGAAGACATTATTGAGAGTTTATGCAGATGTTTTGAAGACATCACTGAGATGTTCTGGAGATATAATGGAATGTTATTAATACATTGCTGAGATATTACTGAGACGTATTGAGACATTACCGAGACTTAATGGAGGTGATATGAAGACATTATTGAGAGTGTACAGTGGTGCTTGAAGGTTTGTGAACCCTTTAGAATGTTCTATATTTCTGCATAAATATGATCTAAAACATCATCAGATTTTCACACAAGTCCTAAGAGTAGATAAAGAGAACCCAGTTAAACAAATGAGACAAAAATATTATACTTGGTCATTTATTTATTGAGGAAAATGATCCAGATATGGAGACTTACTGAGACATATGTAAAAGTTATGAAGTACAGATGTTATGAAGACGTTACTGAGATGTTACAGAGATATGATGGAGAGCTAGTACGTTAGATACTAAGACATTATTGAGATGTTATGGAGATTTGATGGAGACGTTATTAAAACATTACTGAGATATTATGGAGATGTTATGAGACTTTACAGAGACTTTATGGAGATGTTCTGAATATATTACTGAGGCGTTACATAGACATCATGGATGTGTTGTGGAGATGTTACTAAGAATTTATGGGATGTTGTGCGGATGCAGTCGTCATAACAAACCCGCACAACATCATAAAAATCAAACAATAAACCAATAAATAAATTGTTCCTATATAATTGATACTCGTTCAAAGCCTGAGGGAAGAATTATGCACACAGATCTCCAGAGGTATTGGCACCCTGATAATATGCCAGTATCTATGGAGTTTAGAGATGTTTATCAGCTTTGTTTGTCTTCCACAAAAGCACTTGATGCTTTTGTGTCATTACAGTGTCATATTAGCCAAAAGGAGTGTTTTCACGCTAATTTATGGACATATTTGAGGTATATGTTAGTGTTCCTGATAATTTTGTCTTATTTCTATTGTCACTGTATGTTCATGTTGTCTGTAACAGCTCATGTTCATGGTTGTTTATTAGCTTTGTTTGTCTTTCAAAGGGGGGAGGGGGTGAAAAACTAAGTGAAACTAAGTGAAAAGCGCTTCCTCGGAGGCAGCGAGATGCTGAAGGTTCGCAAAGCAAGTCCCGGTAATGCGCTTAGCGGCTAAGCCCTCGGCTAAGCCCTGATGTCACCTCTGGGCTCAAAACCGTACGTGGTACCCTCCTTTGTGAGGCTGACACCCAGTGGTGCTCAGGAGCATTCTTAAATACCTGAGACTGCAGGTGTCGCCAGCGATGTAATCAGCGCCGTTCCAGGTTGGCACATGCGTGCTTGAGACCGCCATACCAGTCCCCACGCGTCTATCAAGCCAACATTGCGTCGGCAGCGTGGCTCATTACAAATTTATGACCATATCTGCGGTAAATGTTGGTGTTCCTGACAATTTTGTCTAATTTCTGTTGACACTGTATCTTCACATTGTCCATAACAGCACTGTTCTCGTTTGTTTATTAGCTTGGTTTTTGTTTCAAGTCCAAAAACGCTCCATACTAAGTGTGATTACAGTGTAATATTAGCCAAACGGAGTGTTTGGGCTACCACATCATCCATAAAAGTCATGTTCTCGGTTGTTTATTAATAATAATAATAATAATAAATTTTATTTTTAGGGCCTTTCCAACACCCAAGGACACTTTACAGACCAAGAATATCTAGCATAAAATCTTAGATATAGAAAAAACGAAAACTACATATATTAGACTACAGTAAAAAAATGTAATTTTTGGTTAAACATAAGCCTGTGTGAAAAGGAAAGTTTAAAGTCTTGACTTCAAAACACTGACTCTCTCAGAACATTCTGATATTTTGAGGAAGAGCATTCCACAGTCTAGTATCAGCACTGCTAATAGGCCGATCACCAACCGAAGACAGTTTAGTACGTGGAATGAAGAGAAGATCACAGCAAGTCCGAAATGTAAGAGGGTGCCAGTCCATTTATCACCTTGTACGTAAAAAGAAATAACTTTATAATAGGAAGTAAGTGAAGATACAGAGAACCGGAGTAATATGATCATGGCTTCTAGTCCCAGTCAATAGTCTTGCTGCTGAATTTTGTATGTGTTGAATTCTCTCGATTTGTTTCTCTAATAGGCCAAACAAAACAGCATTGTAATAATGTAAACGAGAAAAAATAAACGAATATATCAACATTTCAGCCACTGACAACGTAAGTGCAGGGCGAAGACGTGCATTACTTTTTAAATAGAAAAATGCTGTTTTGATCAAATAATTTACGTGGTTGAAAGGAAAGAACAGGATCAAACAAAACCCCAAGTTTCCTGACCACCACAAGGTAAAGTCCTCACACGTATCAGGCAGAACTCTCTGGAGGATATAAAAGTCTGTTCATCATAGAAAGCACAAAATGATGATTATTGTGTCCATTGCTAATAATATTGGAATAATACAGAGTTTTTGCAGCAGAAAAGAGCATCCCTATATTTGCAAATATGATCCTTATAAGCATCCATATAAACCTTGAGACCAGTCCACTTCCATTCTCTCCATTAGGCTCGTTTGTCTTTCAGTGCCAAAGAGTAATATCGGCCAAACGGAGTTTTTTCATGCTAATTTATTAACTTTATGAATTCATGAATATATCTGAGGTAAACGTTAATGTTACTGACTAATCTGTCTTATTTACGTTGACGCTGTAC
The DNA here is from genome assembly GCA_025084515.1 of Ancistrus triradiatus. Classification (NCBI taxonomy): domain Eukaryota; kingdom Metazoa; phylum Chordata; class Actinopteri; order Siluriformes; family Loricariidae; genus Ancistrus; species Ancistrus triradiatus. Next base: position 138,406 of record JAJAGP010001324.1, read on the forward strand.
CTTCACACTGCCCATAACAGCTATGTTCATGGTTGTTTGCTTGACTTCCAAATCCAAAACCGCTTGATGCTAAGCGTGATTACAGTGTAATATTAGCCAAACGGAGTGCTTTTATGCTAATTTATGAACATACCTGAGGTAAACGTTGGTGTTCCTGATAATTTTGTCTTATTTCCATTGATCTTGTACTGTTACATTGTCCATAACAGCTATGTTCTCTGTCAATGCCAAAAGCACTTAATGCTAAGTGTGATTACAGTGTAATATTAGCCAAACGGAGCATTTTCATGCTAATTTATGAACACATCTGAGGTAAATGTTCTTATTTCCATTAACACTGGACTTTCACAGTTACGTTCGTATTTGTTTATTAGCTTTATTTGTCTTTCAACTCTATAAACGCTTAACGCTAAGTGTTGATTACACATGTAATATTTAGCCAAACGGAGCAGTTTTCATGCTAATTTATGAACACATCTGAGGTAAATGTTCTTTATTTTCCATTGACATTGGACTTTCACAGTTACGTTCGTATGTGTTTATTAGCTTTTATTTGTCTTTCAACTCATATAACGCTTAACGCTAAGTGTGATTACAGTGTAATATTAGCCAAACGGAGCATTTTCATGCTAATTTATGAACACATCTGAGGTAAATGTTCTTATTTCCATTGACACTGGACTTTCACAGTTACGTTTGTATGTGTTTATTAGCTTTATTTGTCTTTCAACTCTATAAACGCTTAACGCTAAGTGTGATTACAGTGTAATATTAGCCAAACGGAGCATTTTCATGCTAATTTTATTGAACACATCTGAGGTAAAATGTTCTTATTTCCATTAACACTGGACTTTCACAGTTACGTTCGTATTTGTTTATTAGCTTTATTTGTCTTTCAACTCTATAACGCTTAACGCTAAGTGTGATTACAATGTAATATTAGCCAAACGGAGCATTTTCATGCTAATTTATGAACACATCTGAGGTAAATGTTCTTATTTCCATTGACATTGGACTTTCACAGTTTACGTTTCGTATGTGTTTATTAGCTTATTTGTCTTTCAACTCTATAAACGCTTAACGCTAAGTGTGATTACAGTGTAATATTAGCCAAACGGAGCATTTTCATGCTAATTTATGAACACATCTGAGGTAAATGTTCTTATTTCCATTGACACTGGACTTTCACAGTTACGTTTGTATGTGTTTATTAGCTTTATTTGTCTTTCAACTCTATAAACGCTTAACGCTAAGTGTGATTACAGTGTAATATTAGCCAACGGAGCATTTTCATGCTAATTTATGAACACATCTGAGGTAAATGTTCTTATTTTCATTGACATTGGACTTTCACAGTTACGTTCGTATGTGTTTATTAGCTTTATTTGTCTTTCAACTCTATAAACGCTTAACGCTAAGTGTGATTACAGTGTAAATATTAGCCAAACGGAGCATTTTCATGCTAATTTTATGAACACATCTGAGGTAAAATGTTCTTATTTCCATTGACACTGGACTTTCACAGTTACGTTTGTATGTGTTTATTAGCTTATTTGTCTTTCAACTCACTAAAAACGCTTAACGCTAAGTGTGATTACAGTGTAATATTTAGCCAAACGGAGCATTTTCATGCTAATTTATGAACACATCTGAGGTAAATGTCCTTATTTCCATTGACACTGGACTTTCACAGTTACGTTCGTATGTGTTTATTAGCTTTATTTGTCTTTCAACTCTATAAACGCTTAACGCTAAGTGTGATTTTTTTCATGCTAATTTATGAACACATCTGAGGTAAATGTTCTTATTTCCATTGACCTCTGGACTTTCACAGTTACGTTCGTATGTGTTTATTAGCTTTATTTGTCTTTTCAACTCTATACAACGCTTAACGCTAATGTGTGATTATTATTATGTGTAATATTATTAGTATTATTATTAGTATATTAGTATATCTATTAGTATAATTTATGTATATTTGTCTGTTTTATGATTATTATGATTATTATGATTATTATTATTATTATTAGTATTATTATATCACATTCTATTTCTTTCCACATCATGTTTTTTTAATTAAAGTAGCCTCAGACAAAACCTAGCCTGTAATAACCTGAAGCTGAAGGTGAGAGAGAGCTTGTAATTGGTTAATTAGTAACAGGTCTGTGGGCGTTATCCTCGGTGTTGGATATGGTGCTTACACACACCTTCTATCAGTCAGAACATGGAGCTGAGGAGCTCTGAGGATCTCTCGTTATTGGTTAAATGATTCCAGAGCGCTTGGGACCAGGGTCCCAGAGATGTTCACTCTGAGTTTGATTTAAATATTACATTTCCAGATCCAATTTTAATGGAGAAACCAAAGGATTTTAGGATCGAGACTCTGCTGGGGGCCGACGAGCTCCCTCTCGGCTCCTCCTCCCCAGCCTGCCTCCGCTCTGTATGCAGGAGTTTACGCGGGAGTTCCGCTGATCACCGGTCTGCAGCCGCTGCATTATCCCGGACTCCCCCAGCTGAACCCCGGGTACGAGCAGTGGATACGGGCTGGTCTGCTGCTGCCCCGGATCCATCCCTACAGCGCCGGTCAGTACTCAGTCAGTACTTACTCATTAATGGGGATTTAACCATCATTTATTCACTTATATTATTATTTTAGATTATGATCAAAAATGTTTTAATAAGGACTGGAGTATTTTTTTATATTAAAAACTAATAATTATAATTTAATATTTTATTTTGTCATTGTAATAGCATTTTGATTTCTAACGTATATTTTATTGGTGTTTATATTTATTTTAATTAATTTACCTTTCATTAAAAAGTACTGTGAATTATTGAACAAAAGGTGCTTTATTTATTTATTTCTTTAAAGTGTAAGTTTTTACATATTATTTTTATTTTATTTCTAATTATTCTGGGCACTATAAGTCTGATTTATCACATGTAAATTGATCAATTGATATTTTATCTATATAAATGTTTATTAATTGAACAGTTATTGATTGTGCTGAAGTCATTTTCCATTTCATTTGTTCATTTTATTGATTTATTTTTGCTTCTTGGTATTGTTATTCCTACAGTTATTTGTATCATATTATTATTATTATTATTATTATTATTATGGGAAAATTCTCACCCCAGATCCTAATATTTTGTTATGTAAAGTACCTACAGACAAAATTAATAAATTATTTTTCTTATGCTTGTTATCATGTATTTATTTTTAATTTCTTTGTTTATTATTATAATATTCCTATGTTACTATTATAAAATTTCATTGTACGTAATTGTTGTATTATTATTATTATTATTTTGTTTACCGTTGTTATTTTTATTATATTTCTTTGTTTATTATTGTTAATATTTTGTTTATTTATTTATTATTTTTATTATTATTATTGGGTTACATTTTCATTGTTGGATCACACTGAATATAGATTTTTAAAAATAAAGTAGTGACTAAATTATTATTATTATTATTATTATTATTATTATTATTATTATTATTTTATCAATCATGTTTTTTTTTCATGTATATATTTTGTATGTCTTTGTTTACAGCTATTATAATATTTCTGTTTATTATTATTATTATTATTATTATTATTTTATCAATCATGTTTTTTTCATGTATATATTTTTGTATTTCTTTTTTACAGCTATTATAATATTTCTGTTTTTTATTATTATTATTATTATTATTATTATTATTATTTTTATCAATCATGTTGTTTTTCATGTATATATTTTGTATTTTCTTTGTTACAGCTATTTATAATATTTCTGTTTATTATTATTATTATTATTATTACTATCATTATTTATTTGTTTTATTCTTATTATAAACCTTGATAATTATTATTATTATTATTATTATTATTATTATTATTATATTGTTTTAAATTAAAACAATATTTTTAAAATAAAGTAGCACCTAAATTAATTCATTTTACTGATCATGCTCATCATAATTAATTCATCATTAATACTTTATTTTTAGTGCTTATTTTGAATTGAGTTGTTTCTTTACTTAGTTATATTTCTGTATATTGTATAAAAAATTATTGTGATATTTGTTTGTTACTATTTTATTATTTATATTGATTGTTATTGATATTTATTTTTTTTACTTATTTTTATTATTATTTCTTTTTTTGGTTTTATTATAATTATTTAGTGGTTTCTTTTTATTTTTATTATTGGATTATTATTTTTTCTCTCTCATCAATGTATTTAATGATCATGCTCATTTATACTTTTATTTTATACTTTTATTTTGCTTGAATTCTATTTATTGCTACTTTTGTTATAAAACATAAAAAGAGATATTTAAGTGAAAATAGTGGATTTAATTTATTTTTAATTATTCTGCCTTTGAGGATTCAACAGTTAGCCACCATGCTGTGTTATGCATCCATCAAGTGTGTTGTAATTATTTATTTTTATTTATTTACTTATGCATTGTTTACATTTTTGTTACTCAGCATAATTTACCATTCTTTTTTACTTTTTTTTCTTTTGTAATATTTTATTCACCTTTTTTTACCTGCGATAGTTTATGAAAAATCAAAGCCTTTCAGACGGTTTTATTTTATTTAGACCATTTACACTTTTTATTTATTTATATTCTGTAAAATGGTGCAGGAAGGTGTAAACATTTATTTATTTAATAAAACTCTGGCACAGTAATTCTTTTTGATATGTATTGAGTTATAAACACGAGCTGTGTGTGTGTGTGTGTGTGTGTGTGTGTGTGTGTTTCATTAAGTTAATGGCATTTACGGCTCTGAATAAACAATAAATCATGGTAATAATAATAAACAGGTAAGAAACAGTGCCAGTGTGTGTGTGTGTGTGGGTATAAAAAAAGAATAAAAATGATGCAGAAATTATGATTCATTTATGGAACTTAATTAGGCACTGTCGTAATGTAATAAAATAATAAAATAAAATGGAAGCATAAGCGAGGGCCTCTAGTGGAAGGAAAAGGTACTGATGCTATTACTATTGAGTCCCACCTCCACCCCTAAATGTAATAACCCAGTGGGGTTACCCCTGTGCCCCTCCTCCCACAGTGTCCCCGCCCTCAGGACTGATGGAGAAATGCCGGCGGCCCCGGACGGCCGTTCACCAGCCAGCAGCTGCTGGAGCTCGAGAACCAGTTCAAAAAGCTCAACAAGTACCTGTCTCCGCCCCAAGCGCTTCGAAGTGGCTACGTCGCTATGCTAACCGAGACCCAGGGTGAGCGCGCCCGGGTCTGACCTGTCGAAGCACGGGGTGACTAAACAAACAGAAACGGATAAACTGAATGCACTTTTTATATCTATTTTCACAGACACATAGATTTTAAATCCTGTCAAAAGTAGGAGGAGGAAACAAGGATTTAAATAAATAACTTATTTGAGGTAAATTAAAAAATTAAATGTAAAACAAAAGAAAATCCATATAATTTTTTTTTTTTTAATAATTAAAACTAGAAATAAATTAATTTTTGAAATATATAAAAATATAAAAAAATATATATATGAGAAATTACTTTTAATAATGATTTAAAGGAATTTTATAAACATTTTTATTATTGGAGTTAAAATAATAAAATATAAGCAAAAAAACACGACTTAAAATAATGACAATGATTCTGTAAATAGAAACAAATGATATTTTCTACATAGAAACTGGATGTAAAAAGCTTAAAAAGGCTGATGTGTTTAAGCGTATGAAGGGCTTGCTGCTGATCTCCTGACGCAGTGTAGCCCATCCCGATAATGGCCCTGGTGTTGTTACGCAGGTCAAGATCTGGTTCCAGAACCGCAGGATGAAGTGGAAACGGAGTCGCAAAGCCATGGAGTCCGAGCGGCAGCACAACGAAAAGACATCCGGTGGCGACGCCCCGACCACGCCCCAGGGGGCGGAGCCTGGGAGACGGGAAGCGAGCGAGGACGAAGGCGATTTATTAAACGTGGAGTCACAACGCTCAGACTGTTCTCAGATCGACGCAGACACGACGTCCGATCGCGACGTCAAGGACCCGGGGGGCAGGGACGGGGACAAGGGGGTGGGGCTCTGAGAGAACGCGGCCAATCAGAGACGCGGACAGGCGTGACCCTGTGAACTCTTATTTATGTCTCCGATGTCGTTTCTGGATTCTGCGTTACTGCTGCCTACACAAATACGGAGGTACGTCCGTTTCTTAAGCTAACTCCATTAACATGGCCGGTTGCTATGGCTAAAGTCGGTTTGTTGGTAACCATGGTTACCATGTGTGTGTTTATTATAACTGTGTTTTGTTATTGTTATATAAAAATAAAAAAGCCGAGTGCACAAAGCATCGATTGCTGTTCTGTTTTGTTGTGTCAAAAAAAGTAGAATTTTTTTTGCCAAATTTTAGCAGTTTGTTATGTTAAGTATGCCGATTTTTAAAAATTAATTAATTAATCATTGTTTATCATTTTGAATTGTTAATACTATAAATAAAATAAAACTGCTTTTAAATAAATTAATAAATGAATTAATACAAAAACAAATATGTTTAAAACCGCTTAAAAAAAAAAATCACTAAAATACAAATAAATAAAATCAATGTTAAACTATATATTTTTTTAGTACATGTATAAATAAACAAGATTGGAAGAAATTAAAAACACAGAAAAAAAACAAAGAAATTGCATTAAAAAAATTTTTTAGCCAAATTTTAGCTGTTTAGGATGTTAAATATTCTTATTTTTAAAATATCATTCATTATTTTTATTATTTTGAAATGGTTAAAACTCTAAAAAGCATTAGTAAGTACAAAAACAAATCAGTTTAAAAAGGTTTTAAAAAAATCACTAAATTACAAATAAATAAAAATCAATGTTAAACTATTACAAAATTAAAAAGTGCATGTATAAAAAAAACAAGATTGGAATGCATAAAAAAATACAAAATACTGATTATCAAAAAGAGAAAGATATAGAAATAAAAATGCAAACACAAAAAATAATGATGCCGCTAAATAAATACAAATACATTTTATCTTTAGAAAAACAATAAATCACTTAAAGTACATATAAATAAAATCACTTTTAAACTTAAAAAAAAAGTACATTTATTAATAAACAGGATTATGATAATAGAAAATAGAAAATGCTTTTAAAAACACTCAAATTTGATTTAAAAAGAGAGAAATCTAAAAATAAAAAAGCTAACTGTGTATGATTGTGTGAGATTTCTGTTCTGTTGTACCAACAATAAATAAATTTAAAAACTTTAGGAAGATTTTTAGCCAAATTTTAGCAGTTTATGATGTTAAATATTATGATTTCTTAAAATTAATTAATCATTACTTATTATTTTTAATTGTTAACACTCTGAATAACAAACTTAAGCTGCTTTTATGTTAATTAATAATAATTATTTATTATATTATTTATGTATATTAATAATAATTCATTTTTTCAAATAATTACAAAATGAAATACACTTTAATTGAAGAAAAAAGAAACAAAGATTTAAATAAATAACTTTTTGTGGATGTAAAATGTAAAATAAATTAAACCTTAAAAACAATGTAGAGTAAAAATGTAATTTGGAGTAATTTTACATTTACACAAACTAGATTTTAAAAAAGGTACAAAAACGTTTTAAAAATGTATTTAAAAAAACTTACATAAAAATAAAAAAATATTTGTGGGCATTAAATATTTACAAAAATAAAATGCAAAAAAAATACAATTAATAAAATTTTAATTTAGATAAAAAAAGCATTAGAAAAATTAATAAATAAATAGCATTTTTAATAATAAAACAATTAAAAAGAAACGCATGTCTTTTTAAGAATTAAAAATACTTAATTTTAGATATAAAGAAAGTAATAAAATTCAATAAATATAAAAAAAACTTTGATAAGAGAAAAATACAAGTTTTAAAATCATTAAAATGGAAAATTTTAATTTTAAATAAAAAGATTAAAAATATATATATGAAAAATGTTCAGTAACTTTTTAGAATGAAGATTTTTTTCTTTTTAAAATAATACAAAAATTATAAATCATTTTAAAGAAGCATAATGAAATGTTTCAATAATAAAAAGTAAGAAACTGGATTTTGAGACATTAAAAATTGTTTAAAAAAATAAGTTGCAGTTGTAATGAACAACAAATAAAGTTTTAAGCAAAAAAAGTTACATTTTAAATGATTTGAAGCTATGAGCAAGTTTCCTGATGGTGCGGTGCCCTCTGCTGGTCTGTTTATATAAAAACAGAGAGACGGTTTATTAATCAATTGTTTTTTAATCATCGCAAAATAGAAACAAAACAAACAAACCAACAACAAGAAACACGAATTAAACACCTTATTTAAAAAACTTATTTAACTTAAAACGTATTTAAAAAACGTATGTACAGCGTAAGCGGTCTTATGTCAGAGTTCTTTTATTTTTTCCTAAATTCTGCTTTAACTGTAAGTGTTTTCAGTTGTACCGAGCTGCAGTACCACACAGACTCCACCAGGGGGAAACTTATTAAACGCAATTAATACAAGAACCGTTCTGTTCGGACGATAAAACGTTCAAAAAGTTCAACTAAAAATCAACCAATGACCACCAACGGCCATCACGGAGGTGAAAACTCGAACCCGAAAAGAAAAAGAGCAACCGTGAAAAAGTTCGGTCATACTGGGTCCGTTTCGACGTTCCCTCCGTGGGAACTCTGCAGGTTGCGGACCCGCTCCAGGACCCAGTGGATGTCGGGACGGTCCTGGGGGTCTGTCACCATGACGGCCCTGAGCAGCGCCTGCAGGCCCTCCGAATAACTGTCAGGGAAAACAAAAAGCTTCGGTTAGTTTCCGCTAACGCTAGCAGCAGACGAACAGCCGGTGGGCAGCGCCCCCTTCGTGCTGACCTGCAGGGCTGAGGGATGCTGACGGGGTTCTGCACGGCCAGAGCCACGCTGTCCCCCTTCTGGAAGATCAGATCATACGGCCCCTCCCTCATCAGCATCGAGTACAGGATGCACCCCAACGACTTCAACCAACCAACAAACAAACAAACAGGAAAGAAAAATAAGAAATCGCTTACTTTCTTTTTCTCCCTGCCTTTCTTTCTATTCTTCTTTATTTCTTTCTTTTGGTCAAAAAGAAATTGAAGTCCTTTAATTTCTAGCTTTCCAACTTCTTCATTTTTATTTCTTCTTAATTGCCTCCCACTGGTTTCTTTTCTGTTTAAAATGTGTCCTTATTTATTTCTTATTTATTTTTCCTCTCCTTATTTTCTGTAACTTTTTTATTCATCTTTTTTATACTACCACACTTCCAGTACTTCAAAGCTTTTCTGTCACTCGTTTCTTTATTTTTTACTTTCTTTTCTTTGCATTTCTTTACTTGGTATCTAATTCTTTGCCATTTTTAAATTCCTTTTTAAATATTATTTAAATATTTTTTTTCTATTTTCTAAGCATTTATTTTAAAATATTCTCTTTACGTCTTTTTTTTTTTTTTACATCATCACCCTTCCTTCCCAGACAGTATTTTTCTCTCCTTTTTTCTTTCTTTCTGTCCTTCTTTCTTTCTCTCATTTCTTTGTCTTTCTTTCTTTTATTCACTCTTCATGAATTTCTTTTTTCTTTCTTTGTGACTTTTCTGTCTTCCTTTCTTTCTGTTATTCTTTCATTCTTTCATTCTTCTGGTAATTTTTTCTGTCTGTCTTTCCTCCTTTCTTTCTTTATTTCTTCCAGGCTTTATTTCTTTATTTCCTATGACAATTATTTCTGTCTTTCTTTATTTCTGTTTCTTTTCTTAATTTAATTCTCTCTTTATTGATTATGCTTTCTTTCTTTCTTGCTCTTACCAACACACATCTTTCGCTATAACTGCCACCAATTTCTTTATTTTTGTTTATTGTCCGTTTGTCTCTTTTCTTTGGATTACTTTATTTTGTATCTAATTCTTTGCTACTGAACTTTTATTTCCTCTTTAACATCACCGTTACTTCCTACTTCTTTGCCAGACAGTTTTTTCTTTCTTTCTTTTTCCCCTATTCCTGCCACCCATTTCTTTATTTTTCATTGAGTCTAGTTTTATGTTTTTATTATTATTTTGTTATTATTATATATTATTAGATTTTTATTTCTGATACTGCTTTCTTTATTCCTTTTAATAATAAATATTGTCTTTATAATTTCTTTTTTATACCATCGCCCCAATTTCTCCCTTTTGTCTCTACTTTTTGCTCTCTTTATTCTAAGTAAACCTGTTTTTTCTTTACATTTCTTTCCTTCCTACTTCAGACACTGTATTTTTCTTACGTTACTCCAGTCAGCCATGTCTTAACTTTCCGGTTCTTTTTTCTCCGTCTTCTTAGATTTCTTTGCTTTAGTTTATATCCTTATAAACTTATCCCTATCCTTTTTTTGTCTTCCTTTTCTGAATTTGTTTCTCTTTTCTCCTTTCTACCAGCAGTCTTCTTTCCTGTCTAGCTTTTTGTTTTTTAATTCCCTTGCCTTGTCAATCAACTTTTATTCTTCATTTTGTATCTCCCTTTTTTCTTTCTTTCATTTCTTACAGCCACCCTTCCCTTCTTTCTTTTTGGCTTTAATGCTGTGATTTAGGTATATAAAACTCTCTTCATTTTTCCCATTATTATTTCTTTTGTTTCTTTCCTGCTTTCTTTTTAATAATTGTTGTCTCTTATGTACTATCATTTCATTTAATACTTTATTGTCTTTCTTTCTTCATTTCTATCTCTATGTTTGCCTTTCATTTTGTTTCTTTATCATTCTTTTTACCATCATTTGTCCTTCTTTTGTTAAATGTACATCTTAAATTTTTATTTTTTAGTGTCCACATATCTCTACTTCTTTCCATAATCCCCGTCTGTTTCTTTTTTGTTTGTTTAAAGTCTTTCTTTTTGCTGCTTTTTGCTTAATCCCTGCTCATTTTCCTTCCCCATCATGCTGTGTGTTCCGTCCTGATAAGACCACACCCTGAGCACTTACCCAGATGTCGGTCTTTTCGTCGATGGTGCCCTCACTCTGGACGTTGAACAGTTCTGGAGCTCTGTAGGAGATGGTGCAGCGCTGAGCCGCCCAATCCTACCAAAAAAACAAAAAAAACATCAAAGCTTATTTACAGAACATCACCTGAGAACATCAAAGAACATCGGAAGAAGATCAAAGAACCTGAGATGATTATACCTGGATCCTCATGGCCTCTCTGGAGTCCTTCACCTCCATGCGAGCTTTATTCATGGAGCCCAGGTCCATCAGCACGGCCCGGTCGCTCTCATCCAGCAGCACGTTAGTGGGCTTCAGGTCCCTGGAAGGTCCAGACCCACAACAGCTTCAGGACCCCAGCAGCCCCCAGACGTCAGCCACTTGCTCTGCTTCCTTACTTACTACACTCTGCTTGCCCTATGTACGTTACTCGCTTAACGTTACGTAATGACTTTAGTTGCTTTCCTTTCTCACATAACTCTGTGATTAGGCATGAATGCCCACAGAGCATCACATGTACCTGATCTCCTGATCCTATGTGCTTAATAAGGCCCACTATACCTCACTTCCTACAACTTCCTCTCTCATCTTCCTAAGTATCAGAACTTGCACAATCAGTGACTGACTAAATACTTTTTTGCCCCACTGTACCTGAGTGTTCCTGTACCAGTGAGTGTACCTGTACCTGTCAGTGTACCTGTGAGTGTTCCTGTACCTGTGAGTGTACCCGTACCTGTTAGTGTACCTGTGTGTTCCTGTACCTGTGAGTGTGCCCGTACCCGTACCTGTGGGCATAGCCCTTATCATGGATGGCTTTCAGACCCTCACAGATTCCCCGGAGGATGGTAAGGATTCGGCTCTCGGGCATCAAGCGGTTCTGGTCCCTCAGCTTCTCCAGCACCCCCCACAGACTGCCTCTCTGTAGATCCCCAAAAACACACACAGGGGGTAAAAGGGGGGTGAAACCTTACCCTATCTGATACTGATAAAACCCCCCCAAATCCCTAAGAATCCCCATGAATCTTGAACAATAAAATTGTGTCACTGTTTGTAATTGTGCACTTTTCTTCTGTTTCTTTCTAATTCTGTTATTCTTACTGTTTTTAATCTTCCATCCCAGTTCTGTCAGTCCTTTTGTATTTTTGTCACCCATTACTTTTAATTTAGTAACGTTTTTATTTCATTCTATTTAGATCAATTTCTTTTTTAAATTGTCTTTTAAATAATTGTCCTTTTTAGTTGCATACACTTTTCTTTATTCTACCATTTCCGGCCAAAAACAGGTTATTCTTTCTTTAGTCTTCCCATCTGTCGTTCTCTCTATTGCAGAGTTTTGTCCTTTGCCCTTTCTATTGTTCCTTCTCTCTTTCTTTTGTTCTCCCTTTTTTGTTGTATTTTGTTATTTCTTTCGTTCTGTATTTCTTTTTCTTTATTTAGTTCTTTTTTAAATTGATTTTGTCCTTTCATTCTTTCTTTCTTTCTTTCGTTCTTTTGTTAATTCTTTCTTCTTTTTTTCTTTCTTTATTTCATTCTTTTTCTTTACTAATTTTGTAATTTATTTATTTAGTTCTTTCTGTCTTTTTTCATTCTTTAATTATTTTGTTCTTTATTTATTTAATCATTTCTGTCTTTCTTTATTACAGTCTTTGTTTATTTCATTCTTTCTTTCTTTATTCACTTATTTCGCTCTTTATTTCTTTCTGTCTCTCTTTATTGATGGCGTTCTTTATTTGTTCTTTCTTTCTTAAGTTCATTCTGTCTTTATTTCGTTTTTTTTCCCTTCTGTCTTTATTTCATTTATTTCATTCATTCTGTCTTTATTTTGTTTTCGTTCTTTTGTTTGTTATTTATTTATTTCATTCTTTATTTCCTTCTGTCTTTATTTTATTTATTTTGTCTCTCTTTATTATGTTCTTTCTTTCATTCTTTATTGATTTCATTCTTTTGTTCTTTCTTTATTTTGTTCTATATTTATTTCAAAACTTGTTTCATTCTTTCTTACTTTAAATCTTTTTCATTCTGTATTTCATTCTTTCATTTGTTCTTTTTTTGTTCTGTCCTTCTTTTCTTTCTACCCACCATTTAACTTCTTCAGTACCTCTTTGCTTTATCTCGTTACATCAAATGTTTATTTATTTATTTATTTGATCTTTCGGTTTCTTACTCATTTCCTTCTCTTTCTGTTTTTAAACTCCTCCCCTTTCTTATACCATGACCCTGATTTTTTTATTTATTTTTTGACCCCTTTCTCTAATCATATATAATATAATAGAATATATTACGTTAACTTGTATTACATTTTATTATATTCCATTGTACTGTATTACTATATCATTTATTATAATATTACAGTATATTATATGATCTGATATATTCTTACGCTGATGTAGGGCAGGAGGATCCAGGCCTCGCTCTTGCCCCCTCTCTCCATGAAGCTGAAGGCCGTGACAGTCAGGACGTTGGGATGGTCGATCAGTCGATGGTTCTCCACCTCGATCTGGGCCTCCTTACGCCCGTCCCGGTCGTGGCACAGGATCCGCTTCAGGGCATAGAAGCGCCCGTCCTGAGCTCCTTCCACCAGGTCCACGTAACTGAAACCACTGAGGGGACCAAGCAAGGGTCATGACCACATGGACATGGACCTAAAGCTCTGGAGATCATGTGACCTTCCTTAATTACTTACCCCTCATCGAGCTTCTGGATGAAAAAGTACCGCTTATTGTCGATGGTCAGGGTACTGCGCGAGCAGATACACAGGGCGTGTCCCATCCTGGAAAGGGCATCGCTCGCTCAGCGCCACTGCTGAACACACACACACACACACACACACACACACACACACACACAGAAAGAGATGAGAGGTTTCCATCTAAATTATTCAGCACTGTTGTTATCGAGATCAGATTCCTTACAAAGTGAGTCGATTTGGGACACGCACTTTTACCACACAGGTTAGAGTCGATTTGACACACGCCCTTTTACCACACAGATTAGTCAATTTGGGACATGCCCTTATACCAAACAGATTATGGTGGATTTGGGACGCAGCCTTTTACCAACCGTTAATAGTGGATTTGGGACACGCCCTTTTACCAAGACCACTAATATTAAGGGAGCTGTACACAAATGAAATTCAATTTGGGATGCACCCCTTTACCACACAGATTACCGTCGATTTGGGACACGCCCTTTGAGCAATACCAAGAGCAGGGGCCTCATTTATGAAACTCTGCATGGATTCTGGCGTGAAAGTGCACGTACGCACAAAACCAGGAAATGGCGTGCGCACGGAAAAATTAGAGATCAATAAAACCCTGCGTACGCACACCCGTACGCCGTTTCCCCTTTGTAAAACACAATCCCGTACCGCCCACACTTGTCCATGCTAATTAGGCCATGCCTATTAAACAGAGCGTGTCCCATTCATCGATGAGCGGGATAGTGGTGACAACACAGGAAAGAAAGGCAAAAAAGTGAAGCTTTCGCCAATGCGAGGTAGAAGCGCTTGTTCCCGGGATTGAGGCAAGGAGAGCCGTGTCATTTGTTTGGCCTCGGTAGTGGCGTCACCAACAAACGCAAGTTTGTTGAGTGGCAACACGTAACTGCAGCAGTCAGCAAAGTTTCCTCCGCGAGCCGCACTGTTGCGGAAGTTAAAGCAAAGTGGTCAGACCTAAACGTCGGAGCAGAGAAGCACATTGCTTTGCTCAGGCCGAGTCGGAGTGCCACTGGTGGAGGAAGGCCCACACCGTCACCCTCGTGCCAGAATGGCCTCGGTTATCGGGGAACCCCTCTTAAGTGGCGTGGTGGCTGACGCGGAGGGAGATGCTGATTTGGCTGGTGAGTGCCGCACAGGAGAACCAGGCCATTTTAAATATTTTAGACGTTTGACATGAAGACGCAAAAGTCAGACTGTAGTCTAAGATTGTTTATTGATATTCCAATGCCACCCATATTCCCAGAGAGGACTGTGGATGTGGACAGGTGGCAGGAAGCAGTTGGCGACTCTGCACCCGGCCCCAGCGCCGTTTCTGCCCAGCTGCCTCCAGCAGTGTGTCCGGTGCCTCACGCGCCTTCAGCCGAGGTCGTGCTACAAACGCAACGGGATACAATCTTACCAGCGAACTAAAAGAAATAAAAGGGATCATGTCTGAAATTTCAACAACATTAAAAGAACTTGCTAAAAAGTATACCTTTGTGCTGTGGTCCAGTTATTTATAATCAACACATCACGCCCTCACACAGCCTGGCAGCCTGAAGATTACCAGCGCCTGGCGGGCAGGGATGTGGGTCTGGTTCAGGGTCATTGGGTTGCTGGTCCGTCATTTAAAGGGCAGACGATTCTGCTGTGCCATGCTGGGTAGCACTGCACACGCTCTGACGATCCGGCAAAGCTTTCCTGGTCGGTATAACAATCTCCCACCTGATGCACCCAAACAACGCCAACGGCCTTTCAGCAGCCCAGTGGTCCGTTCCATAACCGAACAGAGGGTGCGCGTCCCGCTCTCTCCAATATGGCTCTATGCACGGGTAAAAGCTTGGTTTCCCGCCATGTATTTCTTTATAAATCCCGGTATCTGCGTGAGATGCTGCGTACGCACATTTCAGACCCATTTCTTGACGTACGCACCGTTTATAACTGAGGCCCCTGTACACAGAGTCCATTTGGGGACGCGTCCTTTTACCACACAGATTTTTGGGATGCGCCCTTGTACCATGAGCACTAATGTTAACGAAGCCGTACAAAAATTAGGTTAATTTGGGACGCGCCCTTTTACCATGAGCACTAATATTAACGGAGTTGTACACACATTTATAGTCGATTTGGGACGCAACCTTTGCTGTATAATGTAATAGCTATAGCTCCTATTGTACCACGAACACACACAAATACACACTCCAACATCTCTATTATTTACACACGCAAACACACACTATTACAGACAATCATCTGTGGTTTTTACACACACACACGCGCGTTCTCTCTCTCTGCTAAACCGGCACGAAGCTACCCTGCTTAATCAGGTGACCTCACCGTTAAGCATTAACACTATAACTAACGGTAATAGTGTGTATTTTTTAAATCCCATTATTACCTTTGTTAATCACTGGCTGTTTCTCCTGCTGCTCCTCCACACACCGAACCTTCCGTGTACACTAAACACACACACATCCGGATACTGACGTGGGTTTGACGATAGGGCAACGCGTTCGGGTTAACCCTTTAGCATCCTGCTTGGAGCTAATGCGCCAAAAATACGAACTGTGTCAACTAAATAAACCGATCAATAAAGTAGGAATTGGGTACATCATGACGTTAGAGTACCATCTGTGTGAGGTTTGGAATGTCCTCCCTGCACTCGCGTCCATAAGCCGTAGGGTATCGGCAAGTTAGCATGAGCTAATTAGCTAACGCCATACAATGTTCAGCTGCATGTTTAATATGGAATCACACACTCGAATAAAAGTTATTAACATATAAGATTTGGGGCAACAGGAGGAAAAGTCCAGTGAAGCGACATATTAAAATAAGTTACGTTTTTTATGAGTTACATTAGCTCGCTAGCTAGATAGCTCGTAAACAAGCGAAGGGCTACCTTTTTTGCGTACGTTTTATTTTTGTTATGAGTGATGCACTTAAGCTTTTATAATGAAAAACCTTTCATTTATAAGAATGGGACAGTGTTTGTTTACATTTATTAATAAAAGACCCTTCTGAGCAGTGGCGTCACTTAGCACAACAACTAGCAGCAGGCAACATATCACAGATAACATTAACTCCTGCTTATTAAATCCAAAACTAGTGCTGCAATAGCTATGTTACCAAGGAAAGAGACTCTGAAACTTTATTTTCGTCATTTTATTTTGGACACTTTATTTGGTACAAAAATGGCAAGGCCAAATGGCAAGAAACATTCAAAAAATTAGCATTAGCATCCATCTTTTATTCATTTTTTATTTAGCTATAGGCCTTAAGGCAACATGAGGTCGCTTCCGTCTTAGAACTCTTCCCCTTCCTCTTCTTCCTCGAACGAGTCGATCCCCACCTCTTCGTAGTCTTTCTCCAAGGCGGCCATGTCTTCCCTGGCTTCAGAGAACTCACCCTCTTCCATGCCCTCGCCGACGTACCAGTGCACAAAAGCCCGCTTGGCGTACATCAGGTCGAACTTGTGATCCAGACGAGCCCAAGCCTCAGCGATTGCCGTCGTGTTGCTCAGCATGCACACGGCCCTTTGGACCTTGGCCAGGTCGCCTCCGGGCACCACGGTGGGCGGCTGGTAGTTGATGCCCACCTTGAATCCGGTGGGACACCAGTCGACGAACTGGATGCTCCTCTTAGTCTTGATGGCCGCGATGGCCACGTTGACATCCTTGGGCACGACGTCGCCGCGGTACAGGAGGCAGCAGGCCATGTACTTGCCATGCCTGGGGTCGCACTTGACCATCTGGTTGCTTGGCTCAAAGCAGGAGTTGGTGATCTCGGCCACTGAGAGCTGCTCATGGTAGGCCTTCTCGGCCGATATCACCGGTGCGTACGTGGCCAGGGGGAAGTGGATCCTGGGGTACGGCACCAGGTTGGTCTGGAACTCGGTCAGGTCGACGTTCAGGGCGCCGTCGAAGCGCAGGGAGGCCGTGATGGACGACACAATCTGGCTGATCAGCCGGTTCAGATTGGTGTAAGACGGACGCTCGATGTCCAGGTTCCTACGGCAGATGTCATATATAGCCTCGTTGTCCACCATGAAGGCGCAGTCCGAGTGCTCCAGGGTGGTGTGGGTGGTCAGGATGGAGTTGTACGGCTCCACCACGGCAGTGGACACCTGAGGAGCCGGGTAGATGGCGAACTCCAGCTTGGATTTCTTGCCGAAGTCCACCGAGAGGCGCTCCATCAGGAGAGAGGTGAAGCCCGAGCCGGTGCCGCCCCCAAAGCTGTGGAAGACCAGGAAGCCCTGAAGACCTGTGCACTGGTCTGCCTTTACGAAGGAGACAAGACACAGTTCATTTGGGTCACTGGAGCAGCACCAACGGATGTCAGATCACACCGTAATAGTCTTAACCTACCAGTTTGCGGATGCGGTCGAGCACAGAGTCGATGATCTCCTTGCCGATGGTGTAGTGGCCTCGGGCGTAGTTATTGGCCGCATCCTCCTTGCCGGAGATCAGCTGCTCCGGGTGGAAGAGTTGGCGGTAGGTACCTGTCCGTACTTCGTCTGAAACGGGAAGTGGTACAAATTCAGACATTTTGGGAACCGGTTCTGTTATGATTCAATGTCTCCTCTAAAGTACTTTAAGGACTTTCTAGAGCCCTGACCCTTAGAAGAATAAAAGACTCAAGAATTCCCAATCTATAATTCCCAATTGAGAATTCCCAATTGAGAATCGATATTTCCCTTTTGAGAATTCAAATGGAGACCTGCAAATTGAGAATTCCCAATTAAGTATTTCAGATCGAGAATTTCCCTTTGAGGATTCCCAATCGAGAACTGCAAATCGAGAAGTCCCAATAGATAATTCCAAATGTAGTATTCCCAATCTAGAATTGCAAATGGAGAGCTGCAAATCGAGAATTCCCAATTGAGCATTCCCAACTGAGAACTTCCCAATCGAGAATTCCAAATCAAAAATTGCCAATTGGGAATTCCCAATGGAGAATTCCTGATCGAGAAATCTCAATTGAGCATTCCCAATCTAGAATTGCTGATTGAGAATTCCCAATTGAGTATTCCAAATTGAGAGTTCCTATTCAAGAATTCAGGATTGGGAATTCCTGACTGAGAATAGCTAACAGAGAACAGCCTATAGAGAATTCCCAGTTGAGTCTTCCCAATCAAGAAATGCTAATTGAGAACTCCTAATTGCAAATACCTGATCAGGGATTTCCCATCAGGAATTACTAATCAGTAATAATCAATAATTCCAAATGGAGTATTCCCATATAAGAGTTGTCAATCAAGAATTACAAATGAAAAATTCCCATTAGATAATTCCCAACTGAGGAATTCCAATTGCGCCTTCCCAATCGAGAACTGTAAGAGCATAGCATCCCCCATGAGGTGATGTGCCGTCACTCACCAATGACAGTGGGCTCGAGGTCCACAAAGATGGCCCGGGGGACGTATTTACCAGCCCCGGTCTCACTGAAGAAGGTGGTGAAGGAGTCGTCGTGACCCCCGACGGGCTTCTGACTGGGCATCTGACCGTCGGGCTGGATTCCGTGCTCCAGGCAGTACAGCTCCCAGCAGGTGTTTCCCATCTGAACCCCGGCCTGGCCGACGTGGACGGAGATGCACTCACGCTGAGCAACAAAACCCCCCAAACCAACAGGAAGAAAAATAGAAGTACATTAGCTCAGCTTCCTCTTAACAATCTGTCCCTCACTGCATTTTACTTTCTTTCTTCCTCACTTTAGTTTTCTGGGGATTTTTCTTTCTATCTGATATTGCTATTTTCTGTTTTTTTCTGTTTTACTTGCTTGCTTTGTTTATTACCCCGTCTTCCGCTTACAATTTGTCCCTTGCTGCATTTTTGTCTCCATCTGTCTTTCTTTCCTTCTTTCTTCATTTCTTTTCTGTCTGTTTTTTGTTTTTCCTTTATCTGATATAGCCATTTTTCTGTTTTTTCTTTTTTACTACTCCTCATTTCTCTTACAATTTGTCTCTTGCTGCATCTTTCTTTCTTTTCTTTCCAGCTCTTTCCATCTTTTCTATTTCTGAGCTTCCTTTCTTTCTTTTTGATATTGCTATTTTCTTATTTTTTTCCTCTTTGGCTTACAATTTATTCTCTCTGCTGCATTTTTCCTTTTTCTTTCTTTCTATTCTCATTTCTTGCTTCTTTCCTTCGTAATATTTATGTCTTATTCTTTTCTCTCTATTTGTTTTTCATTTTTGTCCGTTTCCTTCACACTTATTACTCCGGCTTCCTCTTTCTTTCTTTGTTTTTCTTTCTTTTTTCTGATACATTGTGGTTTTACTTACCTCTCACTTTCTTTCTGATTGATCCATTTTCTGTTTCAGTTGCCTTTTTTAAATAATTTTTTATTTCCCTGTCTTCCTCTTACGATTTGTCCCTAGCGTTCTTCCATTATTTTTCTCTTTATTTCTGTCTGGCTGGCTCTTTCTTTTTGTGTTTCTCTTTATTGATTTTCTGTTTTTTTCTTTCTTTTTGATATTGCCATTTTCGTATTTTTCTGTTTCACTTGCTATTTTGTTTTTAAATGACCCCATCTTCCTCTTACAATTTAGCCCTTGCTGCATTTCCTTTCTTTGTTTTTTTCTGCCTAACATTATTTTACTGTTTTCACTTTCTTTATGATTTATCCATTTTATCACTTTCTTTTTCTGTTTCACTTCCTTTTAGTTTTTTTCGCCTTTCCCTTTTTGTCCCTAGATTTTTCCTTTTTTCTTGCTTTTTTTCTTTCCGTTTTTTCCATTTCTGTTTCTTTTTTCTTTTGTGTTTTTTCTTTCTTCCTTTTACAGTTTGTCTCTCGCTGCAATTTTCTTTTTTTTTCTATATCTATAAATACTCCATATTTATTTATGACCAGGAGGGAGTGGGGCTAAAATAGTGTGGATGTTTTTATTTGATATTTTATCTTTTTTTGTCTTTTGGAAAATAACGAAGAGAATTGTGAAATAAATGGCTTTGGTTACCAAGAAAAAACAAAACAAAACCTAAAAGCGTCTCTTTTTTACCATTCAAATAAGACTATAAATAACTTATAAATATGCAGTTTTTAATTTGTTGCTTGTTGAGATTTTTCTACTCATCCATTTTTTTGTTTTTGACCCCGTTGGTGCTGCATGTCCTTGTGCAGCAGGATGGTTTCTTCAGCTGTGGTTCCTGTAACCACCAGGGGGCAGATAGTGTAACGGAGACAGAGTGACCGGGTCAGGTGGGGCGCTGAGACAGTGCAGGAACGCTCGGTGACAGACTGTCTGTTAAAAAGTGCGGACGCCGAAGGGTGTCAGAAAGAAGCTTTTCCAGTTCTGTCGCCCTGCCGAACCTGAGCACGGGGGCACACCACACCCCATCCTGGAATCTCTAACACACCTTAGAGAAACAGACTTTACAGGATGGTTCTAGGCTGCATGTTCTGACCCCGAATCGTATTTTTATGGGACGGCGTCAGGAGAAATCTGATCTGGGTCGACCCCCCGGGGACTCGTCCTGATTTAGCTTTGGCAAAGGCTACATTCTTCCTGCCTCAGTCAGCTTCAGGGGCTTTTATTTTTACCCTCCTGCCCCCTCCCTCCCCCTCACATCCCGCCCCTTCCTGAGCCGTGTGACGGGGCAGGGCGATGAGGCAGCAGCCTAGTTTGGTCAGGCACGAGGGGCGCTATTTATGGATCCAACCTTTCTACAGCTTCTGCATTCTGAGCCCCTCGTTTTGGGAGGAGGGTGCCTACGTAATCAAAACTCTCCAGCCAGGCATTATCATGCCCAATAAAATCATATTTAGGATTCATTTTTATTTAATGTAAGACTTTAAAATAACTTTAAACTCCTTTAAAAAAAAAAAATTAATCATGATTTCTAAAAGATTAAAAAATTTAAAAGGTGTTTAAAAGGCTTATATGAAATAAAATCAATCAATGTAAAGACTTTTAAAACTAAAATTAATTATTTTATTAAAGGTTTTGGTTTTATTAAAGGTTTTTAAAGTATTTTAAAGGCATATATTGAATAAAATTAATCAATTTAAGGACTTTTAAAAATATAAGTTAATCATTTAAGATTTTCTTCAATACAATTAATTATTTTAAACATTTTCAAAGGGGTTTAAAGGTTTTAAAGGTATAAAGGCACATATTAAATAAAAAAAAATAAATAATCATTCTAGATTTTGTTAAATAAGAAAAAAGAATCACTTTAAATGTTAACAGAATCCTGTAAAATACCTTTACAACTTTTAAACCCCTTTAATAAAAAAAAGTTTATCATTTTAAAGGTTTATAAAGGGGTTTAAAAGTTTTAACGGTGTTTTAAAGGCTCATATTAAATACAAATTAATAATTAATTTTTAGGAAAACTAAAGTCAATGATTTTTTAAAGGTTTCATTTTTAAAAAGGTTAAGGTATTTTAAAAGCTTAAATTAAATTAATCATTTTAAAGGTTTTAAAAGAAAAAATATCATTTTAAAGGTTATTGTAAATAAAATTAAATATTTTAAAGACTTACAAAAGGTTTTAAAGGCTTATATGAAATATAATGAATAATTTTAAAGATTTGTAAAATAAAAATAAATCATTGCAAAGGTTTTTAAAGAGGTTTTCAAGTTTTAAAGGTATTAAACAAGCTTATATTAAATAAAAATTAATCGTTTTTAAAGTTTCTAAAGAGGTTTAAAGATTTTAATAGTATTTTAAAGGCATATATGAAATACAAATTAATCATTTAAACATCTCTAAAACAAAATTGAATAATTTCAAAGATGTTTTAAAATAAAAATTAATTATTTTAAAGATTTTCAAATGGGATTAAGGGATTTAAATGCATTTTAAAGGCTTATATTAAATAATTAATCATTTAATTGGTTGTCCATAAAAGGCTTCTAAAACATTCCAAGTTCTAAGGGGGTTTAACGATTTTATGACATAAAGCTTATGTGGCATAAAATTAATCATTTTAAAGATCTTTAAAAATAACATGTTTTAAAGATATTTTACAAGCTTATAACTTATAAAAAATAAAAAATAATATAAAATATAAAAAATAATATAAAAAATAACTTAAAAGTTTAATACAAGGTTAATACAAGTCTGCAAAAGTCTGATTCATTTATATTAAATTTGAGCCTTTATCACCTTTAAAACCTTTAAAATATTTATTTCTATTTAATATAAGCCTTTAAAATATCTGTAAAACATTTAAAGTGGTTCAATTGTATTAAATAGCCTTCATAATACATTTAAAACCTTTAAACCCCTTTAAAAATGTTAAATATTTAATATTTATTTAATACAAGCCCTTAAACCTCTTTAAAACTGTTCCATTAGCATCCTGAGTTTCGTTAGCACAGAGCTAACAGGTCCGCTAGTTAGCCTAGCCTTCATTGCCTGTAGAAACCTCTAGAGTTTCTCCGTTTTTGGCAGAGACCATCATTTCCTGGATATTTTAAAGGTTTATTTATAATATCTGAGATTATAAAGTGAGGTTTAGAGAAAGTCTGATCGCGTGTTTTTCAGAAGTTCGGTTAGGATTAGCGTTAGCGTTAGCATTAGCTCTGCGGTATTTTCTAGCTGTTGCTGAGCTGGACAGAAGCGATGCTCCATCAGTAATCCCCGTATACCCGCCGGAGCTCAGTCCCACAGCGCTAACAATCAGTGTACAAACACACGGTCTTATGGCTTAGGATACAGATGTTCAGTAGTGTTAGCACGGAACTCGGCTCTGGTAGCAGCTAGTGCATCATTAACAGAATCTCCTGTGTGTGTGTGTGTGTGTGTGTGTGTGTCTGTGTGTGTGTGTGTGTGTGTGTGTGTGTGTGTGTGTGTGTGTTCACCTTTGGACTGCATTAAGCAATATAAGCAGGAATTTATTGATCCAATAACCGCAGAATGTTCTTTAATCATTAAACTTAAAGCATCTTACATCCTTCTAACACTCTACAAGAGAGGCTCAGTGTTTTCTAAATTATATTTAATATGCTTTAACACTAAATAACTGTCCTGTAATGTGGAATTAAAAACAAGAAAAAAAATATTATTTAATATTATAAATTACAACTTCAGTTATTACCAATTAAATGATTAAAGATACTGCCAAAAGGATTAAAAAATATATAAATAAGGTTTTATAATGAATTTATCTAAATATTATGAAATATTTATTTACAGGAGATAAACTATAGAATGAGTTATTCTTATGATTATTTATTAATGAACAGTATTATCATTAACAACACTATTATTGTTATTTATAATAATATTAAGAATAATATTATTACATTGTATTATTCTCATGAATATAACTCTTAACACTATTGTTATTAATACTGTTACTGTTTACCATTATTATTACTGCATTTTTAACATTATTTCAGTTATTATTTAAAACTTTTATTTTTAACTTATTATTTCCAGGGTTACTGTTGTTATTTTATTGTTATTATTAGTGACTAGTTGTTGTTATTTATTTGTTATTATTATTATTGTGTATTATATTTTTTTTACTGTAACATATTTTTTATTTTATTGTTTTATTATTATATTTGTCTTATATTATTATTTATTATTATTAGTAGTAGTAGTAGTGTAGTAGTATTTACATATTGTTTATAATAATGATTTTATTTAGAATTTTATACATAAAACTTATGACTTATAATAACAATATTACATTACCTTATTATTTTTATTATAAATATTTATTATTATTACTTATTATGATTATTATTATTATTATTGACACAAACATTAGTTCAGTTATATTAGAACTTGTTTTGAACAAATTATTTTATTATTATTGTATGGTTTTTTCTATTATTTTATTATCATTATTATTGTTATTATTGTTATTATTACGTTATTGTTATTTATTTTATTATTATTATTATATCATCATATGTGTTTCAAAATACAAATATAAAATTTTTTTTCTTGAAAGGATCACTAACTTTCTCTACAAATCTTTATTTGCTCTGTGGTTACAAACCACAAAAATATACACAGCTAAAGTTACAGCTAAGTTACAACTAGGTTTTATTTATTTCATTTCTAAATAAACTACAGTGTACAGTTTATTCTAGAAATATCAGTACTATGAATATATATTTGAACAATATGACCTAGAGTTACATGTAGAGTCATAATTATGTGGAGGTTCTAGGGATGCACTGCATAAGATCTGGGATATACTACATTAGTATTATAAGTGAACAGTGTTTTGCTTGAGCCTTTACAGGGTCCAGTAAAGAAAAGCATGTGTAGTGTGTGTGGAGCTGCTGGGGCCGTTACACCCACCTAACACCTTCTCTTAGCTCTTAGCTTTTTCCCCGGTGCTAAACGACCTCAGGCCTGCAGGCTGTGGCAGAAATGTTTATCTTTCAGAGTAAACACACAGGCAGGGCCGACTGATTAGCACACTGCTCTTATATAATGCCTGTGTGTGTGTCCTCCTGTTTGTTTAACACACACACACACACAGAATGCTGCAGAGCAGGAAACTGCAACGGCAGCAAACACACAACACACCCTGTAACTCAACACACGACTCGCAGCCTGACAAGACCACGGGATAATCCAACACTAATTACAGAGTTTAATCTGAGCAAAAACACCCTAGGTTGGGATTGTCATTTTTTAAATCCCTTTGGACTCCTTGGCATTCCAGAATGTCAGAAATAAATATAAATGTGACGGCATTATAAGGCATACATCATATAAACGTTACAATATGATGAGAAAAATGTAAAAAATAATAAAGGTTCATGTGTTCAACTGTTTTGGCACTCTTTTGAACTCATTGGCATTCCAGAATGTCAGATTAAACTCGTTTTAAAACATACTGTGCATATAGTTTACTAGATATTGAGGAAAAAACTGTTAAAGCTTAACATGCGAAAGTTCTGACATCCTTTTTGCACTCCATGGCGTTCCAGAATGCCATCTGCAAACAGAAATATGACTAATTTCTCCATGTTTAACACGTAAAGTGCATAAACTTTACAATATATTGAGAAAGGTTTTAAAAAAATAATAAAGATTAATGTGTGCAAAGGCTTCAATATGATGACCTTCCACACATTTTAAGCATACAGTGTATACACGTTATGATATATTGCGCAAAAATTACAAATAACAAAGGGTAATGTGTTCAGAAGTTTTGGCACTGTTTTGAACTCATTGGCATTCCAGAAGATCTGCTATAACCTTAAATATGACTACTTTCTGATCCTTTTAAACTATACTGTGCATAGACACACCCGTGTAAGGTGTGCATTTACCCTCTTATCAACTATTCATTACGATACATCACGGTCACAGTTTCGTCGATTTGTTTGCTTCCCAAAAACCCGCGCGCACCCCTCCCTCAGCCTGTTTCTGAGCGCGTGAACTGCTCGTAAGCTCTAACGTGACCGTCGTTCGTCTAAGAAGTCTGTTAACTACGTTCATAGCGATAGGAAACCGCGCGCGCGCGCACACAGAGCACGCTCCCGTCGCTTTAACCGTTAAAAACAGAACGTTTCAGTCCCCGTAAGTCTGTGAGCACTCACCATGTTGGCCTCGTGTCCTCTCACCGTGTACCTGCAATGGGGTAATGGGGTGAGGCGCGAACATCTGCGCGTGACACCCGCCACGGTTTATATACTCGGGCACGCGCGCACGAGGAGGAGGAGGAGGAGGCGGAGCAGCGCCGCCTGGGCTGAATGGGAGAACGTGCTGTATATACATAAATAAATCGGTACAAATGTACAGAAATAAAATACTAGCTTGTAAGATATCGGTTCTTTGTCAGGGACAGGCACTGAAGAAAAAGCGTCGTAACGTTTCGCTTTGGCTTTTTATTTATTTTATTATTTTATTTATTTAAACTACATACCTTACTCACGCGTGGGAAAAATAAGAAGTCAACAAAGCTTAACAGGGCAAAAGATGTACCGCCCTTTTTTAAGACAATGATTTTAGACACGATTTAAAGCATACAGTCCATAAACTTTACCATATACTGAGAAAAAAGTAAAAATAATAAAAGTTAATGTATTTTGGACTCATTGGCGTTCCAGAAAGTCAGATACATTTAAATACGCAATTCTATGCATGTTTTAAAGCATCCAGTAATGATAGTTTACAATACATGTAGGAAAAAATACAAAACATAAAAAGGGCAAGGTGTGCAAAAGCTTTGGCACCCTTTTGGACTCATTGGTGTTCCATATCGTCGGCTATAAACTTAAATGAAATGAATTTCCGCACCCTTTTAAAACAAAGTGCAATAATAAATCTTAATGCTTGAAAAAGTTTTGGCAACCTTTTTGCACTCATTGGCCTTCCAAAACGTCAGCTACAAACTTAAAGATGACTAATATTGGCACCTTTTTATGATGTGTTGAGAAAACACTACAAACTAATAAAGCTTAATATGAGAAATCGTTTGGGCACCCTTTTTGGAGCCATTGGTTTTCCAGAACATCGCATTTTAACTTAAATATGACTTTTCGCACATTTTTAAGTTTATAGTTTAAAATTTTAAAATAGTAAAGCTTAATATATGCTACAGTTTTTGCACCCTTTTTGGACTCATTGGCCATCCAGAATGTCAGCTACACACTGGACTAGGACAACTTTACATACATTTTAAAGCATAACGTGCAAATGGTTTATGATATACTGATGAAAACAGGTAAAAAAAAAAATAGTAGGATAGCTTAACATGTGAAATAGTTTTGCCATTTAAACATAAATGAGACGTGTTTTGCATATTTCAAAGCATACTGTGCATATAGTTTATGATATATTGAGGGAAAAATTACAAAATAATAAAGCTTAATATTTGCCCGTTTTGGCACCTTTTGAACTCATTGGCCATCCAGAATGTCAGCTACAAACATAAATATGATGAATGTTATGATATACTGAGGATAATAGTACAAAATAATAAAGCTGTGTGCAAAAGTTTTGGCAGCTCTACTTATATGATTTACAGACTTTACAAAACTCCTAGGAAATCAGCATGTCATTAATGATAAGAAAGGACTGATATAACGTAAAGCAGGCGAGTTTATTTACGTATTAATCACACTGCTATTGAAACGACTGAGAAAACGTCAGTATATTTGTAGCGCAGCAGTGCCACCTTGTGGTTGGCCTGTACCGGCGTTATTAACCCTAGAAAGGAGAATTCATGCCCAGCTTGGTGTCAAACTGCAGCTTCTGTCTCTTCTGGTACCTCACCCTCATCCTGTAAAACACACAGAAATAAAGATATGCCAAAGGCAGGTACTAACCTGATGCGCATTTTACACCAGGCTAGGAAAAAACCGCAATCGGATCACAAACCTAAACCTTTCTTACCTAATCTCGTGAAGTTTAATCCCCTCATTAATGAAGACGAGGGGGAGGACCCAGAGGATTCCCAGCATCCACGTGGCCGTGGGGATGTCGCTCAGGTAGAACCTGTGATGAGGGGCGTGCTCATGCCAGAGGAGGCGGGACGCGGTCGCTATGGAGACGCTCAGGATTGGTCTGAAATCCCGTAAACCGTATAAATACAGGTATTCACGTAACCCAGCTCTGGCTATTGTAACGTAGTAGAATAGTAGAATAAGAAACTCACGCTGTGCAGACGACAGCGCACCAGCTGCGGTTACTCAGTGGGTTTTGCCTCCACATGGGTGCCGAGCGATGGACATGACTGACGGATGTGCACACTAACACACACACACACACACACACACACGATAAGTTACGCACCTAATGCGGGAAGCAACCAGTTAAACTTCTATTGCCCAAAACTTTTGCGTGACTAAATCTTCTTGTTTCAGTGGTGTCCCAGATGGTTGCTATGATGTATCAGGTGGCTGTTAGGTGGTTACTATGGTTTCCCAGGTGGTTTCTATGGTGTTACTAGGTGGTTGCTATGGTGCCCCAGCCTAGGAGGTTGACTTCCTGTTGTTAAGTGGTTACCATAGTATCCCAGGTGGTTGCTATGGAGTTACTACGTGGTTGCTATGGTGTTGCTAGGAGGTTGCTATGGTGTTCCAGTTGGCTCCTATGGTGTTGCTAGGTGGTATCTATGGTATCGCAGGTGGTTGCTGTGGTGTTGCTAGGTGGTTGCTATGGTGTCCCAGGCGTTTTATTCACTTGCGTAAAGAAGAACGAGGGCGGCGACAACTTTCTGCGCGAGGGACAGACCGTCGGAATGTTTGCCATACCAGTCTGGAGACCAAACGGTGGAATTCCTAAAACGAAAGGCGATTTTAACAATACAGGAAGTATAACTCAGGTGACTTTACAGTAAGTGAGGGGGACCCCTGGGGAACAGGTGAGTGGAACGTACATGAGCAGTGCTGTGGGACGGCAGAGCTTCTGGTCCTCGTGGTTTATGTCCAGGCAGAAGCTGTGCAGCAGAAGTCCAAAGCAGGTCAGGTAGACGCAGACGGTCAGTCCGAACTTCACCAGGAAGCAGAGTACGAAGAATCGCAGCGTCTGTGTACAAAAAACTGAACCTATTTAGCACCGTTTCTATGGCATTTACCACAATAGTTCTGTTGCGTTTGGCGTAACCTTTTTTGGGAGGAACCTCAGATTCTTTCCGGTAGGAACCTTCATGATGGAGCTGTCCGATGGCTTTCCCAGCAGCGACACGCTGGAAGAAGAACAATGATATTACGTTAACAAACGCTCGTTATTACAGAATTACTTCGCTTTAATTTACTCAGGTGTGTTTACCTGAGCAAGGGGAAATAACAGCATGACAGGAGGAGCACGTCGCTGGTGCCGAGAGGAGGGGGAAGCTGGCAAACGCTGCCCAGAATCTGTAATCGTAAACAAATATCATTAGGCCGGCGTCGCCAAAACTTTAGCACTTGTAAGGTCTTACCTGTATGAGGACGAGAGAAAGCTGGCACTGGAGCAGGAACAGGAAGCACTTCCTGATGCCTGCCGTGGTGTGGCGAGCCTGCGGGATGTTTCTGAAATTAGAAGAGTGATACGATTTCCCGAAGGTAGGCTCAAAAATGTGCACTCACCTGCTTGATGAGTTTGATGACCACATTGTTGTCCTGCTGGCTCAGCTGCACCGCACACGCCAGGCCACATATGGCGCCGGAAAGCCTGATCAGGCTGGCATAGCCGGAGCGCGCCGTCCTCACCGGGTCGTTGTTACTGGATGGGCAGCACATGGGGGTGAGCGGCTCCAATGCGATGCTGTGGCGTAAGATAATTGTGCGTCGTATATTATTACAAGAGACAAAGTCATTCGAAGGAAACAGAGTTACCTGATGTCACTCTGCAGGAAGATGGCGTTGTTGTTGATGTTCTGGCTGCTCCCGAGGCAGCACACCACTTCCCCATACTCCTGCATGATACACACCATCTCGCACTCGGCTACAACACACACACACATTTCCGTTAGAGTTAGTGCGTAATTGTCACTAAGCTGACAAGCGACTGAGGGAATTTGTACTCTGAGACGTGCAGTCGGTGAACAGAGGGACCAGGAGTGGAACGTTATCGATGTTCTCCAGGTGAGGCCGCACGTTCTCGATGCCTTTCGGCAACTTTGCCTACAAATGCAACCACATTGTGCGTCAGTCTCTGTGTGTGTGTGTGTGTGTTGTATTTTACAAAGTGTGTGTGTGTTACCCGGTTCAGATCTTCGATCAGACATGTGCTTTCATGCTCTATTGATCTGGACTCGCCTTCTTCCCTGTTCGAGTCCCCCATGAGGCAGGAATCCTCTGTAGGTCGCCAACATGGAGTTGGGAGTGTGTGAACATACCAAACAACCTGACACATAAAGGGATAACATTTCAAAACTCTCACCTTCCTCTCTCTCCAGAATGTCGATGTTTTCGGGGTCCAGAGGGAAGCACTCGGACTGGAGGGAAATGTGGCAGTTCCACCCAGTCTCAAGCCCCATCTTCTCAGCAAACACCTGGATAAAATGAAAGTGGGTCCAGAGCCTTTATGACATCATCTTGGTGAGTCCAGGTGAGTCCGCATGTGTGTGTGTGTGTGAGTGTGTGTGTGTGTGTGTGTGTTGCTGGTTTTTCTAACCTTGCTCCGAACCTCCTCTTCATTAGAGAAGTAAACAAAGCGGATGCATGCGCTGTCCAGTCCCGAGATGAGTCGGACCATGTCGGGTCTCGCCTGGTACTGGGACGAGACCACGCCCAGGAACACCTGGTGCTTCAGTGGAGATAAGAATGTATCCTCTACACACACACACCAAAATGGACACTATAAGATTGTTGCAGAGACCCAACAATCCCAACAGGGATCCCTCACAATGTAGAAACTCTGGAATTGTTGACACAACAGTGAGAGCTCTCACCAGGCCGACACGCTGGAAAGTGGAGACTGAAAGCAAGAGCCTTCACCAGGTCAGTAACCTGTAACCATTGACAGAGCAGTGAGAGATCTCACCAGGCCAACACTCTGGAAGCCAGAGCCTGACATCGAGAGTCCTCACCAGGCCAACAACCTGTAACCACTGACCCAACAGCAAGAGCCTTCACCAGGCCAACAACCTGGAAGGTGGAACCTGACAGTGAGAGGCTTCTGTCGATCAACACTCTGGAAGCTGGAACCCAACATTGAGAGCCTTCACCAGGCTAACCCTCTGGAAGTTGGAGACTGACAGCAAGAGCCTTCACCAGGCAACAATCTGGAAGGCAGAGACTGAAAGCAAGAGCCTTCCCTCGGTCAACACTCTGGAATCAATGACACATCAGCAAGAGCCTTCAAAAAGCCACCACTCTGGAATCTGGGAACCAGTAGCAAGAGCCTTCACCAGGGAAACAGTCTGGAATCTTTAACCCAACAGCAAGAGCCCTCATCAGGCCAACACTCACCAGGCCAACAATCTGGAGAACCAAACGCAAGAGCATTCACCTTGACGAGTTAGAAGGCATTAGCAAGAGCTGTCACCATGTCAAAGTTGTGGTATCTGGGATACAGTAAGTTCCCCAACCAGGCAAACACTCTAGAAGCAGAGATACAACAGCAAGAGCATTCACCAGGTCAACACTTTGGAAGACAGAACCCAACATCAAGAGTCTTCACCAGGCCAGTACTCTGGAAGATGGAGTCTGAAAGCGAAGGCCTTCAACAGGTCAACACTGTGGAATCTGAGACCCAACAGAGAGAGCCTTCAAAAGGCCACCACTCTGGAACCCAGCAGAGGGAGCCTTTACAAGGCCAACAGACACAGAATTACTGACACAGTGAGTTCCCCAACCAGGCCAACACTCTAGAAGCAGAGACTCAACAGCAAGAGCCTTCACCATTACAACATTGTAGAAGACAGAGCCCGACAACAAGAGCCTTCACCAGTCTAACACCCTGGAATCTCTGACCCAACAGCAAGAGTCCTCACCATGCCTCACCGTCACCAGGCAGCATTCAGGAATCTCTGATACAACAGCGAGAGCTTCCACCATGGCAACACTCTAGAAGCCAGGACCATGAAAACACCCTGGAATACGATACCAAAGAGCAACCCCCAACAAGAACCTGGCAGTGAGGAGACTACTTGCCATCTTTGGGGGTGAGGTTTGAGATGCATTCCCTGCTGTGTCCAGATTCCAGGAGACCTTAAGAATCTCAGAGTTCCTGGCAGGGGTCAAAGTTAGTTGCTATGAACGTGGTATGAACATGTACCTGTGACTTCGCTGGTCTGAGTCGATGGGAGTTCCACACACATTCCGTCTATCTCTGGATCGTGAGGCTGGAGTAGAGGCTTAAACGAGATGGCGACACACTGACCAGCCATGCAGGAGCGTTGGTAAAAATCAACCAGCTTCTTTCTGCACACAGAAGTATGTATTAAAAAGCAGAAACATAGACGTAAATAAAAACATACATGGTGTGGAGACCTGCCGACCTGTCTGAATCTGTCAGCACCTGAAGATCTTCTCCATCCCAGAATTCGGTACACGTGCTCAAAACGGCATCGGCAGAGCCATAGGAGAAAAGGTGGAGGTCACCTGGAGATCAGACCGTCCAATCAGAAATCAGAAATGAGGAACTTTCCTTACTGAGTTTGGTATGTTCTGCACGTGTAGCATGTCTGTGTAGCATGAGATTACCGGTTTGCGTGTGGTGCACCAGCAGGGCGATGAGATGCGAGAACGGGAGACGCCTCATGGGCACTGCAGGGGGCGTGATCACCCCCGGATCTCCAGAGCAAGGGATTGTGGGCAGGGTGTATGCAGCGATGCTCATCCTCTGCTGGAATGGTTCCTGTGCCAAAGGCGAGAACCCTTCCCCACACACACAAACACACTGCCACTTAATAAATGCTATGCCTGTACGTGAATATACAGACAGAGCGGTTTATTTACCGAGGAGCTTTGGGAGCTGGCAGAGGCCCCACGGAGGGCGCACCGGCTGGCAGGGCGGGCGTGTGCGCAGCAGTGCGGCGTGCGTAAGGTGGTCGGAAAGGCGGAGCACTCGCGTCGCCACGGCTTCATCACCTAGCAGCCGCTGAATGGCCAGTCCAAGTGGGTGCAGGGAGGGGGCGTGCCTCTGCCACTGCATGTCGTCAAACTGCACCCGTGTGTCATCGAAGTGTTCCCTGCCCACTGAGAGGCTCAGCATCTCCAGGCCGCATGAGAGGTGGGGCTATCAGACAGAGGGCAGGAGCTGTAGTGCCAAAGGTATGTTCAAAAGTTTTTCCCCAGCCAGAATAAAATACCTGAGCAATATCTCTGGAATCTTCTTTCCCTTTCTCTCTGTCTTTGTCTTTTTGCTTTGACTCTCGCGATGATGGCGCCCTGCTATAGAACAAGATCTTCTCTGGGTTCGGGCTGGGCCAGGACAGGATTCCCTGCTTATCGACACAGCATAGCACCTGCAACATGTAAAACATGTTTTTGAAAAAGAAACTCCCTCAAAATGGGGCTGTTAAACTGTTGGGGGACTGGACGTATTCCCCAAGGTTCACTCATGGGACCTTTGTCGTTTACAGAATGTGATGCATACACAGAACGTCTTCACACACACATACCCACTTACCGTGACGGAGCCCAGGTTGTGCAGCAGACTCGCTGTGTGGCAGAGCGCCGAAGACCGTCCAAAAAGCACAGAGCAAAACGTCCCGCAGGTCAGCCTCCACGTTTCCTGTTTACAGAACAAGAACACTGTGTGTTTTTGGCACATTTCTCCAACCACATCATTGACAATCCGTTGTAGCACCGGATGGTGGTCGTCTCAATGCAGAAGCCCCCCCCGCTCCCCTCTCTCAACCACAGCCAGTCATGACTGTGGGAAAGCCACTGCCGGGACTTGAACACAGCGTGCCAGCTGGGCAACTCGTTCACGTCGTTTTTCCTCCAGGGGCGCCTAAACAAATGTGTGTGTACTTACCCACAAGCCTGTCGGCTGGGGATCCATCTGAAGGAGCACTCGCACCTCTCCGTACATTCCCACCAACAACCAGAGCAATGGGAATGTCAAGGGCAAGACGGGTATTATCCCATTCACCTGGTAAAGTTAAGAGATTAGAGTTAACTAGTCTTATCAAAATATCACTTCTAGTCCCCTGGCACCACAAGGACCTGGGTCCGGTGCTTTCTGGCCAGGTCGGCCATTGTGTGCAGGCACAATTGACCTTGTTTAAGGGAAGGAGCAAAGGTTGGGGGATCATCATTGGTGATACAAAGGCAACTCCTACCAAACTGGCATCCCATCTAGCGGGGGGCTTTCCAGGTACACGTGGACCATTCCAACCCTGGACAGGACAACGGGACTTAAAACAGAAACAAACTGGGGTCTCACTGGTAGCTGCAGCAGTGTGACAGGCCACGGTCCTACGCCAGGAGCTCCCAGAATGTAGCGCAGCATGTTGAGCATCAACAACAGCACCTGGTTTAACGGCAAAACAAAACAGCATTAAACCCATCAGCCATGTCAAAGCCGAATGAATCACTTCCTATTCGGGAGAGTACCCACCAGTGCCAGCAGGGCAGGACCCCTCTCCAGCAACATCTGCACTGCGTAGCGTTCATTATCCAAGACCGACACGGGTCTGTGCTGGGACAGCTCCAAACACCGCCTAAGATGCATCAACATGATCACAAAAATGAGTCTCTGGCCTGTTGTGGCTCATCCGCCTCAAGGTTTGACATGCTGTAAAGGACAATTAGGTCTGACTCACTGAACCACGTCCACGGCTGGAGTCCTGGTGACCCTGAAGAGCTGGGGCTGGAGCAAACGGTGGGGACGTGGCCTCTCATGGTTCAAAGGTGACGGCGGGCACAGGAGGTGGCTGAACACGTCGCTCCGGGACAGCACCACGTGCTCCTCCTCCTGGACTTTGCAAAGCAAGCAGAAGCAAAAGCTTGCCACCAAAAATCCCAATTTTGTCTCGTCTGCCCAAAATATTTGGACCCGCCTAGTAAAGCAATCCCAAGGAGGTCCCTTTTTGAGTCTTGGTCCTCCCAAGGTTTCTTATTCATAACGCTTAGGGAGTTTTTCCTTTCCACTGTCGCCCTAGGCTTGCTCAATTTGCCATTGGACGTAGATATTAGGAGATAATCTAAACTTGTGAAGTTGCTTTGAGACAATGCTCCATTGTAAAAAGCGCTATATAAATAGATCTGACTTGACTTGACTTGACTTAAAGCAGGGCCAACATGGGTCCCATCTCAGACCCAGCTGATTGTGGATGCATCCGGTGAAAAGTATCCACCAGGATTCGAACCCGGTGATGGGTTACCTGGGCCACTGCCTGTGCCGGTTTCCTCCTGGTATCCCTCGTTCCCTCTCACAGTCAGGCAGCAGGCCAACTGGGGTCTCTAAAGTGATGACCGAACTGACCTGGATGCCTCTGAGCTCTGTTGGGGCCTCGCTGCCAGGCCGTAGAGAGATGATGTCGCCTTCCACGAGAAGACTGACGGGCAGGTTGACCAGTCGTCCGTCGCGGTATGTCCACTGGAGCGACACGGCAGGCAAGGATGGTACGAACAGATCTGTGGTTACGCCGAGCCAATTGGAGGGAGGGTCCTGCAAAAAGTCTGAGAGGAGTGCGAAAAGTTATGCAACCTGGCCAGGTGAAGTCCCTAACTGCCTCTCCACCTCTTTGTCCCTTGGGCGCCACCTCTGGTCGTGTTGATTTTGAAATTAAATAATTTAACAATTCGTTACATTACCCCGTAACGAGTTGAGCAGCGCCTCCACTCGACGTGGCATCTCCACCCTCTTCAGTCGCTGAAGAGTCGCCATGGCGAACAGCCCAGAGAGGAGGAGGAGCAAAAGAGCACACCCGCTGACCAGAACGGTCCCGTCGCTATGACAACCACAGAGACAGGACAGGTATAAGTTTGTAAGCCCGTTCAGTTCCGACGCAGGTACAAAAGTGTCATGCCATGATTGTGCCACCTGTTTTGGTCAAAGGCATGGCTTGTAATTAGGCTGGCGGCGCACAGCACCATCAGTAGGGCCCCCGGCCAGTGGAGGCTGGACCAGCGTACAGAGTGGTGCAGGAAACATCGACTCCAGGCGGCCTGATGGACACATTTTTGTTTGTAATAATGAAATGATGTTAAGTCTACGTGTCCCGTTCCGTTTTGCAGTATGAACACCTGCCTGCCAGGGGCTGCCGTCCAGCCGGGGGCTCTGCTGGTGCTGCTGCAGGGCGGTGGAGAGCTGAGCGTGGAGCTGAGACAGAGCTGCTGCAGACGACAAGCCCAGCGGCCTCTAGACACCCCGGACATGTTAGAAACCTCCTGTCTCTCTGTCTCTGTCTGTCTGTTTCTCTTGATGTCAGTTTTTCTGTCTCTCTCTGTCTTCCTGTCTGTCTCCTTATTTTAGATTTTCTGTCTGACTGCCTGTCTCTCTGTCCATTACGATCTTGAGTGCTCTGTTTGACTCTCTCTGTGGCCGTCTGTCTTCCTGCCTGTCTGTCTCTCTCTGTCCCTTTTCTGTCTCTTCCTATGTCCATCTGTCTCTCTGTCTGACTGTCTATCTCTGTTCATTCTTCTGTCTGTCTCTCTGTCTCTTGGTCTGTCCTTATCTTTTGTTTTCGATGTGTCTGTCTCTGTTCCCCTGTCTCTCTCTACAGTATAACTCCCATTTTCAGTTTGTTTCTCTCTGTCCATCTGTCTATATCTCTGTCTATCTCTCTACCTCCCTTGGTCTGTCTGTCTGTCTGTCTCTGTCCATCCGTCGATGTCTCTGCCTCTTTATTTCACATATTTTTTTGCCCGTCCCTCTTTGTCTATCTGTCTATCTCTACCTTTGTTCTGCCTGTTCTATGTTTTCTATATGTCTCTCTGTCCATTTGTCTTGTATTTTCAAATTTGTCTCCTTGTATTACATTTTTTGTCTGACTGTCTGTCTCTCAGTCTGTCACCATCTTGAGTGTTCTGTGTGTCTGTCTCTGTCTGCCTGTCTATCTTTGTCTTGTGTGTCTACATTGGTCTCTGTTGGACCGTTTGTCTATCTCTCAATCTATGTGTCTGTCTGTCTATCCATTTTCTGTCTGTCTCTATCTTTATGTCTGTCTGTCTGTCTACCTTTTTACTGCCCATCTTCACTTTTTTTTAATCTGTCTCTCTTTGTCTATCTATCTTTCTATCTCTACCCATTTCTGTCTGTCTTACGGTTTCTACTGCCTGGTGTTTTCCACCTGTCTGTTTCTGTCCTCCTGTCTATCTCTCTACCTACCTTTTTCTGTCTGGCAATCTTTAGCTTTTTTTCTGTCTCACTGTCTCTCTCTGTGTCTACCTCCCTTTGTCTGTCTATCTGTATCTCTGTTTTCTCCTTGTCTCTTTATTTCACTTCTTCTGTCTGTCTGTCTTTCTGCCAACCTGTCTCTCTCTTTCCGTCCGTCTGTCTGTCTTTCTGTCTGTCTCTATCTCATGTCTGTCCGTGTCTGTCTGTCTCTCTTTCTCTCGCACACTCTTTCACACTTCTTGCCTGTCTCTCTCTCCATCTGTCTATCTCCACTTTTGTCTGCCTGCTTGTGCTTTCTATATGTTTGGGTCTGTCTGTCTGTCTGTCTGCCCATCTATCTGTCTCTCTTTACCTTTCTGTCTATCTCATGTTTTATGCCCATCTGTCTCTTTATTTTACATTTTCTGTGTTTTCTGTCTGTCTGTCTATCTTTATCTTCGTTTACCTGTCTGTCTCTCTGTCTCTCTTAATTTCACTTTTTCTCTGTTTGTCTTTACGTCTCTCTCTCTCTCTCTCTCTCTCTCTCTCTCTCTCTCTCTCTCTCTCTCACACACACACACACACACACACACACTTTTCTCTTTCACACTTTTTCCATCTTTCCTCTCTGTCCATCTGTCTGTCTGTCCCCCTGTCTCTCTCACCCCACACAACAGGACTGTTCCATACAGTATTTATATATAAATTAAATTAAAGTTTGGCTCACCTCCTCACAGGTGCTCTCCACTATGACTTTCATCGGGTACTTTTGTGCTGCGATGTGTGTGTGTGTGTGTGTGTGTGTGTGTGTGTGTGTGTGTGTGTGTGAGAGAGAGCTGTCACCTCCACATGTTCCACAGTTAAAGCAAATTCGGTTTTCAGGAGTGTCCGTTCCAGGGATGGGGGGTTGGGGTGGAATTCAGGTAATAATAAATGCTTGTTGCGGCCACCAGGGGGCGCTGAGGTGTGTGACTGGGACTGTAGCTGTAGAATCGTTCACACGCCCCGTGTGTTTTGATAAACTGATCCCGGAGCCTGAGAAAGCTTGAACCTCGCCTCGGATTATGTTAATCCTACAACCAGCCGGGTTTCTCACTGACACCGGAATCGGAAAGGGTGCCAAAATCTTAACCCCCCCCCATAAAACGGAGCGTAGGTCCTGCGCCGTGCTTCACGGTCGGGCGGGGTTCCCGCCATCACCCGTTATCGGACCGGACGTGGGTCCTCAGGAATGGATGGGTCCTGTCGGTAGGTCCGTATCGGGCGTGTCCACCTTCCTTCCCTCCCTTCCCTTTCCTGCCAGAGACACACCCTTAAGAGAGAGCCGGGACGTGCTGGGTCACGGCTTGTTGACTCGTCTCGCCCCGAGCTAAACCCGAGCGTTAAGCCGATGCCTGTGGACACGTTCAGACTCATAACGCATTTCGGAAGAAGGGACTTCCAAAGGAGTTCATCCGAGTTCCTCAATACTACCAGCATTCCCAACATTCCCAGCATTCCCAGCAAGCAATGAGCATTCTCGACCTCAGTGTTAAACCAAGGGCTGCGTTCCAAATTCCCTCTCTCTCTGTAGCCATCTGTCTGTCTCTCTGCCTCCCTTTTTCAGTCTCATTATTTCACTTTCTTCTGTCTGTGTGTTCATCTCACTTTTTCTGTCTGTCTCAGCCCATCTGTCTGTCTCTATCTTGTGTTTTCTGTCTCTATGTGGCCTTCTGTCTGTCTGTTTGTTTCACTGTTTCACTGTCCTTTTCCTCTATCTCACTTTTTTCTTCTGTCTGGCTCCCTGTCTGTATATCTCACTCTTACGGTCCGTCTTTACCATTTTTTTCTGTCTGTCTGTCTCCATTCTTATGTTTTCTGTCTGTCAGTCTCTCCTCTATTTCCATTTTCCTGTCTGTGGCCTTCCTGTCTGTCTGTTTGTCTCTTTATGTCACTGTTTCTGTTCCATCTGTCTTTCTGTCGTTTGGTCTATCGCACTGATCTGTCTGTCTCCGTCATCTGTCTCCCTCTAAACCTTTTTCTGTGGTCTCTAGCTTGTGTATTAATAGGCTGTCTGACTCTCTCTCCATTCCATTTTTCTCTGCCATCGTGTTTCCTCTGTCTTTCGCTCTCTATCCATTTCGCGTGGCTCTCTGTCTTGTGTTTCTACCTGTCTGTCTCTGTCCATCTGTCCATATCTAGCTGGTGTCTTACAGTATGTCTGTCCTGTCTGTCTGTCTCCATCTGGTGTTTTCCATCTGAAAAGCTTTTCATTGGCCGAGCACGTGCTTGTGGCACCGAACCCCACAGGTTTGTACCCTGCCTCGGGGGAGGTAAGGTGAAGTCACACCTCGTCTGAGTGTCCCACACTGTTTATGGGTTTGACTCAGACCTTAACGTGACTCAGACATAATTAATATCTTATGAATCCAGACGTGGCGGTGGCGTCACACCTCGGGGATTACGGGCATTAGCGCCAGGTCCCAAAGCGTAACAGGCACAGTCAGGTCCAGCACCGTGGGCACTCCTGCTCATCAGATCAAGGGGGTCGATGATTGACAAAGGGAATTCGCAGTTCTGTTTGTGTAAACGCTCTGATTCCCTTAAGCTATAGACACACACACACACACACACACACACATACATATATATTATTATTATGTATGTATTATTATTAGTATGTATGTATATATATATATATATATATATATATATATATATATATATATATATATATATACATACATACACATAATACAAGCACTTAGCCTCAGGCGGGTGTCATGTTGCCTCAACACGCAGTTAGTGTTGTGTGTGTGTGTGTGTGTGTAGAGGGTTATTCTTACAGGTGATGAAAGGTGTAGCTGTCAGAGGGCGTGACCGTAACTCTAGACTTAAGGTGCGGTGTTAAAAATGTACCTGAACCTCGCAATTTGGAGCCCCTTGCTAGGCGGAGGCTCTGGGAAACACCTGGAACTCGAACCTTGCCTTGCCAGAGGTGGGATTCATGTTTTTTTTTTTTGGGTGGCCGCCCCACAGACCTCATGGTGGCAGCAGAGTGAGAAGGTCAGCCCAGGCGTCTCCATCTTCAGCGTTTGCAAGCCAAAAAACTGGGTGTCCCTGGGGTCTCCGTCCAAAGGGGGTACAAAGAACTCGAACCACACAGGGTGCCCCCTAAAAATGACCCCTGTTCATCCTGGCACCTCCACGCTTTCAGTCAGGGAGTTAGTTACGTTTCATGAACCGACCTTCCTCTGAATGTAGCGACACGAATGCGGTCCAAAAAATCCCAACTGTATTAATCATAGCTCCGCCCACCTCTAACCGACAGGCATTGTTTTGTCACGGTGCGGACACCCAGAGCAAAACCACACACACATGCACACACCTGCATCACACAACACTAATGATTTATCACTTTTTGTTTTACTGATTGATTGAGAAGAAACGACAAAAAGAGAAAAAGGACAGTGAGTCATCCAGACACATAAACATTCTCTCCACTCTCATTCACTGAGTCAGTTATTGAATCAGTGAAGCATTCATTTATGACCAAGAATTCTGTGATTCAGCAGGAGAGATTTGATCCTCTAGTTGATGTGGTGTTTGAATCTGTGAATCATTTGGTTTCATCAAGATTTGTTCCTCTGTTTTTTAAAGTGTCAATTTTTCAATCAGTGTATCATTCAGTTTTGACCAAGAATCACTCCCCCAATTCAGCAGGGCAGTGTTTTGAAACAGTGAATCATCTGGAAAAATACAGATTCACTCCACTTTCTTTCAGTGAGTCAGGGTTTGAATTAGTGAATCATTTGTTCATGACCAAGACTCGGTTCTCTCGGTGGAGTGGTATTTCAATTAGTGAATCCTTTGGTGACATCAAGATTCATTGCTGTCTTTTCAGAGTCAGTTATTGAATTAGCGAATCATTCAATTACAGTGGGGTTTGAAAGTTTGTAAACTCTTTAGAATTTTCTATATTTCTGAATAAATATGACCTAAAACATCATCAGATTTTCACACAAGTCCTAAAAGTAGATAAAGAGAACCCAGTTACACAAATGAGACAAAAATATTATACTTGTTCATTTATTTATTGAGGAAAATGATCCAATATTACATATTAGTGAGTGGCAAAAGTATGTGACCCTCTAGGATTAGCAGTTAATTTGAAGGTGAAATTAGAGTCAGGTGTTTTCAGTCAATTGGATGCCAATCAGGTGTGAGTGGGCACCCTGTTTTATTTAAAGAACAGGGATCTATCAAAGCCTGCTCTTCACAACACGTTTGTGGAAGTGTATCATGGTACGAACAAAGGAGATTTCTGAGGACCTCGAAAAAGAGTTGTTGATGCTCATCAGGCAGGAAAGGGTTACAAAACCATCTCTAAATAGTTTGGACTCCACCTACTCACAGTCAGACAGATTGTGCACAAATGGAGGAAATTCAAGACCATTGTTACCCTCCCCAGGAGTGGTCGACCAACAGATATCACTCCAAGAGCAAGGCGAGGCTACAAATGCCCCCAGGGTAACGTCTAAGCAACTGAAGACCTCTCTCACATTGGCTAATGTTAATGTTCATGAGTCCACCATCAGAAGAACACGGAACAACAATGGTGTGCATGGCAGGGTTGCAAGGAGAAAGCCACTGCTCTCAAAAAAGAACATTGCTGCTCGCTGCAGTTTGGCTAAGATCACGTGGACGACCAGAAGGCTATTGGAAGAATGTTTTGTGGACGGAATTAGAACAAATAGAACTTTTTGGTTTAAAAGAAGTGTTAATGTTTGGAGAAAGGAAAACACTGCATTCCGCAAAGAACTTATCCCATCTGTGAACATGGTGGTGTTAGTATCATGTTTGGGGGCCTGTTTTGCTGCTCTGGGCAGACGGCTTGCCATCATTGATTGGAAACAATTAATTCTGAATGACATCAGAGAATTCTAAAGTAAAATGTGCAGGACACCTGTCCTGAACTGAATCTCAAGATAAGGGGGTCATCAGCAAGACAACGCCCTAAGCCCACAGCCGTTCTACCAAAGAATGGTTACAGAAGAATAAAGTTCATGGTTTTTGGAATGGCAGCCAAAGTCCGTACCTTAACCACTGGAAATGTTGTGGAAGGACCTGAAGCGAGCAGTAATGTGAAGAAACCCACAACATCCCATAGCTGAAAGCTGTTTCTGCGGAGGAATGGGCTAAATTCCCTCCAAGCCGGTGTGCAGGACGGATCACAGCTTACGGCAACTTTTAGCTGCATGATTGCTGCACAGGGGGGTCACACACCACAACCTAAATACTGAAAGCCAAAGGTTTCACAATACTTGGGCCACTCACTGATTGTAAGATTGGATAATTTTCCTCATAAATAATGCCAAGTATAAATAATTTTTGTCTCATTTTGTTTAACTGGGTTTGTTTCTTTATCTACTTTTAGGACTTGGGTGAAAATCTGATGATGTTTTAGGTCATATTTATTCAGAAATATAGACCATTCTAAAGGGTTCACAAACTTTCAAGCACCACTGTATGACCAAGAATTCTGTGATTCAGCAGCTCAGAGTTTGAATCAGTGAATTTTTCGGTCATGTCAAAATTCACTCCTTTCTTTTTGATTGAGTTGGTTTTTGAATCAGAGAATCGTTTGTCCAAGATTCGATCCTCTTGCTGAAGTGGTGTTTGAATCTGTGAATCATTTGGTCACATCAAAATAGAGTCAGTTTTTGAATCAGTTAATCATTCAGTTTTGACCAATAATTGCTCGACTGTTTCAGCAGTTCAGAGTTTGAATCAGTCCACTCTTACACAGTCAGTGTTTGAATCAGTGAATTGCTTGTTCATGAACAAGAGTTTTTGAATAAGAGAATCGTTTGTCCAATATTCGATCTTATAGTTGAAGTGTTGTTTGAATCACTGAATAATTTGGTCACATCAAGATTCGTTCCTATAGATGATGTAGTGTTTGAATCACTGAATCATTCGATCACATCAAAATTCATTCCTCTAGTCGAAGTAGTATTTGAATCAGTGAATCATTTGGTCATATCAAGACTTGTTCCTCTCTTTTCCAGTGAGTCAGTTTTTGAATCAGTGAATCATGCAGTCATGACCAAGAATTACTTCCTCAATTCAGCAGAGATTTGAATCAGTGAATCTTTCGATCATGTTAAAATTCACTCCCCTCTTGTTCACTGAGTTGGTTTTTGAATCAGTGAATCATTTGTTCACATCAAGATTTGTTCCTGTCTTTTTAGAGAGTCAGAGAGTTTGTGCTTAGCTGTTATTAATTATCCAAACTATAAAGAGAGACCTGTGTTTATAATTGCATTGTGTGTTTAAAATGCTTACATTCAAAATATTTTGAGCAGAACCTACAAGGTTGTACATGAAATCCAATCCAGAATCCCTCTACTCTTCTGTATAAACAC
Source organism: Ancistrus triradiatus (assembly GCA_025084515.1). Classification (NCBI taxonomy): domain Eukaryota; kingdom Metazoa; phylum Chordata; class Actinopteri; order Siluriformes; family Loricariidae; genus Ancistrus; species Ancistrus triradiatus. Next base: position 182,096 of record JAJAGP010001324.1, read on the forward strand.
AGGAAACCCAGACCTGAAGTAAACAATTCGCACTAAGTGCTAGAGATTAAGTCCTAGCCTTACAACATTTTTTTATTTTATATTGGTAATCTGGTAGTTTAAACAAGCCTAGCTTACAACATTTTATTGGTAATCTGGTAGTTAAACAAGCTCTTATTGAGCTAAAAGGTTTAGTTTAATATTTTTTCTGACTCCACGTTAGCCTGTAGTGGCTTGGAGATTGATTAGCTCATCAAGGTAAAAAAAGTTTTCCTAAGTAAAAAAAAGTAGCATTTCTTCACATTTTCCTAAATTATTTTGTAGTGTACTGTACTACTCTTTTTCATTTTACTCAGCTCTATTCTCTGAGGCGATATTTTGAATATTTTGACTGAATGTATCCTCCCACAGCAGATGTAATATGTTGTAAGTCTTTCTAAGGTAAAAAAAATTATCATTTTTTTTCACATTATCATAAATTATTTTGTAGTGTAGTTATTTCTTGCCATGCCTTGTCAGACAAAAGCTAACCATGTTAAACTTTAGTGGACAGGCTAGGAGGTCGATTAGCTCCCTGAGTTAAAAAGATTTTTCCAAGTTTTCCTGAGGTAATAGAAATTTTCTTGAGGTAAAATGTAGCATTTTTTTCATTTTATCACAAATTATTTTTCTACTAAATGATATTTTATATTTTTAATATTCTGACCATATTTACCCTCCTGCAGCAGATGTAGCATGTTGTAAGTCTTCTTGAGGTAAAAATAGTATTCCTGAGACAAAAAACATTTTCCTGAGAGACAAAACGCTTTCCTGAGGTCAAAAAGTAGCATTTTTTCATATTATCCTTATTCTTTATTAATTATTTGACATTCAGCTCCATTCTCTGAAGCAATATTTAGAATATTTTTACCATATTTACCCTCCCACAGCTGATGTAGCTTGTCCACGTAATGGACAGGCTAGCAGGTGGATTAGCTTCATGAGGTAAAAACATTTTTTTCTGAGGTAAAAAACATTTTCCTGAGATAAAAATGTAGTATTTCTTCATATAATCCTAACTTATTTTGTAGTATATTCATTTGTTGTCATGTCATGTCAAAAAACAGTTTAACTGAGATAAAAAAAAGTTTTACTGAGGTAAAACGTTTTCCCTGGGGTAAAAATACGTTTTGCAGAGGTAAAAAAAACAAAACAAAAACAAAAAACGCTTTCCAGAAATAAAATTTTTCCCTGAGGAAAAAAAAAATCCTGAGGTATTTTTTTTGCCTTTTTACTGAGGTACAAAAAAAATTATAGGGTAAAAAAGTAGCATTGTTTTCCTATTATCATAAATTATTTTGTAGTAAATTAATTATTTGATGTTCAACTCCATTCTCTGAGGCGATCTTTTGAATATTTTGACCATATTTACACTCCCACAGCTGATGTAGCATGTCCATGTTAGCCTGTGTTAAAAATGTTTTCCTAAGGTAAACAAGCTTTTTCTGAGGTAAATATTCATTTTACTGAGGTAAAAAAGTTTTCCTGAGGTAAAAAAAAGTTTTACTGAGGTAAAAACACAGTTTCCTGAGGTAAATATGCTTTTTCCTGAGGTAAATATGCTTTTCTCCTGAGGTAAAAAAAAAGTTTAACTGAGGTAAAAAAGAAACTTTTTCCTGAGGTAAAAAAAAAAAAAGTTTTCCTGAAGATAAAAGTAAATTGTGACGCTCAGCTCCATTCTCTGAGGCGGTATTTTGAATATTTTGACTGTTTTTACCCTCCCGCAGCAGATGTAGCTTGTTGTAAGACAGGAAAACAACTCTAGATGACTAATAATTACACGTGGATAATGTGCAAGACATAAATCATAAGAGCTTTGTGTTTGTTCAGACTTGCTTAATGAGAAAAAATAAATCTCAGAACTTCTAGAACTCATGGATTGAGACAGGGCTGGCTAAAGAGTTAGCGTATGCTGTTATGGCGAAAACACCGCGTCAGAGAATCAGCGGCCCAATGAAAGACACGTCGCAGATCAAACATTTCCCAGGCGACACTTTTTATTGCGTCACGCGTAGTAGGTGTAGAGGAAGATGTTAACGCAAACGAGGATGATGGCGTTGACGCAGCAGAAGCGAGCCCAGAACGGCTCTTCCCTGATGCTGTGAATGGCAGGAGGTGGGGTTCCTGGGGCAGGGCGGGCCGGCCGAGGACTGCAAAACCCCGGGGTGCGTACGCACTTCCCCGTGCGTACGGACTCGCCGTCCGTTCTCCGAGAGAGCGTCGATACTTTTTGGAGAGGTATCTCCCTGTCAGCATTCCTCTTCAGAGTCCACCAGGTCAGGTTACAGATCTAAAAGGCGAAACGCGTTAAATTCCACGTTGTTGTCGCGTTGTCCACGTTGTCGTGCCCGCCCGCCCGCCCCCGGACCCTTCGTGTAGGTCATACCTGTTCCTCGGTGGGTGGGGCCGTGAGAAGGCTGACGGCCGCGGTCACGATGACGGTGATGGCGCACAGGATGATGGCGAAGTGCAGGTAGTGCACACTCCTCAGGACGGACGGGGCCGGGTCGAAGACGCCGCAGCGGGGGGGCGGGAAGGCGAACTCCAGCACCATCCGGGTAACCCCGACCACCAACCCCACCATCAAACCCCAGAACGCTCCCTAAAAAGAGAGAGAGAGTCAGAAACAAAAATACAAAAAAAAAAAAAACAGACAGAAAGTGTCCTGACATACCGTATCACGGTCCCTCTACAAAGGTACAGCGAAGAGAGGCAAAAAGTGACAAAAGAAAAACAAAAAGCAAAAGGTGGGAAAACTATGACAAACCGAAGACAAAAGAGGTGGAATAAAGGAACAAAGAATAAAAAGATAAAAGGAAAAAAAAACAAAGCTGTGGAAAAAGAAAGAAAAACAAAACAAAAAGTAAAAAGACAAAAGCAAATACAAAAACAGAATAAGAAAAGACACAACAAGTGGAATAAAGAATGACCAAAAGAAAGAAAAAAGAGAAAAAAGATGAAAAGAGGTGAAAGGAAATAAGAAAATAAAAATGGGAAAAAATCTGCAAAAAAGAAAAAAAGATAAAAAGCTAAAAGTAAAAAAAGTGGTGGAAAAAGAGAGACAGAAAATGGAAAAAGGTGGAAATAAAGTGGAAGAATAAAAATATAAAGAGATTTAAAAAAGAAACAATTGAAATAAGAAGATGAAAGGAAAAAATAAAGTGGAATAAAAAGAGACGAAAAAGATAAAAAAAAAGAGGTGGAATAAAAAAAAAAAGTACAAAACCAAAAAAGTAAAAGACAAAAGGAAAGAAAGAGGCAGAAAACGAGGAAAAAGAGGTGGAATAAAGAATGACCATTGAAAGAGGTGAAAACTAAAGGAATCAGAAAATAATAAAGAAAGATTAAAGGAAAAAGGAAAGAAAAACAAAAAAGTAAAAGACAAAAGGAAAGTAAGAGGAAAAGATGTGCAATAAAGATACATTTTGAAAATTAAGTTAAAATTCAAAATTTAAAGAAAAGATGAAAAGAAAAATCTCGCGGGATTAAAAGCAAACAAAAAAGATTACAGACGTAGAATAAAGAAAAAAAGTACAAAACAAAGTAAAAGACAATAGGAAAGAAAGAGGCAGAAAACAGAATAGGCAAAAAGATGTGCAATAAAACAAATAAATAAAAAAGATAAAAAAATGAAAAGAAAAAAGAAAGTGGTGGAAAAAGAGAAGCAGAAAAGCAAAAAAGTAAAAGACAAAAGAAAATAAGCGAAATTAAGAGGAAAACAGAAAATGGAAGAATAAAAAGGTGTGCAATAAAGAAAAAAGGTGGAAAAAAAAGAAAAAAAAGAAACAAAGACAGATCAGAATAAGAAAACAGAAAAATAGAGATTTTTAGTGACTGCAATTTATGAGCTAATAAAAACCATTAGAGGGATCTGCATTCTATATCGATTTAATCACCATAAGAGACCAATTAACAGCTCGTTCCGTCATTTAGAGGGAGAAGGCCGAGAGACGCCACCAGGTGCAACAAGTAGCAGGTCATAAAAAAAAGAAAATCAGAATAATTAAGGGAAACTTGTTTTCAAATTGACTAAAACTATGCTTTGTAGGCTACTAAGTAGAGTGTTCAGTGATTAGAAGAGACCAAAGTAGAGTCAACGCAACAACACGACTGTAAGGTAAGTGGTGCTCAGTAAAGACCTGTTCGTGACTACAGTACAAAAAAAAAAAAAAAAAAAGTGAGCGTGCCTTGTCTTCTGTACCTCCAGGCCATTCTGCATTTTTTTCCTGAAAGCTTCTGTGAAAAGTGCCGCGCCCTGCCGTTAAGGTATTCCTTTCTCCTCTGTGGAATGCTCTAATGTTTTATTTTATTTTTTCAGTCTGGCTGAATATTTTTGGTGTTATGGGGTTCCTGAAGTGGACAGAGCGTAGCTTTACCTAAGCCGCTTTCAGACATTACGTCATCACCCTGTTTATTAACAAAAGGGAAAAGGGACGACCCGTGGCGGCGCTAACCCAGCTCCCAAAAACTGCCTCCCTGCCCATCAAACAACAGGGCTAGGATTTGCATAGGTGCAAATCTCCAGAAAATCAACAAAAAAAAAAACCTATAAAAAAACTATAAAGAAAAACTGAAATAAAACGATAAAAGGGAAAAGTAGAGCAGTTGAAAGAGAGAGAGTGAAAAAAAACAAAAAAAGTTTAAAGGAAGGCGATGGAATAAAGAAAAAAGTAAAAGACTAAAGGAAAAAAGCAGCAATAAAAGGATAAATAAGAAATACGTGAAAATAAGAAAAATAAAGGTATGCTATAAAGAAAAGGGACATAAGGAAAACAAAGAGATGGAAAAACAAAAAGAAATAGACAAAAGGAAAGTGGAAGGAAGGGGAATACGGTGGAATAAGGGGAGAGAGGTGGAATAAAAAAAGTAAAGGCAAAAAAAAAACCAGCCAGAAAAAAAGAATAACAAAAAGAAACAAAGAGGTGAAAGTAAGAGGAAAACAGAAAAAAATGTAGTGCAATAAATAAAAAAGGAAACAAACAAAAGAAAGAGATGGAAAAAAATAGAAACAAAACAAAACAAGCAGAATAAAGAGAGATACTGAGAAACAAACCCGAAAGACTAAAGAAAAGAGAAAGACAAAAGAAAAAAGCAGCAGAAAAGAGGAGATTACAAAAAAGGCTAAAAGAAAGAAAAACAAACACAAAATAGAAGAAAGAGGCAAAAAAAACAGAAAGACACAAAAAAGGAACAATAAATATTAACCAAAATGAAAAAAGAAAGAAAAAAAATGGAAAGAGGTCAACACAAAAACAGAATAAGAAGATAACTGGAATAAAGAAAGTGGTGGAAAAGGAGAGACAGTAAATCAAAAAACAGGAAGCAAAATTAAAAGGACTTTTTGCGGAAGGAAAAAAGAGGTGGAAAAACAAAAACAAAAAGAAATAAAGAGGTAAAAGTAAGAGGAAAACGAAAGAATAAAAAAAAGGTGTGCAATAAAAAAAGAGGTGGAAAAAGAAGAGATTGAAATTAAAAATGGAAAGAAGCGTAACAAAAATGGAGTCTAAAATCAGAAGTCTAATCAGAAAATTGAAAAAAGGAAAAAAATATAATTACAATAAAATAATGAAAAAGGATATGATACAAAGATAAAAAGGAAAAAGAAAATATTGGAAAAAGAGAAAACGCAAAAAAAAAAAAGGAAGCAAAAATAAAAGGAAAATTTTTTGTGGAAGAGAAAAGGAAAATAGAAAAAAACATAATGGAAGAATAAAAAGGTGTGCAATAAAAAAGAGGTGGAAAATGAAAAAAAAAAAGAAAAAATTGGAACAAAAAGACAAAGTCAAAACAAATTTGAAAAATAAAAAAGGAAAAAAGAAACTATAAAATGCTGGAAAAAGAGAAACAGTAAAGCAAAAAAAGAAAAAAAAATGTGGACAAACAGAGACAGTAAAGCGAAAAAGATGTTTTGTTGTTAATTAGCAGGACGAAGGCGATACCTCTGAGCGCTTTCTCACACTCTCTCACGTTTCACTGACATTCTCAGGTTAGCATGACAATCAGTGATCAGGATCTCTGAGTAACCCAGACTTTAACGAGTCAGGAGTGACACAGCTCGCTCTCACACCGGCACTCCACTAAGCGGCGACTCGGCATTCAGGTTATTCTGGCCGAGGCCGGCCTCGAGGAAAAGGGGCAGGAGGGCGGGACGGGGAAATAAAGGAAGAGTTTATATAACGGAAGCCCTAAGGCTGAAAGAGCATAAAATGTTTCATGATAACAATGGAAAATGGCGTACCACAAGGCTCTACGATGGGACCGCTCGCTGTTTTCAAAACGATCAAGATATTAAGCACTTTAGTCATTTTCACAAACAGTGTAAACTTTAAGAACAAGGATTCATGGCAGACCAAGACAAAAAAGTGGCGTTCTACAAGGCTTTACATTGGGACTGCTCACTGTTTTCAAAACGATAGGAATATCAAGCACTGTTTTTACTTAAAGACAACAAATAAAACCTTTATCATCTGAAAAACAGACACATGCTGTCCAAAAAAGTGGCGTTCCACAAGGCTATACATTGGGACCCGTCACATTTTTCAAATCATACATCCTTCAAGCTCTTTCTCCACGCAGCGTGACAGCTTTACTCTCGAGAGTTTACGTACCGCCTCGTTGGTCCGTCTCCAGAACACAGCCATGACGAAAATGGCGGTAACGGGAGGCGCCAGGTAGCTGGTGACTGACTGGATATAGACGTAGAGCTGCCCGCTGTTGGCGCTCTGCAGGATGGGGATCCAAACCACGCTGATCACGACCAGGATGACGGTCACGATCCTGCGGGAACACGAAAACGCATGTTGGGTCCGTGGAGTTCCCTGAGTCGTGGGAACTGGGCCAGCAGTGGGACCCGACCCGGATGTATCCGCTTCCCAAGGATCTACTTCCAATATTTTTGCACTTTTATCAAACTATAAATAAATTTATGGAAGGAAAACCTTTGACAGATATGCAAATGCAAGACTCTTGGGGCAGGGGGCGCACCTTGCCTCGGGTGCCTCAGACCCGACCCCGTTCCCCAACTGGCGGACGCACCTGCCGACTAGGAGCAGCTCCTTCTCGCTGGCGCCCCGGTGGTACTTCTTCCAGATGTCCATGGTGAACAGGGTGCTGCTGCTGTTGAAGATGGAGGTCAGGGACGACATCAGGGCCGCCATCATCACCGCGATCATCAAGCCTCGCAGGCCTGACACACACACACACACTTGTTCAGAACCACACATGAACACTTGTTCTTAATCTTAATCCGCTCTGCATAATTGCCCCACAATTACGTCATAACTACCTGCATCAGGTGCATTCACCTCAACCAAAAACAACTCAAACATCTACATTTATATGAATTACCACTGGGCATGAGCTCGATGACCAATTTTGGGAAGGCTATGTTGGAACAGCCGACCTCCGCCCCACACACCTTCATACACTCCTCAGGGTCAACGCAGCCCACCGAGTCTGGAAACACACAAACACACACACACCAACATCTCAAAAACAGGTCGAACTACAGGTTCCCACATGCACCCACACCCTTTTAAGTCACAGATTTAATCAAAATCTCTTCCCATTCCTTCATATGTTGGTTATATATTTAGCTCTGAACATTTGGCTTTTCTAATCCTCTGAATGATCTGAGCCCAAACCAAATTCTCCACCTTTAAATCAATACCCTAAGAGGTGAAGAATCTATCGAGTTAACTGAACGCAGAAGCAGAGAGGTATTCGGGACTGAGCCTCGGGGTGAGGTTCGGAAGATCTGTCCCACCCACGGAAAAATCCTCTGCCTGCCTTGGCTTGTAGGCCAGCAGTAACGAGGAACACGATAATGGTTTATCTGGATCTGGGGCTTGTTTAAGCTTCTGGGATTTACGACAAGCAGAGTTTCAGTATCAGTGCTCGAATTAGGATACGTGTCATTATTAAAGTCATGATTGTATCCAAAAAGGCATTTTTGTGGATGGAACACCCATAAAGCCTTGAAGAAAAAATAAAAGCGTTCTACTCTCTGGTAGCCGTGTTTATAAATCTATTCCGAGGCAGAATGACACTTATTAAGATAAGATCTAGCGGAAAAAACAAGCTCCAACCTTTAACTGAAATCCATTTACTGACTGAAAAAAAATGATCAAGAAATTATTCGTCATAAACTACATAAACGTAACCGATGCATTTTTCACTCTTCATTCACTGCATGCATCATTTCACTGTCTTCAAAACAATGGAGACATTAAGCACTTTTTGACACTTTTACATGTCCTAAGAATTGAAGACATGTCTATAGACACGCATCTTAAGACGTCTTGACTATAAGAACGTCTCAAGATGTAGGATGCATAATATTTATTTTTATAGAAATCTACTTATTTTATAAATATTTTTTAATATTAATCTTTAATATTAATATATATAGTACACTGATAATTTGCAGATAAATAAATTGCGTCAAGCTAGTGACCCATTTTCATTTTTACTTCAATTTTATGGTAATGTTTTTATGGTAAATTTAAAAGGTCCAACCAACCAGCACTTTGACAAACTTGCCAGGATGAAGTGTATTTAGATGGTAGCACTCTGTTGGGTCACGTCTTCAAAACTACCACCTCAGTGCTAACAGACTATTTGTAAAAAGCCATTCCTCTCATCTAAGCACAAACGCCAAAGAGAATTTGACTGGAACCATCCATTTAGTCTGAGATTAAAAAAAAAAAAAAAAATCGAGAACGGATTACAAAGTCCCAATCAACCGGAACTGTGATAAACACCCCAAAATAACTGTACACACTTATATTTTTATTAATCGGACCCTAGAGCCATGTCCCTGGGATTCTATTCTATTTAATTGTTTTTGTCATGAATATAAGGCATTTATTTAAAAAAATGCTGCAGAGAGTCGATGATAACTGTAGTTTGGGTTAAATATATTGATTTACTGCTTTACTGAATATTATCATGTCTAGTTAAGAGATTTATCAGGAGTTATTTAATTAAAAAAAAACAGTATCTGGTATGTTTTATATTCATTTTGTTTACATTTTGTATGTATAATATTTGGTATTTGGTATATTTTAGCTCGTCGTGTCTAGAAATGTTTCGATTCTGTCGTTAGCTAAAGATGATAATGTAATGTGTATGCTTTTTTTGCATATTTACGCTCAGCGTCATGAATCTGTACCTCTTACCCTGCGTAAAAGGGGTACAGGTTTCAACAAACGGAGTTTTTAAAAGGAATATGTTTGATTTAAAGAACATTTAGCAGCGTTTTTCTTTAAACAGCTGCTTGTTTCTGTTGTTGCTAGTTAGCTTTCCTTAAGCACATTTAGCAGTGCCTACACGTCGGTTTGAGTATAATATATAAACCCAAGTTCGAGTCCAATTTCTTTTGTCAAGTGTAGTTTTACACACACACACACACACACACACACACACACACACACACACACACACACACACACACACGGTAAAGTTTGAGCTGTCGCCTCGCCTCTTCCTGTGGGGCTGTGAAGAGAAAGGAGAAGGCGAACACCACGTAGGAGGAGCAGGAAGCCCGCTCTCTCTCTGACTAACTGCCGCACCGCTCTCGCCGCGTCTCGCCGACTTTTGGCTTCGAGCTCGCCGGGAACGGACGTGTCCTAATCGCTTGCTTCCTCCCTCGCTTCCAGGACGTTTTCGCTCGGCGAGGAACGACCGGGACCTTTCAGAAGAAGTCGTCCAAACGTCCTGCGTTCGTGGCGGCCCGGAACGTCACATGACCGCGGTTCCTACCGGCCAGATGGGAGGAGGTTCGGTCTCCGCTTTTGTGCGCTACCTGCACTGAAAGCTGATCCGTCTAGGCAGAATTAACCATGGAGAAGCGACTCGGGGAACGAGCAGGAGCCGACGCGCGGATCGTGCACGACTCGTGATCGTTCCGGACTTTGTAATGATGGTCTGTCGGATCGCCGGCCGCCTCTGACAGCGGCTTAAGCACCTTTGGAGACTGTTTAAAGTTATTTATGTAGCGCCGTTACACTTTAAAAGGCTTCACATTGTCGGTTTACGCAATGAGCACTTTGCTCGTGCTTTATTTTTGACCCTAGTAGCCCGGTCATCCATTCCCGTCATTATGGCCCTGTCCCAGATCCAGTGTCTGGACGACAACCACGTGAACTGGCGCGTGAACGAGTCGAAGCCCGAGTTCTTCTACAGCGAGCAGCAGCGCCTGGCGCTCGAGGCCCTGGTGGCCAGCGGGCGCGACGCCTTCTGCACCTACGTCAAGGAGCGCGAGATGCGCCCGTTCCTGTCCGAGGCCGAGCTGGAGCGCCTGTGCCGCTCCGTGGAGGACTACCGGCCCGGAGCGGAGACCTCTGCGGGCTCGGGCGTCGACGGGGAGGAGCGCACTCTGTCCCTACAGTACTGGCCCGACCGCTCCGATGTCTCCATGCCCACCCTGGACTTGGGCTGGCCGGACACCAACGCCTACCGGGGGGTCACCAGGGTCAATGTGTACACGCAGCCGCCCGTGGACGGCCAGACGCACATTAAGGAGGTGGTGAGGAAGGCTGTCGCGCAAGCACAAAAGGTGAGCCCTGAGTCGAGAGTGCCAAAAAATCAAACAAACCGGTAGCCGGTAGGTGGCAAGGAGGGACGAGGGAGGTTCCGGTCGATGAACTGTGGTCCGATTTAGGGAACGAATTAAGAGACAATGAAACAAAAGAAGAGCTTAAAACCGAAACAAAACACGTGTCACATTTAGTTTTTGTTCCAGGTTCTTTTAGAAACGTCAACAAATCACGTACTTTCAAACCTACTTCTACTTTTAGAACTTATTTTTTTTAAATAAGCCAGAGACCTTCTGCTCTTAGAATTTCTTATTTTTTAATAAACCAAAGATGTTCTGCTCTTAGAACTTCTTTTTATGTTTATTTTTTAAAAAGCTAAAGACCTTCTGCTCATAGACAGTTTTTTTTAAATAATACCAAGACCTTGTGCTCCTAGAACTTCTTTTTTTAATAACCCATAGCCCTGCTACTCTGGTTTTGAATAAGATAAAGACCTTCTGCTCTTAGAACTTCTTGTTTTTTAATAAGGTAGACATTTTGCTCTTAGAACTTCTTGTTTTAATAAGTCAGAGACCTTCTGCTCTTAGAACTTCTTGTTTTTTAATAAGATAAAGACCTTTTGCTGTTAGAACTTCTTGTTTTAATAACCCATAGGCCGTCTGCTCTTAGAACGTCTTGTTTTTTTAATAAGATAAAGACCTGCTCTTAAAACGTCTTGTTTTAATAAGCCAGAGACCTTCTGCTCTTAGAGCTTCTTGTTTTTTTTAATAAGCCAGAAACCTTCTGCTCTTCTAACTTCTTGTATTTTTTGGTTACACACCCAAGCACATCCACTCCTCGAACTTTTTGTTTTCTTGTTTTTTAACAAACAAAATAACTGCTGCTTGTAAAACCTTTTTTAATACACCAGAGACCTTCAGCTCTCAGGACTTCTTCTTTTTTTTAATAAGCCAGGGACCTTCTGCTTTTCTAACTTCTTGTTTTTGTCATAGACCTAAAACCTTCTGATCTTAGAACATCGTTTTTTTCATAGATCTGAAACTTCTTGCATTTCTAAATTAGTCAAAGACCTTCTGGTCTTAGAACTTTGTTTTCTCATTTTTTAATAAGCCAAAGACCTTCTGTTTTTAGAAGTTTTTTTAAATAAGCGAAAGACCTTCTGTCCTTAGAACATTTCTTTAATAAGCGAACCTTACAACTTTTTTTAATAACCCAAAAACCTTATGCTCTTAGAACTTCTTGTTTTGTTAGTAAGCCAGAAATCTTCTGCTCTTCTAACTTCTTGTTTATCTTTGGTTATACACCTAAGCACGTCCACTCCTAGAACTTTTCGTTTTCTTGTTTTTTAATATACAAAATAAAACTTAAAAAAAAAAACTTATTAAAAAAAGCCAAAGACCTGCTGCTCTCTGAAAATTCTTGTTTTATTGTTTTTTTAATAAGTCAAAGACCTTCTGTTCTTAGAAGGTTTTTTGTTTAAATAAGCGAAAGACCGTCTGCTCCTTAGAGCGTTTTTTTAATAAGCCAAAAGCCTTCTGCTCTTTGAACTATTTTTTTAATAACCCATAGCCCTTCTGCTTTTAGAAAGCCTTTTTTTTAAATAAGCCAGACCTTTTGCTCTTCAAACTTCTTGTTTTTATCATAGACCCAAAACATTCTACTCTTAGAACTCCTTGTTTTCTTAATAAACTAAAGACCTTCTGCTCTGTGAACTTCTTGTTTTTTTTTGAGTAAGTCAAAGATTTTCTGCTGTTAGAACTTATTGTTTTTGCTGTAGACCTGAAACCTTCTGATCTTAGATCTTAGATTCTGATCTTGTTTTTCTTTTGTGAGAATCTCAAGTCCGTCCAGTCCTAGAACTTTTTGTTTGTGTCATAAGGAGCTTTCGCACTGGAGGAACTTTTTCATAGCTCTTAGAATTACCTCCTTTTGTCCTGTGTACTCTAGTGAATTGATCCACTCTTTAGAGTCGGTGCTCTTTGGGAGCCCGTGGGTCGGGTAAGTCCCCTAAGCGGTGACCCCTGAGCGGTGACCCCTGAGCGGTGATCCCTGAAGGAGGTGAACCAGATGTTTTGAGGACCCTTCTGGGATCTGGAACCCGATGTGTGTGATGCAGTGGTGAATCTTCGGAGCTTCACAGTGTGTAATAAAGGCCGGGCTGTGTATGGCGGGGCGTGTTAAAACATGCTGTCACTGCTTCTGCTCACACACACACACACACACACACACACACACACACACACACACACAAACACACACACACAGCCTCTTTCAGGGCCTTATAGTAGCCTGAGTCAGTCCGGACCTTCAATGGGAGAGACGCCACTCCATACAGGGAGTTCTTTGATAAAGCCTGGGTGTGTGTGTGTGTGTGTGTGTGTGTGTGTGTGTGTGTGTGTGTGTGTGTGAATGATTGTCGGCCTGCAGAAGAAAGTTCTAGCTGTGTGCGTCCAGCGAAAATCACATAGAGCCCAAATTTCAGCTATAATTGAGACGGTTTCTCCTGCTGTTGCTAAACATATTAAAAAAACATTAATGTAGAACGTCTTGATTTCTTTTTATTATTGTTGTCCCGTTTTATCCCGATGTCTCTTGGTGAGGATCCAGAGGGCTCTGGGGCCTATCCTGGAGCTGACACCACCCCCTAGATGTGACACGATCCAGCGTACGAGGACGCTAAACCTATTAATCTGTGTGTTCCCCAGACTATTGCCATAGTCATGGACGTTTTCACAGACATCGACATTTTCAAAGACCTCCTGGACGCTGGGTTCAAGAGGAGGGTGGCCGTGTACATCATCCTCGAGCAAGCGTCCGTCCCGGACTTCTTGCACATGTGTGAACGGACGGGCATGCATGGCGGACATCTGAAAGTTAGTCTAACACACACACACACACACACACACACACACACACACACACACACACACACACACACACACACACACAGACACGTTGCTACAGCACTGCGGTGTCTAAACAGGCCGCTTGGTAATATGTTGACCATCGAAATTTCGTAGAACCTGCGAGTGCGCTGCACTGGAGGCTCAGAGTTCATGACTCGGTCGGCAAGGAAAGTGCAAGGCTCCCTAAGTCAGAAGTTCATGTTCGTGGACGGAGACCGGGCCATATCCGGGTCCTACAGGTAGGGTGAACCACACGACTCTAGCTCCGTTTTCCGTACGTATGGGCGATAAACCCGGCTCTGATTCTTTTTTTTCCAGCTTCACCTGGATGGCTTCCCGTTTGGACCGGAACATCATCACGGTGTTGACGGGCCAGGCGGTGGAGACTTTCGACAAGCAGTTTCGTGAGCTCTACTTGAACTCCCGGGGTGTCTGCCTCTCCAGGGTGCCTCTGGGTGAGGTCCCAGAACCCGATCCGATCCCCACACCGGTGCCCGCTGCCGTCCCATCAGCCGCCGTCGCCAGGAAGCTCATCAACCCCAAGTATGCTCTGGTGGACACGGCGAGCCGGACGTCCTCGGACAAGAACTCAGAGAATCGCGCACCGGAACCGGTCAAGCGCCAGCGCGAGCTTCCTGAGGAGCCGTCAAAGCACCCGGGGCTGGTCGGCTTGCTCCGGGCGGACCTGATTTCCTACTTGCCCACGTGGCCGGAGCCAGACCCACCTAGCGACGTCATCGGGTTCATCAACATCCGGGACACCAGCAAGCCAGCACAGCCGCACCTGATGCGCTCGCAGCTCTTCGAAACCTCGCAGGCCATCCGCTTCAAGGACCCGTTCACCGCCCCACCTGAGGATCCCCTGCCCGAGAAGGCGTGCCCGAGGAACAGAGCCAGAAACGACGTCAAAAACGAAAGCAGAACTCACAACGACGCATCTGCCGACGGCCCTCTGGGGCCACCTGTGCCGAAGCCGCGCACCATGAAGCTGGTCATAAGTGTGGCCGGGGATGATCTCCAAGTCAGCATGGTCAAGAACAGCGAGGACAAGTACAGGGACGCCCCAGAGGTCCCGGAGTCGGACCAGACCCTGACCGAAAACAATATGTCCAAAGGCGACGGATCCTCTGGGTCGGACGAGTACTATGAGTGCAGCAACTCGGACGCTCTCGCCAACGGCAGGCCCGCAGGCTCAGGCTCGCTGAATGTCATGGCCCGATTCTCGAACTCCATGGTGGACCTGCGGCCGGAAGACCCCGACCCCGCTGAGAGGAACCGGCTGAACATACAGAGTGGCGGAGAGCCAGGAAAGGTGAGCGACCTTATCTTTACAGCCATACTCAGTCCATAAACCTGGGTGTGTTCCGAAATACACCGACGGTTTGTTTGTAGGTGGTGTGTGTGTTGTGTGTGTGTGTGTAAGTGTGTGTGCTGGGAAATGTAGCTGGGTGTGACCCAGCGCATTCCAGCGCTTTCTCTCAGACCTGACTGGTATGAGGAACGAAAAGAAAAAAAAGGAGAAAGTCGCAAGCGAAGGAATTTTACACCACTCTGGGATTTTGGATTTTCCTCCCCCCAGGTCCCAGGTCAAAACACAAACCCCCTCAGCCGTGGGTGTTAAGGTCACATGCTTCTTCAAAACAAACCATATCAAACGTTTCTCGCGCCAGTGTTAATCTACTTCTGCCACAACTCAGGTGATGAAAGTCCTTAAAAGTTTCAAAATCGCAGAGTCAGCAAACAGCATGGGAGTGAATCTTAATCGTGGCTAAATGATTCACTGGTTTAAACACCAAAACTCTAAGCGAGAGAGAAGTTATTCTTAATCCTGACTAAATGATTCAGTGATTCAAACCCTGACCCTCTGAATGACTACAGTAAGAGTCTTGTTCATGACTAAATGATTCACTGACTCAGACACTGACCTACAGAAGAGAGAGAAATGAATCTTTTCATGACCAAACAATTCACTGACTCAAACCCTGAACAGAAACAAATCTTAATTGTGAGCAGATGATTCAAAAACTGACCCAGTGATTAAGAATATGCAAGTCTTCTTCATGATTCACTGATTCAAACCCTGACTTAATTTCTACATGACTCATGATTCAAACTCTGACCGAGACTGAAAGAGATGGGACTGAATCTTGTTCATCACTAAAATGATTCTCTGGTTGAAGCACTTATTCGCTAAGCAAGAGAGAAATGACTCTTAATCATGACTAAATGATTCACCATTTGAAACCCTGCCCTCTGAATGACTAGAGAATGGCAAGAGAAGCGAATTTTGTGAATCTTGTTCATGCTTAAATGATTCACTAGTTGAAACACTGACCTACTGAATGAGAGAGGAGCGAGTCTTGTTCATGACTAAATGATTCACTGACTCAAAGCCTGACCTTCTTAATGAGAGAGAAATGAATCTTTTTCTTGACTAAATGAATCACTGATTGAAACAACGAATGTGACAGAAATTAATCTTAATCATGAGCTGATGATTCACTAATTTGAACGCTTATCTACTAAACAAGCAAGAAATAACTCTCAGTCCTGGCTAATTAATTCACTGATTCAAATCCTAAGTCAGTGAATGAGGGAGAATTGAATCTTTTTCATGACTGAACGACTCACTGATTCACACCCTGACCCTTTGAATGGTAGAGAAACCAATCTTAATTATGAGCAGATGATTCACTGATATAAATGCTTATCCACTAAACAAGACAGAAATGACTCTAAATCAGTGAATCGTTTAGTCATGATGAAAAGACTGACCCACTGAATGACAGAGAAACGAATCTTTTTATTATTAAACGACTCAGTAATTCAAATAGTGACCCACAGAATGAGACAGGAGTGAATCTTTTAATGAGTAAATAATTCACTAATTCAAACCCTGACCCATTGAATGACAGAGAAACGAATCTTCTAATTGACTCACTGATTCAAATCCTGACACAGAGTGAAAGAAACGTGAGCAAATCTTGTTCATTACTAAAAGATGCACTGATTCAAGCTCTGAAACACTGACCGAGAGAGAAATGAATCTTTTCATGAATGAACAGTTCACTGATTAAAACTCTGATCCCTCTGAATGACTAGGGTAAGAGAAGTGCATATTGTTCATGAGTAAATAATTCACTGATTTAAACACTTTTCCACTAACAATGATTCTCAATCATGACTAAATGATTCACTGATTCAAACACTGATCAAATGTATGAGAGAGAAACATTTCTTTTCACAACTAAATGACTCAGTGATTCAAGCACTGAAACACTGACTGAGACGGAAATGAATCTTAATCGTAACCAGATGATTCATTGATTTAAACACTTATTAACAAAACAAGAGAGAAACGACTCTTAATCATGACTAAATGATTCACTGATTCAAACCCTGAACCTTTGAATGCTTGAGACACAAGTCTTTTCATGACTTAATGATTCATTGATTTTAAGTCTGAAACAATGAATGAGAGAGAAACGAATTTTATTTGTGAGCAGATGATTCACTGATTAAAAGCTTATCCACCAAACAATAGAAATAACTCTCAATCACGACTAAACGATTCACTGATTTAAACACTAAGTCAATGAATGAGAGAGAAACTAATCTTGGTCATGACTAAATGATTCACTGATCCAAACGCTGAAAAACTGACTGATTTAAACATCGAAACTCAGTGTGTGAGTGAAGAATGAATCTTTTAATGACTAAACGACTCACTGATTCAAACAGTGCCCCACTGAATGAGAAATAAACTAATCTTGTTTACAACTAAACAATTCACTGCTTCAAACTCTAACCCTTTGAATGGTAGAGAAATGAGTCTTAATCATGATTAAATGATTCACTGATCATTTCTTTCCCAGTCAGTTTGAATCAGTAAATCTTTTAGTCATGATCTAGATTCGTTTCAGTCTCATTCAGTAACTCAACGTTTGAATCAGGGAGTCGTGAAGTCATGAATGAGAGTCATTTACTGATTTAACACCGAATAAAAGTGGAGTGAATCTTGTTCATGACTAAATTATTCACTGATTCAAACCCTTACTAAGAAGGAGCAAATCGTGTTCATGATTAAATGATTCACTGATTCAAACCCTTACTAAGGAGCAAATCGTGTTCATGATTAAATGATTCACTGATTCAAACACTGATTGAGAGAAATATTAATCTTATTCATGGCTAAATGACTTACTGATTCAAACTCTGACCTTCTGAAGAAGTGAACCGAATCTTATTTGCTCCTAAATGACTCACTGAGTCAGTGACCGACTCATGTTATGGTACTTGTAATTCTCATCCCTTCTCTGCTGTTTATAGTTTAGTTATGATTTATATTTATGCTGCCGCTGTGTGATGCCATGCAGTGGGCACCTTACCTGGGTATAGTGCCCTGCTGATCATGCCTGGTAAGATGATGAAGATCATGGGCAGCATTTTCAGGTAGCTGGCGAAGATGGAGGCTCCTTTGGCATGGCTCAGGTTTTTGGCCGAGAGGGACCTCTGCACGATCACCTAAAGAGTCAGAAAAGAGTTTTAATCTGTACCCCCGTCCCTCTCTCGCAGGTACAGCAGGGGCGACCCCCGGTTCGAGAAACCCCAAACAGGACCAAAGTGGTGGTGGCCAAACCGGGCGTGTACCACCGGCCTTCGAAAAGCAGCGTCCACATCATCGGCGGGTACAAGTACTGGAGCGAGAAACTGGGCCTGGCACAGTCCGACGCCGTCCGACCCGGGCGTTCGCCGGGCAGGGGCTCCCCCAACAGGCTGGGAGGCCTCACGGTCCAGCACACCCAGTCGCCTTCGCCCCGGAGGACCAACGAGACCCAGACACCGCTGGGAATTTCGGTGGGGAAACTCTCCAGCCACGGAAGCTTCAGAAGCAGGGCGGTGGGCGAGAAAAGGGTCACGAACAGGAGCAAGGAAAGTTAAGGGGATATCCGACGGGGCTACGAGTCAGAACGACGATTTCTCACGACGGATCCTCGCTAAGTGTTAAAGAAAGTAGCAGATACGCGTACGAACCAAAGACGGTGCCGTGTTGTGTTGCGTGTTTTTTTTTCCTTTGTTTTTTTCTGACCTGGACTGCTGTGAGTCTGTGACAGACGAGTGGAATTAAAAAATTTAACGTAAAAACTTTTCTCGAGCGACGAAAGCAAAGAAACAGTGTTTGAACGTTATTTAATTTCTCACCTGCTGATAAAATGGTTTACGCCACCTTCTGGGCCGGATTTACTCCATGACAAGCTTGAATGTCCGAAAATAAAAAATTCTCGGGTTTTGAAGTTTAGAACGTGGTTCATTTTTTAAAAATAAACGACTGGACAATGATAAATGCCTGATTTTTCCTGTTTTTTGAAGCATTAAAAGTTCGTTAACCAAACACTCAGAATGTAGTGGCAGTACTCTTTAGTACTTCTTTAATCCGATCTTCGGTGGGACCATGACAGGTGGCTTGCCAACGTTACGCTGCGGGTTCCACCTCAGCTGGCTACCAAAGCAGCAGTTCAGAGACCCCAAAGTGTTCATCATGCTTACTTTGAATTTTATTTTGATTTCGAAATTTGATTTCATTTCAGACAGTTGTTTTATTTATTAACTAGAAAAGTGCATTTCCTGAATGGCTGCGCCGATAAAGTGGATTTCAGTTGCTAAACTGAGGGTCATTAAAATGCAAAGGTTTTGACAGATGGTTGCTATGGTGTTGCTAAGTGGATGCTAGGTGGTTGCTTTGGTGTCCCATGTTGTTGCTGTGGTGTTGCTAGGTGGTTGCTGTAGTGTTGCTATGGTATCCCAGGTGGTTGCTATAGTGTTGCTAAGGTGTTGCTAGGTGATTGCTAAGGTATTACTAGGTGGTTGCTATGGTGTTGGTAGGTGGTTGCTATGGTGTTACTATTACGTTGCTTGGTGGTTCATAGGTGGTTGCTATGGTGTGGTTAGATAGTTGCTAGGTGGTCACTGTGCTTTCTCAGGTGGTTGCTATAGTGTTGCTATGGTATTCCAGGTGGTTGCTCAGGTGTATCAGGTGGTTGTTAGGTGGTTGTTGTGGTAGCCCATGTGACTGGTGGAGTGTTATTTGTTTATTTGTATCATTGTGATATGAGAAGGTTGCAAAAATATTTGCATCCCATAAATTCCTACGGGAAAAACATTGGGTGAAATGTGTAGCTACGCAGGAGCAGTGTGTCCGATCAAACAAAAACAAGTAATGCGGCAAAATCGTGCAGAATAATAATAATAATAATAATAATAATAATATCAATCGTATGTCTATGTGTATTTGTGTGTTACTTACCTGATCAGTGCACCAGTACCAGGTAGCCAGGATGGTCAAGCCGAGGGTCATGCCAGGCCAGGGCAGGTCTCCATGGACTGGATCTCTGAACAGGTGCATGGCATCGGGCCTGGGCAGGTGGCATGTGGTGTTGGGTATGATCTTGGAGGGCACGGCCTGGAGGTACATGCCCTCCAGTTTGCTGTAGCCGCCGATGTTGTTGAATGCTGCAGAGCACAACAGGGCATGACGTCAGACTGGAACGAGAAGACGTAACGTATCGTAACCACCTTAAGCGGCGTTATTGTCCTGCGTCAGCGTGCAAGGTAATCCCGCGGAATCTCGCTTACAAATTGCAGAGAATATGACACCAGGGTGCCCTCGGGCATCAACAGAGCCGCAACATGCCAAGGTGATGTGACTACAACTGCAATTACAGCTCAACTGGCACTGGCACGCAAGGCAACCCCTGAAGGCCCTCGGCAGGGGCATTCGCACAGAGCTGGTGCGGGACTTGGCAGCAAAGCCGGCAGATGGTAAGCCTTACATTGTGACACGAGTTAGGAAATCAAAAGGCACAGATCGGGGTGAAAGGCTGCACCGAAAAGTTTTTGGTGCCCCTGGGATTTATTGCATAACGTAACACAACGCAAGTCATTCGGCTGCGGGGTGCCAAAAGCTTTACACAACAAAAGCCTTTTTATATTTTTAGTCCCGGATTATGGTGTAGGATAAAAGCCTGCTCTAAATAATTACCAAAAAGAATTGGTTTTGCCAAAGCTTTGGCACCTATGTGAAAGATTTTTTTTACCCCTACCTAGCCTGGTCTGGGGCCCGGCCGGCTTCTGGAGCCCTGTGACCCCGACCAGGCCAGGCGGGGTTACATTTATATAATTGTAATACTACTACTACTACTACTACTACTACTATTACTACTAATAATAATAAATAGTAAGAAGAAGAAGAAATACAAAAATAACAAATAATTAAATAATAATATTAATAATTATAATAGCCATCATAACAGTAATAGTAATAATTTAAGAATAATAATAATTATAATAATAATAACAATAATAATAATAATGATTAAAATAATAAGAATAAATACAAAAATAATAGAAAATAATTTAATAATAATAATAATAATAATAATAAACAATAGTAATAAGGATTAAAATAAGAATAAATACAAAAAGAATACAAATTATTTATTACTACTACTACTAATAATAATTATAAAGATCATAAGAAGACAAAATAATAAAAATAAATATGATAATAATAACATCAACAAATCATAAAGTAATAATAATAATTTAATAACAATTAAATAAATTTAATTTCATTGTTATTAATTATTAATAATGCTATTAATAATTTAATAACAATGAAAATAATGAAAGAAGTAATAAAAGTAATGATAATAGCCATAATAATAATAATACAAAAAAGTAATAAAGACTAATAATAATAATAATGATAAAAATAATAATGATAACAATGATGATGATAACGATGATGATGATGATGATGATATAATAAAAAAAGATGAAGAAGAATGATAAAAATAATAAGAAGAAATACAAAAAAAAAAATTTACTTGAATTAATTTAAAAACAATAACAATAATAGTGATGATACTAGTACTACTAATAATAGACATAAAAGTAATAGTAATAATAACAATAGTAATAAAATAACAATAATAATAATAATAATAATTATTATTATTATTATTAGTACTATTATTATTATTATTATTATTATTGTTATAACTACAATAATAATAATAATAACAATAATAATTGTAATACTACTACTACTACTACTACTACTACTACTACTAATAATAATAATAACAATAATGATGATGATAATAACAATAATAATAATAATAATAATAATAATAATAATAATGATAATAATGATAACAATAACACTACTGCTAATACTACTGCTCATTGAGCGGGGTTGCCAGGTCCGGACACGGGTGCCCCTTCACAGCCTGTGTGAGTGGAGCAGCAGCAGCCGGTTTCTGGTCCGAGAGCCCCGGCCTGCGGCTCAGTGTGGGCGGGAGCGGTAGGCCGTTTGCTCAGGGCAGGGCTCCGGTTACACACAGCTGACGCTACGAGGCGAGACGGGAAAGAAAAACACAACCACGTCTAAGCAAACACTCTTCCAAAGGTCCGATAGGACTGAAAGAGCTTCAGCGATTAAGGCGCTGGCTTTATTTACACACGGCGTGGGGTGACGTGATTTATTTGTAATCTTTTTCAGACCGTTTTAAGGCTGAAGTTGATCTGGCGATGGGAGGAATAGCGCCCCATAGAGGGTTCAGGATGTAACAGTCTGATGTTTTAACTCACGTTAGCTGAACGCCTGAATGTCTGACCTGTGATGGTGAGGACAACTGCACCCGCGATCATGATGAAGGTCTGCAGTGTATCGGTGTAAATCACAGCGGCCAGGCCACCTAACCGCACACGCACACACACACACACACACACACACACACACACACACACACACACACACACACACACACACCCGAGAAGTAACGCAGAACATCTCAGAGTTCATCCACTGTGAGAAAAGTGTGCTACATAAATATTAATTAAATATGAAACAAAAATTAAACCCATGAACTCCATACGCTACTAATAAATAAATAATTTTATATAAAATATATGAAGCAAAAAAAAAAAAGAAAACAAACAAAAATCCTACAAAGCTAGAAGATCATTATACAGTGAGGCAAAAAGTATTCAGTCAGCCTCTGATTGTGCAAGTTCTCCTACTTAGAAAGATGAGAGAGGTCTGTAACTTCCATCATAGCTACACTTCAACTATGAGAGACACAATGAGAAAAAAAATCCAGGAAATCACATTGTAGGATTTTTAAAGAATTTAATTGTAAATCATGGTGGGAAATAAGTATCTGGTCAGTAACAAAAGTTCAACTCAATACTTTGTATCATAACCTTTGTTGGCAATGACAGAGGTCAAACGTTTCCTGTAAGTCTTCACCAGGTTGGCACACACTGTAGCTGGTATTTTGGCCCATTCCTCCATGCAGATCTCCTCTAGAGCAGT